>JALMQS010000030.1:24519200-24625056 GCA_024734495.1 Forficula auricularia | reverse complement strand
AACCCCCCTCCTCAGTTTCAAAGAAAAGTACCCCCTAATTCATTCACTTCTATAGAATTAGAAGAGCCTGCTATTACCTTTTGTTGAAGTTATAAGATTTGGCGGTTTTTATTTTTAGGATAAAATGCTAAAATTCAACAATTTTCACCCTCCCCTCCTTCAGAAATTTTTTATGACGCACCCTGTGTCTAAACCCCCCTTCCTGTGGGCACCCCTGCCTATGTTGAACAAATGAAATTATTTAATTAAATATTTCATTTTTAATATATATATATATATATATATAAGACAGTTTAATTTTTAATCATGTCTAGACTTATAAACCCTTTAAATGCATAGGCACGTAGGGGGAATCTTTGTGGCGTGAGAAGACACAAAACAGCACGACTCGAATTATGACAGACAAGTGAGGCGTCAGAGCACGACAAAAGACTATTTAAGCAATTTCAGATGTTCCCTATATCTCTTGTATTTATTTTTTACTACTTTCTTGATAAATTAGTCAACATGTTAAAAATGCGATAAAAACATATAGTTTACTTTAAACATTAATTAAAAAAAATACTTAAAATTGGGATATTTTAAGGGAGTTCGTGACAGCTTATCTATCTGGTTGATCATCGAAAAAATCATTTGTATTTCTTCAGAATGACAACTTTTCCCTACTAAATTAAAACATTGTTAATAATGAGGTTAATTTCGAATAAAAATCTTTGTTTTGATAATATTAATAAAAAGAATATTGAATTTTTTTCTCATTATAAAAACATTTATTTAACACAAAAACGAGTTCAACAAATAGAGTTGGAATTCTTCACTAGTGCTTTTGTCATATTCTGTCGGCTGCAAATAACTTTTTATTTTTACATTTATGAATAACCAATTAACTAGATTGTCAATCTATTGAAAAATGTATCATTCGATTCATATAAGTTGACTTATTGATCTGTATAAATTTGAAGAAAATGGTATAATTTGTATAGAAGTTATAGCCCTTTTAAAAGCTCGATCTATTTACTTCCATGATAAAAGGACAATTTTCAATCATTTATTTCTCGGTAATGGGACAGAGGATTAACTTCAAATTTCGGGAATAAATATTCAATCCATCAATGATTCGATGGTAATAATTTGAGAATTTTCTTATAAAAATGATAAACATTCCCGAACCTTAATGATAAGAATGGGAAATCTTCGCCAGTGTCTAATCTAAATGAATTATTTTACCTCAGAAAAAAGTTGCATATCCCTTTTGAATATTATCAGGATTTTCATCAAAGCAATCTAATGATCTTATGATGATTAAAATCTAAAAATATACAATTTATATTAGTCAAGATTGGTTTTTGCATTTGGAAAGAAATAGAGTAATACTTTGCACATAGTCAAGGGTGGGATCAGAGTCCGAGGTACTTGTTTCAAGTTAGTAAAATTATTATTATATACATCCGTTAAATTAATATTTTAATACAGTAATAGTCTCTATGGAATTTGTTCACATTAGAAAGAATAAAAAAATAAACTTCAACGGATCGTTGCTAAACTTTATCCAATATCATTTGAAATATTAATATGTTTATTCCTTTATTATTAACCAGCTATCACAGGCTATATCCAGACCATGTTGACTTAAATTCCAAAATCGTCATCGATTCTCATCTGTAGCTGTAGCAAATTATCTTGAAATCTCCCTTCTTGTTTGTATGATTAAACATCTATATGCTAAGTTTAAGATTTATAAATTAAAATTCTCGAATTCCTAAAATTTGCGGCAGCCTACAATTTTGAGAAAAATTTCATTTTTTCCTTTGACTCTTTATTAAAACTTTCATAACCACTTACATCGATGTATTATTTTGTAATCATTAGAAACCGAAAGGTCCTAAACAATATAACACATATTTCTCAAAGCTGAATATCATCCTTGTTAAAACAAAACCCTTAATTTCTATGTATCATTATTGAATATTAGATAGATATAGAGTGTCACGAGGGGTGAACCGCGATTGGAATTAGGTGTACACCGTCTTTGGAATTACTTTGGAATTCATTAGAAAATCCTTTGTCATCTATTGTCTTCTACTTGGAAATGAAAGTGGAAGTGGAAGTAGGTGTACACGATTTTAGGTCGCGGCTCAGCCCTCGGAGTGTCATTTCTTTTTTATTGCTTATCACCGCGTTTCTTCTTCCTACTATTATTTCAAAGGTTTTTCGCAAACATAACTTCATTCATGTCCTTCTTCTATGTTCTTGCTGGCGATTCCCATTTACTTCTTTGAAAACCATTTCACAATAGCCATCAGCCATCGGTCACCATTTTCTGTAAAGCTTATTATTATTTGACTTAAATGATGCCCGTAATATATTTTTTTATAATGATATGCCTTTATTAGTTTTACTAAGCCTCAATTCTTGATTTATCAATTATCGTTTTCGACTTAATTAAATTGCATTTATTTCTAGAGTAACCAGATATCGTAAAATTTGATTAACTTTTCGTCCCTATTTTAACGTTTTACACACATATGTTACTGTGAAATCCCCTTAAATGATACAAGAAGAAGTTGCACCAAAAAGGTACAACCTCTGTAGTCTGCGGTGGACCCTAGTATCGTGAAGATAAGAGATTTATAGATTGGGTAGGAGTCGAATGTATCTGTGGATGTGGGTCTTGAAAGATTGAAGGTTATAAGTTGCTGGGAAGACGGTCGGAGGAAGAGAGTTCAAGTCTCTAGATGCCATAGGGATAAACGAATTGGCAAATACGTTTATTCGATTAGTATCCAATTTAAGCGGGTAGGGGTGTTGATCTTAGAAAATTGGGTATTTTACACAAATGAAGCCTTTGGAGGGATTATTGATTTTATCTCGTCAGAACAAAAGCCAATTATCTATAAATAAACTGCAACGGATCGTTGCTAAACTTTATCCAAATTCATTTGAAATATCAATATGTTTATTCCTTTATTATTAATCAGATATCACTTGCGATTTGCAGTTCATGTTGACTTTAATTCAAAAATAATGATCGATTCTCATTTAATAGTCGAGGAATAACCATTCTACTTTGGATTTTTGACGTTACGGGTATTATTGGTAACCATTGCTGAAGACATGGAAGAATCGACTTAAAATCGAAAATAGCCATCGATTCTCATCTAATACTTGAGGAATAACAATTCTACATTAGATTTTTGACGTTTCGATTATTATTGGTAACCATTGCTGAAGACATGGAGGAATCGACTTAAAATAAAAAATAACGATCGATTCTTATCTACTATTAGAGGAATAACCTTATTGAATTCCACTTTTGATGTTTTGACTATTAATGGCAACCTCTACTGAAAACGTGGAAGAATCGACTTAAAATCAAAAAGACTAAATTCTTTTATGGCAAACTACTCAAGCTTGATGAACAATTTGTGACTTTAATTGAGTCCATGGGTTCCGTAGTCTTTACCTGAGGACTCTTTGAAGTCATCGGCTTGCCGCGAGACCGATTACAATACTTTCCCCATGCTTCGCATTGGATAAAGTAAAAATTGCAATTTTTGGCCTCTCGACAAGACCCCATGCAATTTTTGGCAAAACCGTCACGTGCTAAAATTCAACCTAATTGAATACTACAATTTGTGCTTTTAATTGAGTTCATGAGTTCCATAGTCTTTACCTGAGGTCCCTTTAAAGTCACGCTTGCCGCGAGACCGATTACAATATTTTCCCCATGCTTCGCATTGGATAAAGTAAAAAGAGAAAGGGCGGAGACACATCTACGATGGGCTAGGGAGTCGAGAGTGTATATTCTATATTGTCTTGAGTGGCCCACAGACGATAAATTTGGTCGCCAACCTTGTCTTCAACATGCAATATCAAACTGATTTGAACTTACCTCAACTTTGTCTTCAACATGAAATATCAACCACCAACCAGCCAGACGATCAAGTTGATCGTCTGTGGGCCGCTTTAGAGTATGATTTCAGACAATTGTCAGTCTCACGCTTTATTTGATTTATTTCTAAAAATTAATTTTTACCAAATCCCAAAATTCTCACTCAAATGTAGAAATTATTTGCAGGATAACATTAAAGTTTATCGTTTTTGTCTTCTTGGTCTCCAAAATAGAGTCAAACTACCACTATTTTTACTTTATTAATTTTATCAAGAAAATCATTAATGGACGATACTAAACTCACAGGTATTTTAAATTGATTTGACGTAAGCTCTTAGATATCTAAAGATAATAACTAGAGAGAAGAGAAAGGATAAAATATTTATCTTTGGACCGGTATTTAGGAATTTACGGGCCATTTCACTTTGCAGATTATCCTGTTCTCGCTTTTCTAATCTTATTAATTTGCAACAAATTAATTATATACTCATTCGACCTTTGTTAATAGGTACATATTAAATGCCGATGCTATAAAAGCAGCAAAGGCCATTCACGCGGGAAAAAAGATAAGAAAGCCTTAACTTTCAACAATGCCCGCCTCTCGCAGAGATTGGGGATCCCTTAACAATCTAAAGCCTAGTACACACACCTAGCCTTTAAACTTTGTATCAACATGTTTAAATATCAAGAAATAATTTAATAAGGTCAACAAGCTAAGATTTTAGTAGAATATTTTTACATTGCATATCAGAGGGCTTCGTCCCCTTAGGAGTTGAACCCGAGTACTAACACGCTTGCCGGGCTTGATAGTTCGACCCTTTAAAAATATTCTACTAAAATTTTAGATTTGTGACTTTAATTAAATTCTTTCTTGATATATTTGGTTTTCACCTTGAGTTGTAATTTTGAAAAAAAAAAAAATAATAAAAATCCATCTAATTTCCAAAAAAGATACTCAAACCTTCGGGTTAATTATTTTAATGTTTAAATATATTTTTCAAATAATCTAACGTGTTCTGATGTGGCCATCCACTTGACTTTACAATACAACCTGAGGTCCCAATGATTATGTATACAAAATTTGGTTGAGTTTGGCACAAGAACCTATATTTTCATTTTTTGATCCCCCCCCCCGATTGTGGGCGGTTAGTTTTTGCATCTTTATAATTCTGGAGGCCCCACTGATTATGTATACAAAATTTGGTTGAGTTTGGTACAAGGGCCTATATTTTCATTTTTTGACCCTACATTCCCCTGGGCGGTTAGTTTTTGCATTTTTAGATTGCTGTGTGCCCACTGATTATGTATACAAAATTTGTTTGAGTTTGGTACAAGAGCCTAGATTTTTATTTTTTGACCATACACCCCCCCCCTTTGGGCGGTTAGTTTTTGCATTTTTAGACTTCTGGGGTCCCATTGATTATGTATACAAAATTTGGTTGAGTTTGATATAAGGGCCTAGATTTTCATTTTTTGACCCTACCCCCCCCCCCCCACCATTTTGGGCTGTTAGTTTTTGAATTTTTAGACTTCTGGGGTCCCACTGATTATGTATACAAAATTTGGTTGAGTTTGCTCAAACGGCCTAGATTTTTAATTTTTAACCCTCCCTCCACCCCCTTAATTTTGGGTCGATATGCACCAAAATCTAATCAGCTCTTAATCTCAATGGGCCAAAACTACGTGTAAAATTTGGTTTCGATATTCACACTAGTTTTTGAGCTAGCTCGTCCACAAAAATTTGGTAACGCACAGACTAACAAACTAACAACCAGACAACCAGACAGACTAACAGACATTTTGACAAAACAATTATTATCTCGAAAAATATAATTTTTTCGATGTTCACTTATTAAAGCTTTTTTGTAGAGCGAAATGCCATGGTTTCGCTCATTTTTTTTAATCAAAATATTTTCAGCCGTTTTTGAGATATTTCGAAAAAAAGAAGGAAAAAAACACTTTTCATGAACGATTAAAATACTTGACCATACCCTGGATAGTAAAGTAAAAAGAACACACCTTTATTTTTAGATAATATTATTAGAAAATCATGATTTTGTTTTGAAACATGTTTCGATAAAATGTATGGAAATCTTGTGTCCAAGGAATGTGTATACTCGAGTATGAACTATTAAGATTAAATAGTAAATTTTTTACTTCCCCGCCCAGAAATATTCTCTGCCTCCTCAATTCAATATCCTCAGACAATCTTGTATGCTTGTCTTTTTTTTTATAAAAATCAAGAATTCATTTATTCAATTGAATTTGCTACACATTATTTATTTATTTATTTATTTTAACAAATTTCACGATCTATGAAATACGAAGTAAAATGATATTCAAACACAATCCTTTTCTTCATGTCTTTGTGTATTAATTCGAATTTACACGATTGTTGAGAATATAACCATGTAGAAAGTTTTTCCTGATACCCAAATATTTGTATTTCCAACGAGGGGTGAACCGCGACCTAATATGCTGTAGACCTACTTCCACTTGTACTTCCAAATATTTCCAAGTACTTCCAAATATTTCCAAGCGCTTCTAAATATTTCCAAGTACTTCCAAATATTTCCAAGTAATTCCAAATATTTCCAAGTAATTCCAATATTTCCAAGTACTTCCAAGTATTTCCAAGTACTTCCAAAATACTTCCAAAGAGGTGTACACCTACTTCCAATCGCGGATCACCCCTCGATTTCCAATATACCGATTATATTTATAGCTTGAGAAACTTGAACGAAAAAGTTGATATCAGAAAAAAATTGAATCGTTATATGGAGCTCCCGAACGTTTGTAGCTTATGATAAAGAATTTGGCATACCTAGTCTGTATTGATAATCTTATTCTTTTTGTCAAGTTTCAACTTCTAGCTCAAATTGTTCCTGGGCAGCTTACGATGTATTTAGGTCTACGCTAGAAGCTTCATTTCTTATCGTATACCTACATATCGTCACTGATCTTAGAAAACCTCGTAAGCCCGATTTTTGGTCAAATACGCATTATACGTTTATACTGATCAACTTTTCACGGCGCGTCTGTCTATTGAAACCTTATTATTCTATTTTTTTAATTTAGCGCTACGGACAAATAATAAATATTACATTGTATTTGTTTGTATTCGTGTTTAAATGGTTTTTCTTGTTTTCTGGCAAACCTTAAATTTAGGACTTCGAGGTTTTGTAAGATCAGCGACGATATATGAGTCTGATCGTATACATATATGGGTAGCTTTCACCTTATTTATTAATTTAATTATTTCATGATTCCAAATTAGTGAAGCTCCCACTTTTAGGACATAAGCTCTCTTTTACTTAAATTTCAATCACATCTTCGCGGTCATATTAGTTATAGATACAACGAACAAATACATTCTCCAACTCTTTTACCCCTATCCTATAACTTCTAGAGATTAGAACTCCCTTCACGCCCTTGACTTTTCTGAGTTATACAACCTTCAAACATTCAAGATATTTGCACCCTCCACTCCGACCCAACGCCTGAAATTGTCTTCATATTTTTTCTGTCAAAGAGATAGATCTTGACATTGGAATTGCACTTTTTTGCTGTAATACACTTTTGCATCATAACATTAAAAAAATAATGTATTTAGTCAAAATGTGTCCGGAATATATTTCCTTTATAATAACAATTTATTATTTTTAATTTATCTACTGTTTTGGCTATACTTTCTGTTTTATTTATTAAGGTAGTTGTTTCCCATATGGGGTTTCTTAGGATTTTTTTTGAAATTTAGACAGATTATTATTAAAATACTTTGGCATTTGGTGGCAAAACGAAATTTATGAAATAGAGTATATAGTTCCGGAGATATTAAATTCCAAATATAGAGTTTTTTAGACTCTTATACATTGCACATTATACGGGATAGCGGAAAGTTTACATATATATTTAATTATAATTAAGAAACTCTTCTTATCATTGTTATAAAAAACTTAACCAACATTAAACAATAACTAATACATTTTTTAAGAAAGTTTTAATCCATAGTTACAACACAGTTTCTGAGATAATAATAAATAAATAATGAAAAATGTATAATGAAAAATTTACACTAAAATCAAGCTGGCAACAAAGCATATATTTAACCTAAAAAGTGGGTTAACTTTAGTACTTTTTGACGTTTTTTCTCTTCCGCCATTGTCCCAACAGCTATCAATCGCAAATTAAGAACTTTTTGTTTTATAAATCTTCCTTTATAATGTATTTTATCTGACATTTCTATGATAATGTATATACAAGCTCGGACAGTGTTGCCAGATTTGTCAAACGAGCACGGGATTGACTAGTAGTAGTACATCAAAAAGTTTTGGGCTTACGAATTATGTATCCTTATTGTCTGTTCTATATACTCTAGCATTAACTTTTTGCTAGTATTGTCACGAAACAACTACCTTACACTGGCATATAAATCAGCTAAAATCGGATTCATTCAATAAGCCATTGTAAGAAGCGACTGCGCATTTCTTTTAAATTAAATTCACTTCACCATCTTTTATGTCTCACCCACCCGGAATTCTATAATAGCTATAAATTATGAATAATAAATAAAATTACTAGGAAAGAAATGCAAAGAATTTCAAGTTCATTTGCTTGCAATAAAAGAAATGATTCTACTTTCTTTGTACGATCTCTTCCCCATCCGGCGCCTTGATACAATTTCAACAATTTAATAAACCTTTCTCCTTTTGTTGATAACAATACAATCTGCATTCTCTCTCTATATATCTCTTCTTTATCTTTCTCGTATTTGAATCTTTTTATTTTTATTTTTCAATTTTCTTTTTCGACTATCATATTTAATTAAAATTCGCATCTTTTTTCTTTGAACTCCTCTTAAGTCTTTTTTATACAATTTAATTATAATCTTCATTGAGGTGGTAGAATTTACCCTATCTATGTACGCTTTATTGCTCTTGAAAATCGTTTTCCTCACTCTCCGTCTCTTATCAACGTACAATCTTTTAATTAACCTTTTATTTATTGATTTGTATTCATAAATAGAAACTTTAAGGATGGATGAATTAATAAAAAGTAAATAAACATAATTTAATTAATTCTTTAGATAAGATTACCTATTTATTAAAAAACAAAAATAAAATAAAATAACCACGTTATAATTGAAAAGTTTTTGTTTTGCCGAGAGTAGCAGAGTTGTTGATTCACAAAGAGAAACAAAGAGGTTGTCCTCTGCTTGATGCAAATAAACATACACACATATATATCGAGATGATATATCTGTATATATATATATTATTTATTTGTTTGAGACTATAGTTTCGAAGACTTGGTCTTCATCATCAGTCTTTTTTTTTAATTATAAATGTTTTTCATGAAGTCAATATCGTATGGATATTGAAAATTTGGTGTTCCTTCGTCACTGGTGGTCACCTTAGAACTAATATGTGTGTATGTTTATTTGCATCAAGCAAAGGACAACCTCTTTGTTTCTCTTTGTGAACCACGTTATATATATGGTATACATACTTACTTACTTACTTATACTTATTCGACCTTTTCCTCTGTGCTACGATTTGGCGCACTCTGGTCCCAGCTTTTCCTCCAGGCTCTTCTGTCTTTCACTTTTGTGCTCCAATGCACTCCCAATTTTCTACCATCCGGAAGTCGAACAGAGTTCCTGCAGTCAAAGGAGTCAGCCCATCGGATTGGCGGTCTTCCAGGAGGTCTTTTTATATATCGAGGGGTCCACTCTTGTAATAGTATACTAGTATATATCTCAACCAAAACATTCTGTGAAAAAACAGGCCAAGTTCGAAAAAAGTAGTGAAATTTAGTGAGTAGCCAAGTTAAATTCGCCAAGAATAATTAAGTTGAGAGATCTACTATTTTCTCAACTTAATTATTCTTGGCGAATTTAACTTAGCTACTCACTAGATTTCACTACTTTTTCGAACTTGACCTGTTTTTCACAAAATGTTTTGGTTGAGATTTCTCTTTTTTTGTAAGCTATGAGGAAGCTCGAGGGGTGATCCGCGATTGGAAGTAGGTGTACACCTCTTTGGAAGTATTTTGGAAGTACTTGGAAATATTTGGAAGTACAAGTGGAAGTAGGTGTACACCATATTAGGTCGCGGTTCACCCCACGAGGAAGCCCAAGGCTTAAAATTTTCATTTTTGACCTCCCCCCCACCAATTTGGGTGGTTAGTTTCTGCATTTCTAGCCTTCTGGGGCTTATAGAATATGTATACAAAATTTGGTTGAATTTGGTCCAACTGGCTAGAATTTTCATTTTTGACCCCCCCCCCATTTTGGGTGGTTAGTTTCTGCATTTCTAGCCTTCTGAGGCCCACAGAATATGTATACAAAATTTGGTTGAGTTAGCTCCAATGGGCTAGAATTTTCATTTTTGACCCTCCCTCCATTTTGAAGGGGTTGAAGATAGAACGTTTGGATTTTTGGAATTTTTTCTTTGTGTCCCAAACTCTACTAGCAGGCCCAATTTCATGATGCTAGGATGATTGGAAGTACCCTAGAGGTTTTGATGACCTGTCAGTTAGTGCCAAAATTAGCTATTTTCTCAGGTCCATATCTCAGAATCTATTTAAGCTATATTATTTAAATTTGGCACTCTCCTCAATATGGATTACTTAATTACATGTGTATAATTTCAGCTCAGTATCTCAAATGAATTCCGAGCTGCAGGGGGTCAAAATAGGCCCGAAATAGTTCGTGTAAATAGCGTACAACGTGTACGGCCAAGCTAATGCTCGAACTTGGCCTGCGTACGCTGTGCGCTTTGATATATATATATGTATAATTAATAAAGTATTACGAATTCATCCCCTGACATCTATTGACAGACAGCTATCAGTGACCAACAAATTTTCTCCCCATAATAATAATAAATATGTTTGTTATTCACTGGCGAGCACTGCTGCTGATTTTCACCAATATTATAAATACAACAACACACTCTCTACTTTATGTCTGTAATTTTATTTTTCCTTTGAATATAAAATGTAATTTTCAAACATAATTTTTTTATGTCTTGTTTTTCAGTGTCGATTATGATATATCAAACGACAAAAATTGTAGAAAGTTTGTTCTGATTATACATAGGTTGTATTTCCCTTACGACCTTTCCAACTTCAAAATTTTCAGTTCTAAAAATGTTTGAGCCCAGAAATTTTTTGTGTTGTTCCTCTTCACTATAGTATTTCACCAATTTTTCGTTCTGATTCTTATTTGTATAACTATAGAGAATTATATGTAGATTCAATAAAAGGTTAAAACATTATTTCTTCTTAAAATTATTCTCTATAATGTATTTATTATTCTTTTTGCCGATGTTCTCTGAATATCTAAATAGAAAAATGTTTATTAGTCACGTTTACACACAGGCGTATTTTATAATTTTCTGAGGGTTCCACATTTTATTTATATACCTGGAGGCACCGAGCGATGCTCGGTAACTTCTTCCTTCAGTTAAAAGCTTTATTGTAATATTATTTTTAATTTAAAATTCTGATAAAAATGTCGATTTTTATTTGAGAGCCGTTTTCAAACTAAAAAAAAAAAATACAAATATATATAATATTCGCCCACTGTACCCCCCCCCCCACACCTCCACCCCGGTCGACCCTACCCCCGAAACCTCGCCCTATCCCCGGGTCCCCCACCACTGCACCTCACCTCCTGCACCTGTTTTGATTCAACCATATGATTCATTTTTATTCATCCAATTGTCAATAAATAAAACCTATCAAAATGTGTTGTTTTTTCAGAAAATTAAGACCTGCTTATGCGAAAGATATTTTTAAATAAATTCTTGATTATTTTTTATTCTATTAAATAAATAAGGTTCTTTATAAAAACAATTATAAATCGTTTATTAATAGTTCTAACGTTTAGGGAGAACAAAATATGTTAAAATCCACAATCACAATAGTTCTTCAAGGGCTTTGAGAAGAATGAATTAGCCCAACCCATTGTCTGTCTGGGTACAAAAGTAAACAAAAGAGAAATTTTTTTAAACTCCAAGATTTGGATCTGTCTAGATGAGAATAATTAATTTGATTATGAAAAAACCCATCAAAAACAATTTTGTCGAAGATGAGACCGTGACAGATCGAATTGTCATCCTCAAAACCCCCTAAGCCGTGAATTTCATCAAAATCGGTAGGGCCGTTTTCAAAATAGAACCAAGATACAAATATATAAATAAATAAATATATATATAAATAAATATACAATTTTTGCTCGTTTAATAAGAGTAGATTACTTTAGCATAAATTCATTCATACCCTTAGGGAGGTCACGCACTTGGAGGAAATTGAAACGTTGATACATCATGAAATATATATGTTTTAGAAAGTGAAATTTTTCTAACGAATATCCATAAAATGACAAATGGGAAAGTGCACTTTTGCCAAGTGTAGCAGATTGAACGTTCATGCTAAAATAAAAATTATTTTAGAGTTAGATGGATGGCTTTGTCTTGTCTTTCGCTTGAACACGTTCTCAAAAATGTTTTTATGGAGAACTGAACCAATAGATCGAAACCTATTTCTATTGGTGAAAATTGTTTACAGAATAGAAATTATTTTCCCTAAAACTTTTTGTCATCAGATATCAGGAGCGATGTATTCGCTTTCCATATCACATAATTAATTCTATATTATAACTCGAAGGCATATCCCCAATACTTTGTTTAGATTCAGAATTCTCTCCAAATAAATCAATTTACTTTATATAGAAATCGTTAAGTAGAATACTGCATTTAAATACATTTCTTAAGCTAGTAAATTCAACTCTTGTGACATAAAATATATATTATTCAAAACAATTCGGACATCTTCGGATTTTCCTATTAAAAATCAAACCATTATTTACATCTAAGATTTTGTTCAGGGAGCATGTTGTTGGTTCAAGGTGAAACATATTTAAAATTATTATATTTTATTAAAAAAAATAACATTTGTACGTTGAAAATTATCAACCTGTTTATAGTGTATAATGTATATACTTTAAATTTTTTAACGTCTTAATTAAAAATAATAAGTGGAATAGGCAATCGCAGTGGCGGATTTCGCTGTTTCCGGCCGTAGAAATATAAAGAGGTCTATATAATCTATTTAAATTTGAAAAGATGCTCTGGGGAAGTCTACCCCATATGAGCAGTAAATATTATAATAAAAATTTACAAATTTTCACATCTCAGGCCCAGGTGTGGATCATTTAAAAAATAAGAAAAATAAAACAGAAATCAAAAGTATATTATAAGCGATGGGTGAAAGGACCATCAAGGAGAAAAAGGACAACAAAGAGGTCAACAATAAAGAAAAGAAAATTTTGAAAAATTTTCTTTTCTTTACTTAATGTTTCACCAAAAACCCACACTATTCTCCCTTAACAAAGATGTCAACCATGATTTTTTTTTTTCATTTTCATTTTATTTAATTTTTATTAAAACTAATAGCCATTTTAAAGTAGATAACTTCTAGTTTTGTTAAGTTAAAAGTTTGAGGGAGGATACTAAACTCAAAAATATTTTGAAAATTATTTATTGATCTAGTATTTCATTCTTATTTATAAATACAGTGGAACCTCGAGATACGTGCACCTCTATATACGAGAAATTCAAGATACGAGGAAAGTATGAGGGAAAAATTCCTCTCTAAATACGAGCATTGACTCGAATAACGAGCAACGAGCCAGGCTGTTGGCAGACAAAGTGGGAAGAAGTGAAAACTTTCTTTAAAAAAATCACCCTAATAAAGCAGTGTGTGGGCGCACCATGGACTTGTGTAATGACAATGTAGTGTCGCATTTTAGAGGCATCTTAAAAAGGAGACAGAAACAAGTGTTATTAGATACGTTTTTGGTAAAGCAACCAAGTGATTCTGATTCAGAAACTGCTTCCATTGGGGTAAAATTCCCAATAGAGAGCCTTCCTGAATCAGAGGGTCGCCAGTCAGGACTCTTCATAAAGATAAACTACGGTTATATTATTTCCAGTGTTATTTATTAGGAAAATTGATTTTTGTATTGATATTTTTGGGGATGAGGACGGATTAACTGGGTTTCCATTATTTTCAATGGGGAAGTTTGTTTCTAGATACGAGAAATTCGCTATACTGGATCGAAATAAACTCGTATCTTGAGGTTCCACTGTACTTTAAATGGTTTGGGATAACTAAAGTGTAATACAAATATTCTTGTAATAGCTGTTTGTAGATAACTCGTAAAAACATCTCTATAATTATTCCATGTTTGGTTGAAGATTGATTCTGAATGATGTAAATTGTTCAATCATATTTTCCTTAAAAAAAAATACTGGTATTAATAATGTCATTAAAATCTCCTCCAAGGCATTTTTTCTAAATTTTGGATAATAATTGTTGCTATTTCAAAAGAATAAGGTCTTAGCGATAAAAACGCAATAATGTCATTAATATCTCAAACGTGTATGCTACTCGTCTCTCTCTTTCACATAAATAAGCTGACATGTTCTGATGTGGCCATCCTCTTGACTTTACCATACAACCTGGCCCCTCACTTATATTTAATATTTAATATAATTATTTATATTCATGTAGGGGGGGTTAGTTTTTGCATTTTTAGACTCCTGGGGGCCCACTGATTATGTATACAAAATTTGATTGAGTTTGGTACAAGAGCCTAGATTTTCATTTTTTGAACATAGACCCCCCATTTTGGGTGGTTAATTTTTGCATTTTTAGACTTCTGGGGCTCCACTGATTATGTATACAAAATTTGGTTGAGTTTGCTCAAATGGCCTAGATTTTTAATTTTTAACCCCCCCCCCCCCCTCCACCCCATTAATTTTGGGTCGATATGCACCAAAATCTAATCAGCTCTTAATCTCAATGGACCAAAACTACCTGTGAAATTTGGTTTCGATATTCAAACTAGTTTTTGAGCTAGCTCGTCCACAAAAATTTGGTAACGCACAGACCAACTAATAGACTAACAGACATTTTGACAAAACAGTTATTATCTCAAAAAATATAATTTTTTCGATGTTCACTCATTAGAGCTTTTTTGTAGAGCGAAATGCCATGGTTTCGCTCAATTTTTTTAATCAAAATAGTTTCAGCCGTTTTTGAGATATTTCGAAAAAAAGAAGGAAAAAAAACACTTTTTTCATGCACGATTACAATACTTGACCATACCCTGTATGGTAAAACAATAAAAACCAAGCTCACGCGCAGTTTCTGGCCTTTAGCTCTGACCTTCCCCCTTAGTGTTTTACTTTGAATTTTGTCACTGACTACCTTCGCTATAGAAGTTACACTTCAACAAATAAATTCACAAGAGAAAAGAGACCAAAAAGTGCAACAGTCAAATAGCATTTAGTGCTTGTTTTGATGGCTTTTCATTGAAACCAAGAAAACTTAAGTGGAGTGTTTGGTCGGTTTAAATCCTCAAGAGAGTTGCTGCAACTTAAGGCTCAAGGGCCTGAGGAGAGAGTAAATCGCACTCTATTGATTTCCCATTCATATGAAAAATGCTCCAACTTGAGTTGCTCTTGCCCGCAAATTAATACCCTCGAGAGTGAATGGCTGCGGAAATTCTAAGGAATCACTTCTCTTATCCAAGAAAAGAAGTGTTTTTAAAGATAAAAGAAAAATCAATTGTTAGCTTCGTTTATATCTAAAGTCCTCCATTTATTTAGAAAAGAATCTGGAAATTTAGATGCGATATTTTTCAAATTTTCTATTTAATTTAAAGGTGACAAATAAGAGAACGAACCACCATTCTTGTAAGTTTTTTTTTTTTTTGGCTTTTCGGCCTTTCTAGCCATAAGCCATTTACGATACTATTTATTTTATTTAAATTTGTCTCTACCTCGGGGGTCAGATTTTAGCCGGATGCCTCGAGTCGGATTCGAACTCGGTGTCCTCTTGGTTAGCTGGCTGATATGCTACCGCCTAGCCTACCCGACCCCCCCATTCTTGTACCTTGGCAAGGAAAACTACCAATTTTTTCCCAGCCCCTTAGATCAGTTTGCAAACAAAAGCCAGTGAAGGCGTTCCTCGGTTACGACCGAAAGGAAATATCGTCGCCCTTGTGCCACAATTATATAATACGATAATATAAAATTACCATTATTTCTTTCAACCAAGTTGGAAATATATTGTTTTCTCCAACTGTAGGGTTGAATTCATAGAAGTATTAAAGGAGTAGAGGGACCGCTAGCCATTAGGCATCATGGAATGTCAGAAACCAATTTCAAGCCGTCTTTATGATGGTGCCGCGATTCTCATGGGTTTGAATTTTGAATATTGTAAGAAAAAGAAGCCATGAATACTTGGTAAACATTACTGAATTCACTTTGAATTTTACTCAAAAATAATTTAGTTCTGGTGGCAAAATATTTGTATTTTCAAAATGGAGAACTAATTAAGGACGTTCTCTAATAAATCGATTTTCTTGAAATCCTTTTAAAACTTTGAATACACATATCTATAAGTGTCCTTTATACGTAAATTTTTTTTCAATAGTTCTTGCAGCACTAAATTTGTAAATATTGACCATTGAAATTTGCATATTTAAAACGCGAACCCCATCCCAATTGATGTTAAAGCGACTGTTTCATTAAATAACAATCGTAATTTTCTTGAAATTATTTTGAAAAACTGAGAATCATTAACTGAAGATATAACAAATATTTTTCTGTTAAAATAATTGTATCAAGCGGTATTCGTTTTGTATGAAAAATGTTAAAAGTTAGGTACTTTTGATGGTTTTCATTTTTTTCTCTCATGGCATGGCAAGCGAGAGATGGCGACTTGGCAACGTCGCACTAAAATCACTCAATTTTTCCATATCTAAAAAACTTTTGCAGCTGGTGCATTTGAGATTTTTAGTTAATTCTCTCAACTTAACTATACTGTTTGTTCATACCTGGAATTTCGCATTGAGCTGTTTCATGAAGTGTTTTTTTTTTTTATTCTTTGTCTTTTAGCGTTTGTAAGAATGCAATGTTACCCGATCCGAAGAAAACGCACAGTGAAAATATTTTTACCTTTCTGTGCATATGTGAGTAGGGGAAAGAGCGAACTGCATCTGAGCTATATTAGGGAACGACTTAAGGGCTTTTTAGTTTTGAAAATGCGATAAATCAGAAGATAATTGTTATTTGAGAAGCTATCGGATATTGGTAGCTATATTGACCTGAAATTTTCTCACACAAGCTTGTATTAAGGAGCCGTCCATAAATTACAACACACGAATTTCAAGATTTGTAGACCACCCCCCGTGTGACATTCTGTCACATTTTCATTGAGCTCCCTCTGTATTGTGACGTCACAGTATCACTTTATACCCTATAATTTAATAATTGTAGAATTTTTTTTATAAATTAAACTCAACTAAAGGGATTTAATTTATTTTAAGTTTAACTTCATTTTTATTCTATATCATTTAACACATTATTCACTATTACTATTACTTTATTCTTCAGGTAATGAATCCTTAATTATAAGATAAAGGGTTTATTTATTTGGAAAAAAAATTAAGTGTTTTTGCTAAAAATAAATCAATTTTTTTGGCATATATAAGAAAAATATTGAATTATAAAATATAAATAAATAACTGTACGAATTAAAATCCTCAAAGTGTAGTCTGAATTTAAACTTGATTTATGACGTTGGTGCGCCTGTATTTAGGCAACATATTGCGCGCAGAAGAATGAAAGCTGCGTATGAGCTAGGCGAGTCCAGTCGTTGCTTTGTTATCTATTTAGATTTATTTTACCACCATTTTCAGGATGGAATAAATAATAACCTGAAATCTAAAAAATATATTTGAATATTAAACAAAAATAGTATATACAACTGCTTAAGAAACTATCAAAAAAACGTTTGTCAAAAACTTAATAAACGTTTTTATATAGAGAAATCAATGAGGCTGTCCTCTATTAATCCAAATAAACACATACATACCATATATATAAATATATCTATATAACATTTTGTTAGAGACTACAGTTTTGATTGAAGGTTTGACATTCATAATCAGTCTTTTTAAACTAAATATTTTGTTGAGACATTCGCTTACTATATAACCAAAACAAATTTACCTACTTATATCAATTTGTGTATTTGAATTCAGTAAAAATAACAGATAGAATATTTATAATTAAAAAGACTGACGAATGAAGTCAAACTATATTCTCTAACATAAAAATTATATATTATATAAGTATGTTTATATTCGTCAGCTACTCTCGGCAAAACATAATCTTCTTAATTAAACGATTTTATGAATGCTCTCAAAGAATTGTATTCATATATATTTACTAATTTTTAAATTATTTATTATTATTATTATCATTTCCGTCCATAATTTGTATTAACTTGAAAGCTTATATTAGGAAAATAAGGACATGTTTTTATGTGTGACTTTTTTATTTATCCACCAACGTTTCGTCGACTTTGCCGACTTCTTCAGGGCTTCAAATAGTCATGTCACACATTTGTCTAAATTTTCTTATTACCTTCTTTCCCATTGAAGGCCATCAGAATACAATTTTCAAAACATATTTGGCACATTCACAAAAAAAAACACAATTTTTCTTTCTTTTCTTTTTATATTAACAATTCGAAGTTGAGATTTCTGTATGTAAGGATAAAGCGGAGAAAAAATATTCTATTCTAGTTTAAAAAACAAGGTTGCCTTATTACCTAGTATATATATGTGATTTCTGTTTTGTATTAATGAAATTGTTAATATAAAAAGAAAAGAAAGAAAAATTGTGTTTTTTGTGAATGTGCCAAATATTTTTTGAAAATTCTATTCTGATGGCCTTCAATGGTAACGAAGGTAATAAGAAAATTTAGACGAATGTGTGACATGACTATTTGAAGTCCTGAAGAAGTCGGCAAAGTCGACGAAACGTTGGTGGATAAATAAAAAAGTCACACATAAAAACTTGTTCTTATTTTCCTAATATAAACTTTCAAATTAATTATTTATTATTTTGCACTTTTATAAGTTTGAAAGAATCTTCTAGGGAAATATTTCTTTACGAGAAACACGGGGTTTTCGAACGCTCAGCACCCCTTCGCTGTCAGATTGGATAAAAATCGAACAAGCGCTTTCGCCAACACTTTTATCCCTACTACCTCCAGAGACCTGAACTCGCTCCCAGTCACCGTCTTCCCCGCGACTTATAACCTTCAGCTGTTTAAGACCAGTATCCACAGATATCTTCGACCCCTGCCCAGCCCATAAAATCCCCTCTTCTTCTACTTTTCACGATGGAGAGGCCAACCCAGGCCTTTAGGGGATTCACCTTTTTGATTTAACATTTGACTAATTTTGTTACGGTAAAAATATCTAATCAAAATTTTGAAAAATCATCAGGATAATCAAGGTTCAAAACATTTTCCCTCTATCCCAGAATTTCACTTGAATCTTCCCTCTACCCCTCTTGAATCCCTCCTGGCTACGCCCATGTTTGTGCACCTGTTGCATCCCTAGATATCAGATCAAGTCAACTATAGCTGAAATATTCAACAAAAATATTATATTTTTTATTTTTATTAAAAAAAAAAAAAAAAAAAAAAACACGACTCGATGCCCATAACATAAAGGCATAAGATAATTTCAAGACGAAAATAAATAAATCGAACAATTGCAACTCAGGCTCATAATTATGTGCAACCCCTAAAGGCCTCGGTTGGCCCCTTCATCGTGAAAAGAAGAAGAAAGAATTTTATGGGCTGGGCGGGGGTCGAAGGTATCTGTGGATACGGGTCTTAAATAGCTGAAGGTTATAAGTCGCGGGAAAGATGGTGGCAGGGAGCGAGTTCCAGTCTCTATTTCATTATAACCTACTTATTTCTCTTACCAGTCCGTCTTTATAAGAAAATAAATAAATTTAAATTCTCTTTTTTATTATAGGATCCTTTTATAATAAAATTCATTTTTCTTGGGTTTTTTAGTTTGAAAATTTCACAATTTCAATTTTTTAAGAACCTTCTTTAATCTCATCAGCACTTAATCTCAATGTATAAAAACTATACATGTGAAATTTCTTTTTGATATTCACACTAGTTTTTGAGTTATAGTATAAACAAAATTTGGTAACATACTAACTAATGTACTAACAGACATTTTGACAAAATAATATCTCGTAAAATATCCTTTTTTTCGATATTCACGCTTTAGGGCTTTTTTGTAGACCAAAACGCCATGGTTTTTTTTAATCAAAATAGTTCAGCGGTTTTTGAGATATTTCAAAAAAATGAAACAAAAAAAAAGCACTTTTTATTATCCACGATTATTGTATTTGACCATACCCTGTATGGTAAAGTAAAAATTATTAGAAAATCATAAGATGGTGTCATCTATTAAATCCGATGGAATGGAATATTTTTAATTATATGTCAGAAGGGTTGTTTTTCACTCCATCGGGAATCGAACCCGAGTGCCAGTAACAGCAATCCGGGCCATCAAAACAACCCCTCTGACATATAATTAAAAATAGTCCATTCCATCGGGTTTAATAGATGACACCATCTTATGATTTTCTAGTAAATTTGAATCTATTATCATCGGCAAATTGAAATTTTTCATAATAAAAATTATTAATAGTGAGAAAGTCTTTTCTTCAATTTTACAGCAAAACAATATAGACTTATGAACTTTCAGCATCTCTCATTGAAAAGGTTATCTCCAAACGAATTCTTCTCGGTTATTTCTTTCATCCAAAAAGTTGTTTAACAAACTTGAACCATTTATCTTCTGGTGTTTGTGATTTTGGGGCCCGAGTAGAATTCCTAAATGGACGTTTGGTGGGTTTCAGCATTCGGAGCCGCGGCGTCGCGCCCGCCCGGGAATCTGGACTCGTGTCTAGCGCCCTGCGAAAGGGCGAATCCCGGGACGTTTCCAGCCAAGCCCTGCAGCACCTGCTCCATGTCCATGGCCAAACTCGAAAGTGAGTCTTCACCTTCCCTCTTCATCACTATTGATTATCGCTTTTGAAAATAATAATAATAATATTAATAATAATAAAAGACATTCTTGTTTTTCATAAAGATAAATCAATGTGGCTGTCCTCTGCTTGATATAAATAAACATATACCGGGTGAGTTTTTTATCTTGAGACTCTCTATATCTCAAAAACAGTGCATTATATAGAAAAAAGTTTTAAATAAAAGTTTATTTATATCAGGGGGAAACTAATCTATGCCATTGTTTGTCGACGTAGAACAAGCTTTCAAGGGTATTTTGAGGTCAAGTTTTGTTTTTCAAATGGAAACCTATATGTTTCTGTACATATTCTGAATCTACAAAAAAAAACTGAACAACTTTTATTACAACTATTTTTCATACTACATCAAATAAACAAAAAATTAAATCAATTATATCTTAAAAAAATTATAATAATTATTTTTAACAATCATTCAACTTAATTATCAAATAATAATGATCAAATATTTAATTATTAAATAAATAATTTAATAATAATTAATAATTTTTCGACACTGTTCTGAAGCATTCCAGAGTGTATTGCAAGTCTTCTGGATGAATTCCAGTTCCAATTTCCTTATTTTGGCCTATTCATTTCAGTTTCTTCGTAGCCTTTACATTTATTGTTTTTTTTAAACATATTTACAACACAATAAAATGAAGCTTGGGAGGGTATATTCTTATCAGGAAAACGCTTTTTTTTCTCAGTGTATCAGAGAGCATTTCATTGCCAACACTTCTTCCACATTCACCATAAATTATTAAGGCTATTTCAATTCTCACTTCATCAAAAAATGCTCCATTTTTATTATGTAAATACAATATATGGTAACTATCCACTGGATCGAAACGAGAAATAAATTTTGAGTTATAAGACTGTCTCAAGATAAAAAACTCACCCGGTATATACCAAATATAACTATGTATTAAATTAGAGAACAAAGAAAATATTTTTTTATTATAGACAAAAAGTTTGAATATAGTTTTAATATATATATATATATATATATATATATATATAGATAGATGAACGCGAAAGTTAAAACTTTTTTATCAGGTCACTGCCCTATTTTGGTGCAATTGGGACCTGATTCGTTTTGATACTGAACCAAGAGTTGAAAAAAGATAGGACCCAGCCGGGTATGATCCGGCATCCTCTGCGTTAAGCCCGCAAATGCCTTTTCCATTTAAGCGATGGATCCCCGAATAGGTCATATAATCAAATTTTATATATATTCAACTCCTTAGTTCAGGCGCGTTTTCAACTATTTTCCTAATAGTATGGTTCTTATAAATTTGCTATAAAGTCCATCTGTCTGATTCTTTGGGGAATCGAAACAGATGAATTTTGTTCGAATATTCAATGATAAATTTTATTTGGAATGTTTAATGTTAACGTTGGATGAACGCGAAAGTTAAAACTTTTTTATCAAGTCACTGCCCTATTATGGTGCAATTGGGACCTGATTCGTTTTGATACTGAACCAAGAGTTGAAAAAAGATAGGACCCAGCCGGGTATGATTTTTAAAAAAGTTTTAACTTTCACGTTCATCTAACGTTAACATTAAACATTCCAAATAAAATTTATTATTGAATATTCGAACAAAATTCATCTGTTTCGATTCCCCAAAGAATCAGACAGATGGACTTTATAGCAAATTTATAAGAACCATACTATTAGGAAAATAGTTGAAAACGCGCCTGAACTAAGGAGTTGAATATATATAAAATTTGATTATATGACCTATTCGGGGATCCATCGCTTAAATGGAAAAGGCATTTGCGGGCTTAACGCAGAGGATGCCGGATCATACCCGGCTGGGTCCTATCTTTTTTCAACTCTTGGTTCAGTATCAAAACGAATCAGGTCCCAATTGCACCAAAATAGGGCAGTGACCTGATAAAAAAGTTTTAACTTTCGCGTTCATCTAACGTTAACATTAAACATTCCAAATAAAATTTATTATTGAATATTTGAACAAAATTCATCTGTTTCGATTCCCCAAAGAATCAGACAGATGGACTTTATAGCACATATACATATATATCAGTGGCGGTTGATGTCTTTTCAACTAGGGAATGCTGTCCAAAAATCTTTTAATAGGTTATTGGGGCTAATAATAGGTTTTTATTTTATATGTTTGAGATTTTTGATGGTAAGAAATACTTACCTATTAATTAATTTTGATCTGCTTCGCGGTGGTGTACCTCAGTGGAAATCCCTTTGTTTTAAATTGGCTATAATTATTCTACTGATTTTAATTTTGATATTTTCTACTTTACTTTTAATTCTATGTATATGTATAATAAAACAAAAAAATAAAAAATAAATAAAAGAAGGAATAATAAAAAAATAATTAATTATACTAAAAGGGTTGGATGGATATCGGGAACGATAGGTGAGGGGATTTAAATACTAAGGGTAATGAATTAAATTTTTAGGTTTTAGCTCGATAAGAATGATAGAACAAGAAAGTATATAGATATATGACAATTTATTAATGGTGGAAAGAAAAAAGTCAATATATTAAACAAATAAGTGTGATAAAAGTGGAAATCTCAATGGCAATCAGAGTTACTCATCTATCAATATTATAAGCATTTATTATTCGCATTTATTATGTGTAAAACAAATAAAAAAGTTGAATTCCTATGGTGTCCCTCACACGTGGGTATCCAGCCTAATGAAATAGTGGACTCTTTAGCGAAACAGGCAGTCTCAGATGGGGATCCATTAAACATGGGCCTCACCTATGTAGATACTATTAATATTGTAAAAAAAATCTATTCAATTGTGGCAAGAATTTTGGGACTCCTCTTCAGAGTCGAGGGGATCCTACTTGTACTCGATAATGCCCAGAATTGGAACCAAGTCATGGTTTCATGACAGTCATTTATATAGGAGAATAATTGTTCTAATTGTACGGTTGAGAATGGGTCATGCAGCTACCCCCAGAAAACTCTTTCTGTTTAATCTAAGAGACACTCCTTTTTGTGACTGTGATGGCAGCCAAATGGGTGATGTCAATCACATCTTCCTAGGGTGTCCAAAAAACAATAAAGCTATTGACTTATTTTATACTAGATCTGCTCATAAAATTTCATTCCCTACATCAATGGGATTAATTCTTAGCTATCTCAATCCTGACTGTCATGAATCCGAGACTCAAGAGATAATCATTAAACTATTAATAGCATCCAAACTATTTATATGATATAAAAATGTAAACACTGTTAAATAATATTGCAACTGTATATAATTATGTTAATATAAAAATGTAAATATTGTAAAAAAAAAAAAAAAAAAAAAAAAACTGGCCAAATGGATCCATTTCCGAGGTCATTAAATAAAAAAAAAAAAAAAAAAAAAAAATTATTCGCAGTGAGCGCAAATCAAAGCAGGAGCAGATAAAAGATGGACTTCTAGGCTTACAACAATTGAGAAAAAAACAAGATGAGATTACGTATAGGTGTCCAGCAACAATTATAGTCCGTTTTCAAGATGACGTTGCGAGAGGTGCCTGTTGTGCCCCGTCCGTTATCTTGGTTCCGTATTTTGGGAGTTGTGCTGGCACTTTCAATTTTTCTCTCAAATGATATCGAAGAAATCGTTAGAGCGTTCGATTTATATTTGTGATTTATAATGTGTATAGATATGTATATAATATATAATTTATAATGTAGAATTTATAATGGATAGTGTATAATAGATATAGTGTTTATATATAATGTATAAAGGATATAATAGATATAATATATAAAGGATAGTGTATAATATCTATAATAGAAAAAATATTTGATGTGTGCGGCCTTTTACGGGATAATTTCTCCTTCTTTCTTCCATTTTCCTCTTCCGAGCCCATGTGTTTTAATAAGATATCGTTTTTTTTTTTTTTTTTTAATGCAATCGAATGCAAGAAGGGGTGCACCAGTAAAGATGTAGCCCCTATGGATCTCTGAAAGACCCTTGCATTACCGAAGAGAAGGGAAAGTTGTTTAAGTGAGAGGGTGTAGACGTAGGTGTCTATGCACCCTGGTTTTGAAGGTTTGAAGATCATAGGTGCTGGGAAAGATAGAGGCTGGGAGAGAGTTCCAGTTCCTTGAAGTCATGGGGATATATGAATTCGCGAATGAAGTGGTCCGGCACTTTTCTAATTTGACCGCGAAAGAGTGTTGGGAGTCGGCAAAACGTGTGCTGCGTGCAAAGCATGCTTTGGGGGGAATTATTGATTTTATCTCATCAGAGCACCTGCCGGGATAGTATCTATAGAAAAGGGAAAGGGCGGAGACATCTCTTCGATGAGCCAGCGAGTCGAGGGAGTCGGTGAGGGTAGAATCGTCAATTAGCCTGACGGCTCGTTTCTGAATTGCATCAAGGGTAGCAAGAGAATATTTTGAGGCTCCTCTCCACAGATGAGAGCCGTGATTGGTTATCTGTCTTTTCTCCTTGTTTTGCATATGATGGGGGGATGTGGTTCCAAGTAATTCTTTATGGCCCTGCATCGCTCATTGACCTGCTTTGTTTAAATATTAATCTATTCTAATTGCCACTTCTTTGAACTTTTCCTTAAATACAGACTTTATATTGAATATTAATGAAAAAAATTAAATTTTACTAATAATATCTATTTGCTATATTATGGATTATAAAAATTTTATTAAATTATAATTTTTTTGAATTTAAATCTCTGAAATGAATTTGTGTTTCTTTTTTTTATTTAATATTTCATACAATGTAGGATACACTGTAATCTATTCTTCATTTTTTGAAATTTTATTTTAATGTTCGATTTGTTTGTGCAAATATTATTGTCGTTATTTTTCAAATTTAACATTAGATTTTCTATTACTATAAGCAATCTATGACTTGTCTATATCACTGATAGTTATTTCCGAACTTATAAATTGAGAGTTCTTAGAAATGGATAACAACGAGAACAATTTTCATTCGACTGTAACTCGTCTAGACTTGTCTTTGACATGCTTGAACTGGGAGTTATATCTACCAGGTAGGAGCTTCATATCTTCTATCCGCAATCTTTTAAAAAAATCATTTTTATAATAATTGCCACTTGAAATTATGCAACAATTTTAATTCATTTCGAGAACCAATATACTTTTCAAAACAAAAAATGTTTTTTATAGAAATATTTGAAATAACTGATAATAATTTAAAAATTTAAAGATCCTCTTGAAATTTTTTCATATTTTTTTTCTACAACTTACGATCGTAATTTTAAGTAGCAGTTTTACTTGGACGATGTTGCATCTCTTTTTCTTTCGAACGGTATTAATATGATAAAAAATGGAGTTATCAGGTTTACACTCTAAGTCGACCATATATAAAATTTATTTGTCACATACTTATATTCGGTATATATATAGATATATGTTTTTAAGGAATTTGGTGTTGGTACTTGGTGAAACATTTTTTTAAATTATTGGATAATGTATATATTTATTTGGATCAAGCAGAGGACAACTTCAATGATTTCACTTTACGAATCCACAACTCTGCTAACTCTCGGCAAAACAAAATCTTCTCAATTCTCGTTTTTCTTTAACCTATTTACAATCTATCAAGTTCATTTCACTAATATTTTAGTTAGGTTTACTTTGCTTTTACACTGCTTTTTTCTATCATTTTTTTTTGTCTAAAAATTAATCGAAAATAAATAAATGTATTTTACAGAGTATTAATATATTTATAATATTTGATTAATATTTTAATCTAAGTGGTATTGGCAGCAACTTCTTTTGAAAAAAAAAGTTTAACAATTATTTGTAAGGACGGATTTTCTATAAGCTCTCTTGGCAGCTCTAATGTTTGTTTTGTAGTCAATAAATAAATCATTAATGTCAGTCATTGTTTATATCTACCATATTTATTATATTGCCTTGAAATTTCCGTCCTACTTACTTCGGAAACAAAGCCCATTTAGCCAGATCTAATATTATTTCTTATATTTAGGTGTATGTGCTGTCTATATATATGAAGAGTGTAAATTTGTATAACTCTCATCAGATTATAGCCGGATACATTTTTTATAATAAACTAGGCTGGATTTATTTATTGTAAAATAATATAAGCTAAAATTCAAATGAATAAGAGCTTAGAATTATTAAATGAATCGAACTAATTTTAAACTAATTGCTATAAACTCTCTAAATGTAAAAAAAATGTTATTGCCCACCTTTATTGAATGCGCTCGTAATTCTGACTTAATAATATCGGATTATTTTCAAATTATTGACTTGAGTGACTGAGTTTCATATAGCGGATCTATGAAAATTGTTGAATCATTACTGACAAATTGGAAATTAATGTTTATAATTACTAACATGATTTTAATTATCTAAATATTGACATCAAATTATGGATTAATTTAACAAACTATTCAAATTTACTCCTATGATAAACTAATAATGAATTCAAAGGGCGTCTAGAATTGTGACTATAGTGCATTTTCTCTTAGAATAAGCTCGGATTAAAGTCTTATCAGAAATTTCTTTACCAGGTTGATATTGGGCAGCAGCTACATAGCAATTAATAATAAAAAGAGTGAAGCTCTCAGTAAAGTTTTTTTTACCAATAACATCTTTTACAAAAAATACCACGATTAATTGAGAAATATCAATTTCAAACTCTGTTATGCAGATTTTAGTGAAAAATTGTTTCTCATTAACTCATTTATTTTAGTTTGTGTGTTGTTCATAAGTTGTTGCTATGGGAGCTTGCCTCCTTTTGTCGACTTTTTTCCCAGAACAGTCGAATAGTGCTATTCAGCCCTGCCAGGTCTCGAAAATAAATTAGTTTGCGTTCTTCACTAGACTTGTACTTGCAGATCTGAATAGGATGGAAGTATAATTCATTCTTTGAACATGTTCATCCCAGCTATTCTGTACTCTTTAATTATAGCTACAACGTCTAATACAGTTTACTGTTGTATAATAAGTTCTTTTCTCTAGTGACCATAAAGGCGGGTTCACACGGTGCTTTTTCTGCTACATGCTCCTAACTTGTTCGCCCTACTTGCAATTTGGAGGCATGGAGGGGGTCGAAATGACGTCACGCCGGACTGTCTTATTAGCATGCTTGCTTGATTCAAAAGATAGGGCATGATCTAAAAAAAAAAGTTTAGCTCCTTGAACCTGGCAGTTGCCAGTCAATCGGAAAGCATTAGTTTATCACGTGGGTGACATGGGCATTGCCACAATATATCAGCTGATATCACAGAACAGCTGATATTTTGTTTCTCACTTTTCAACTCTTTACTGCAATAAATAAAGAGAATATGCCTTCCAAATTCGTCTGCGATTGATAATTTCTGCAAAAATATTATTGAGCTCCATTTTTGTTTGAATCTGAGCTGAAACTGAAAGTCCGGCTGTTTGGACTGACAATAAACAGCCCGCCAACTTGAAAATTTTCTGAAAAAGCTCCATGTGAAGCCAACAGGCGAAAAATCAGCATGACTGAACTAGCTTCAAATTGCAAGTAGGTCGAACAAGTAAGGAACACGGTAAGAGAAAATATCTCGTGTGAACCAGCCTTAAGATGCATTTTTCTCGATTAAAAGATCTGTTAATTTGACCTATCCTTCGTATTTTTTTTTTAGATTTTTCAGATCTTTATTTTCGAATAATAGAGTAGAATTAAAAGAGAAATAGTGTAAAATATGAGAGCCATTCCATTTTTTTGTTAGTTATTTTGATTGACTCAATCGCGGATGGCGTATGCTCTGATGAAACGAAGTCACTGATCCCCCTCAGGGCGTCATTTGTCAGTGATACACGGTTCGAGAATGTCACAAACACCTCATCGTGGTTGAATTAGAGATGGGTCGAACCAATTCACTCAGTATTTTTTTTATTCCCGAGTCTTCCAGAGACTAGAATTCTCTCTCTAGCTCAATTTTTCATGAGTCCTTCAACCTTTAATTCCACAAACCCCGCTTAGCCTCCAACCCAATATTCTCTTCTTTCAGGATGGTAAACCCTATCTATTCTTATTAGACTTGTATCTTTTTGCGACCATACGATTTAAAATAAAAAAATTCTCTGTCTAAATAAGTTATTTTCCACATCTTTAAGACTCTTTAGGAAGAATCTTGACACGGTAGTTTTTGATTTTTAAAGCCATTGTTTTTTATGTTAAATTTCATTTTAGCTCTTATTTGGATCTTTAAAGGCGTATAAATTTTTTGATTTCATTTTATATATATTTCTTTATACATTAAAAAATGAATTGCTGTGTTTCAATACACAACTACTAACTACCTACGTTTTAGAAACTATTTCGGAAAAGTGCTCAATACAGGCTCATTTTGGCGTTGTTCGTTTGACATCTGAATACAGTTTGCAACTTTGGGCATTGGTTATGGCGAATCGCATAAAAAGAGCACGTATATCGTTGACTCTCGTTTAACATGTGTCACCGTTACAGGTAAAATGTACCTTATTATATATAGAAGTATTAATTACTATCACATAGCAATAGCTTAGCAATAACACGTATTTAGTTGACTCATTTCCATTTCGCTGTTACCACAAATTTTTGCTTCGTGTATCATATACGTACCTAGATGGGATCCCACGTGTTCTCTACTTGTCGCTAACTGTAAATCTTCGAAAATATAAAATGAAATATCTCATAAAATTTTATTTAACTTAACTTTTATTCTGGGGGAGTCGGGTTGGCTCAGTTGGCTAACGCACTGGCCTCGTTTCGGCATCGATCGATTATGACTATGTTGGAATGCGAGGCCGGGGTTCGATCCTAGCTGGCGAATAAAAATTTCTACCGGCTGAAAACTCGGCTCCTCCACTAACCCTACTAACACTTTACTTATGTGCTGTCTAAATGGGCTTTGTTCCCGGTGACATTAAATAAATAAAAAAAAAAAACTTTTATTCTGATATTTTTATTTTAATAATTTCTAATAATAAATTACTTTAGAAAATCAAAAAAGATGTTCATTATTTTTATTGTCAGAAGGCCAAGCCAAGTGCCCGGATTGCACTCTTTTGGCATTCGGATTCGATTCCCGAAGGGGTGAGACCTTCTGACAATAAAAATAATCCATAACATCTCGGATCTAGTAGGTACTAGTTGACTATGCCTCTTGATTTTCTATAGTAATTTGATTAAACTTAATAATATCAGCATTTGTCTTCTATAATAATAATAAAATTCGAATTTTTTTTACCCCTTCCCCGGAAAAAAATTCTGGATAGGTCCCTGTCATGTATAGGGCTAATTTCTCAAGTATAGCAATAGCGCTTATATAGTTGAATATGGCACATATCTCGTGCCATCACGCTAATCTGACCCTCATCCTAAGGACTTCGAAATTTGTACTTGTGTTTGTAACGTTTTAAATTTAATTTATTCCATTCTTAATAAAATTTGACCAATATACTAATTTCTGATTTCTCTCTATATCGCATATGTACGTCTGCATAATTGGGATTTGAAAAAAGGTTTTCGAGTGTACTGTGAAAATTAGAAGGAATTTTATAGGGGGACAAAAAATATTTCCGGACCATTTATATTAATGAACCAGAATCTAGCCCCGTGAATTGCGAGGGGCTTAGCAGGTGTTAACCATTGACCTGAACACCAATTGCCCTAACAGGTCGACCTACTTTTAACCCCCATGACAGGGACACTTCATCTGCTAGGCAATCTACTGAAAAGATAAAAAGTACATACATTAGTACCTGCTTACGTAGGAATTACAGGATCATTTTCACAAATATACTCGAAAATTTAGCCCTAAAAGAAAACATTACCAATAATGTACCGAATAAATGTAAATAAATCATTAATATTAAATATGCAATTTAATTCTTTAAACATATTGCCTGCTTATGTGAGAAAAATCAATTATAAAAAAAAATAGACTAAAAATAGACATTTTATTTTTATATATAGAAAAAGAGACAGAGGAAGAGAGCACAGGAAGTGTTAGGGGAAAGAAAAAAACACTATAAAAATAATCCCCCTTGATTTGATACTATTTTCCAACATTTAATGCTAAATTTAACCCCATCAAATGATATTAATACCTTTCCGAAATATCTTTTTAAATATTTCTCTTGAGCGAAATGCCTAATCTCGAAAAATAAATAAATAAAATAAAATACCTATAAATTCTTAAATTCATTAAGACATAGCAGATTGTACAATTAATTCCACCAGTTCACATTATTTAATTATATTATCTCAACTCTTTATTCAAACTAGTTAAAGGGCCTCCACATCTCCCCTTATAGCCCTCCGACTCAGGATCCGGTTGAGAGGCTCAGGGTGTGGCCACAGCAGAACGGTGTGAAACCTTAGTATGCTGCGGCCAAGAAGAAAATAATAAAAAACAAAAAGGAATACAGCATGTTGTCCAAATAATAAAAACAAATAAATAAATACACTGGGAAAAATAAATAAATAAATGCATAAAATAAAATAAAAAATAAATAGTTAGAATATGTCACTGGGTTTGAAGTAATTGTAGTCAAATTAAGTAAAAATAAATAATGTAAAAAACAGTTCAATAAATAACTAGGCAGGAAGTTGCCATAGTCAAGCAAATAAAAAAATAAATAAATAAATAGGCAGGAAACCGACATAGTCAAGAAAAAAAAAATTTCACTGGGAATATAAGCTACAGGGCAAAATATAAAATAAAAAGATCAGCGCTGAAAAAAGGGTCGGACTGAGTTAAGATTTGATTTATTCAAAATCCACTTAATGGGAAATTATTTTTTATTCAATAATAAATTGAAGGAGGTAAATAGACATTTTCAAGACTGTACGCTTTCGGCAATTTTAGTTATTTGGCAATTTCCACCCAAAAATGTTTGGGTTTTTAGGAAGCTACAACACAAAGGTTCATTTTATCAATACAAACCTTTTTCTATATAATTTTAACTCTTTACTTTTAAGATCTGTTTGGAAGTACATTTTTTGTAATAAATACAAAACAAAAAAAGAACTTTTTATGAGTTCTCATTTTTTCGTTGTCGTTGATATCAGAATCCAGACACACCTATGCTCATCAGGTATAGCGAGAGCTACTAAGTAAAGGGGTTTTCAAATAAATTTAACATGAAATTTCAATATTTGTTAATTAATATTTTTAGTAAAGGTTAAAGAAAAATTATAATAATAAAAAATATATGTGGTATTTAACTTAGGGGCCTAGTTCCATCGTATATTATATGTACCTACTATGTAAACTGTAAATATATAATTTGTAAATTATGTAGAACCGAGAATGGCTATAAATAAATAAATAAATAAATAAATATGTTATATAAAAAAATAATTCGACACTTAAAATAAAAATACTGAATATTTTAAAGCATCGTGGATTGAAATAAAATAAAACTGTGAAATTTTATTTGATATTAAAAGAAATCTTATCTTATTATTGATTCAAAATCTAGAAATTGTCAAGCGTTTGTTTATTATTGATTATACTCAGTGAGATACTTACATTTAAAATTCTATTTTTTTTCAAAATTGATTTCAATTATGAATACATTTTTGTAAACCTATATATGAACTTCAGAAGAGAATGATTCACTAGATTGACTAAATGATCGTCCACTATGTACATATTAACAACATTCTCATACACATTAATGTAAATTTTCTGTTCTTAAATGTTTGTTCATAAAAATTATTAAGCCCCTGTTTATCTGCAACCCTAAGCACATACTTATTTTAGAATCGAAGACTCCGCAAGAGACTCAATCTATAGCATTGTTTAACAATTTTAATTTTTCATCAAACTCTCGTTCCACTAAAAGAAAATGAGAAATGTGATCAAATTTATTTTGAAGAATTTTTTTTGTTAAACCAATGGTGTAAAAAGAAATTTAATTTACAGCAAAAACGACTTCGTTGAGTGTTTCAAATTTTCAAATATGTAAAGAATTAGTTCCAGACTCGTAACGAGGTATTCTATTTAAAATTAAAAGTGAAATTCATTTGTTTCAGTCCCGAGCATCGTTGTTCATAACGGTGGTCCAGCGCCGGGGGGTCCAACAATGGACGGAGCAGTTGGTCCAGAATCTCAGGTATGATAAATCATTTTAATATAATAATAAATATTAATTAATATGTCTATTATTTTGATGAAAAAAATGATATTGATTTTATTATTATTATTCTTTTAAGAAGCAAAAGTATTCATTGCACTTGGTTTAATCTCGCTAACTTTAACGATTTCTATGTTTTTTACTTATATAGGTTGGGGTAGAGCACTTTGCTTATTTAGAAATTCAATTAAGAAAAAGTAACGTAGATATATATTTGATTCTTTGAACAGCATCAAGTACTACGCTTAAATTTTATGTTTATACAATGAAAATTTTATCAGGCAGATGCTGTCCATTATTCTCAATACACTTCGTAAAAGTTTCGTTCAACTCTTTCCGACATATCGACGGGTATGTTAGCGACAGCTTGAGGAATGTTGTTCTTCAGGTGATCCAGGGCTAGGACCCTAGGAGACGATCGTTGTAGACAAGTTATTTTAGATAGCCTCATAAAAAAATAGTCGCAGGGGGCTAAATCAGGTGACCGTGCTGGCCAGTGCAAATCGCCCCTCAAGGAGATGACGGAGTTTATTGAGAATAATGGACGCCATCTGCCGGATATCAAATTTAAAACTGTCTAAACATAAAATTTAAATACTGTACTTGATGCTGTCCAAAGAATTAAATATATTTTTGCATTACTTTTTTTTAATTGAATTTCTAAATAAGCAAAGTGCTCTGACTCACCTTATACATACGAGGAACTCGAAATGACTCTAAAGAATTTAGGACCATTTTAATAAATACTGATCATAAGTAATTAATACATCTGTTTTAAAAACTATATTGTAAGACTTTTTTATTTGTAACATGGATGATGAAAGATCTTTGATAATTCCCATGGGGCTTATTAAAAAATTAATCTTTCTAAACTTGCAAGAATAGAAGACTTAAAAATTTATCAAACAAAAGTAAAAGAGTTGGAAAATAATTGATGATCTAAAATTTTATTAAAAAGAGTTTAAAATGTGGTCCAATAAAAAAATTCAAATACATTTATTTCTAATATCACAGAGAGGTGATATTTTATATTCAAGGAATTTCTGTTGAAAAAAAATACAGAGGAGAGGTAAATATGAATTTTTTATAGGACTAAAGCGTAAAGGTCTGATTTTAAGGCTATTGATAAAAAGTGTCTCGTCAACAAAGGTTTCTGGATGAAACTCTTGAATAACAAGCAAATCAATATCATCAATCATTGAATTGATTATTTATGAACGTTTTCCTCGGGGTTCAACGAGTCACTAATAAGAAAACGATGTTTTCTTGAAAATAAATAAATAGATTGCAAACATCTAAAAGAAATAGGAAGAGAAAACGAGATCATATTATTTTTGATGGATTCAATTAAAACCAAATGAATATAGAAATGCAAATTTATTGATTGATCAATATGGAATACATTTTACGGTTTATTACGAAATTATAAGAAATTGTATTAAAAAAAAAAAAAAAAAAGTATTCAACTGAACCATTTGCTGGAGTGGAGAACATTTTAATATATATTCATGACATTCTATCTGCAATTCTAAATGGCCCATTTTTAAATGAACATTCATTATTTTTGCAAATCTTTTTTAACTCTTCACTCTGAGGAGAAATTTATCTTTCAAATGCATTTCACCACATCCATTTGCTCCAGTATTTAAATTAAAACATAATTACTTTTTTAAAATGCTTTATATCCAATCGATAGGCAGTCAGATCTCTAGGACCCATACACAGTTCCAGTTCGCCTAACCACAGACTGACCCTAGTATTGATGATTAATATTTTTGCGTTATTCTATTAAATTTATTAGACTAGAATTCAGTAACTTTTCAGAATGCATTAGAGTTACTTAATTAAAAGTCAATTTTAAACAATTTATCTTGGAGACACCGCTTTACGCCTAATTGTGAACATAGATAAAATACTCTTAGTTTTAAAAATAATAATATTTAACATATCTCTCAGGGATAAGATGAAAAAGTAAAAGGCGGTCAATCTAACTGTAACCATCAAAATCTATGTCATATTTTACAATATTTCTTATGAATATTGGGGGATCTCAATGATGGTGCTAGAAATTTCTAAAGAGGAGCCAATATATTATAGCTGATAGATTTAATTGGGAAAAAATTCATGTAGTACAAGGGTGAGCTTGTACAAAAATAAATTTAAAAAGTTGAAATCTTTTATGACTAATTGTTATTTTTCTACATTAGTAATAGCAACACACTAACAACGCTGGTGTCAAGAACAGACTTTTGGTTTATGCTGTTAGGAACAAGAAAAAGTTTATTTAATGTTGCGCCAAACGACAAAGGCAGACTCGTTTCGGCTGTATATTAGAAAGAACTCAGAAAACATTATATATATATATATATATGTTAACATTTAAATGAAAACGAAAGTTAAAACTTTTATAAGATTTGATTATAGGATCTAGTCAGGGGATCCATGGTCTAAATGGAGAAGGCATTTGCAGGCTTAACGCAGAAGATGTCGGATCATACCCGGCTGGGTCCTGTATCTTTTTTTCAACTCTTGGTTCACTATCAAAACGAGTCTGGTCCCATGTGCACCAAAATAGGGCAGTGACCGGATAAAAGTTTTAACTTTCGCTTTCATTTAAATGTTAACATATAAACATTCTAAATAAAATTTATTATTGAAAAACTGAACAAAATTCATCTGTTTCGATTCCCCAAAGAATCAGACAGATGAGAATTGTAGTAAATTTATATATATATATATATATATTATATAATTCGTTAATAACTCATTAGTTAGATGGTAGATATAAGAAGCAGACCTCTAATTATTACATCTTTTATTTGAAGTAAAAAAGTAAGAATTATCTTTTAATTTAACCAATATATATATCTGGGGGTATGGCAGTGCCCCAGCCAAGTTCGATTCGAGCGGGGATGTGTGCACTGCCAGACTACCCTTTACAGGAAACAACTCAGGCCATTTTGACGCCTCTGTAACTTCGTAATGGAAACCTCTACATGACTGAATTTTTTTTTCCAGAATACTGGTCCATAAGCTTAACTAAATTACAAAATTTCATATTTCTACTGTTTATACCATCCAAGTTACAAGAAGCCAAAGATAGGCTTTTTCGTCACTCACTCACTCACTGACTGACTCACTCACTCATCAAAATTCTAGAGTACTTCCGCTAACCCTAGAATGCTGAAATTTGGCAGGCAGATAGAGTTTGGGGTACAATTAATGGGAAAAATCCAAAAATCGAAACTTTCCCTTCTTCAGGACCTAAAATGAAGGGGTGAAAGTTATAGACTTAATTAACATATACTAAAAATTCAATGAACCTAGAATGCTGAAATTTGGCATACTGGTAAAGCTTGACACATTAATAAAGGACGAAATTGAAAAATCGAAACTTTTCCTTCTTCAGGGCCCGAAATGAAGGGGTTAAATTTATAGGATAAATCCAACTTACAAAAAGAAGTGAAATCTCAACAAAAACACTTGTGTAAAAAAAGGCCAAGTTCGATTAATAAAATCCGTTTGCCAAAAAAGTAGTGAGATCCAATGTGCTGCCAAGTTCAACATCATCAATTTATTAAATGAGTCGAGAATATATTAGTAACTTCAATTAAAACGCATGTTTTTCATTTCACATGTCCCTCTATATTTTTTATTGATTTCACATTTTTAGTTGAAATTATTTTAATAAAACTTGGCTTTTACGCATTATTATGTATGTCACGAATTACTAGTTACCATATCATGGGATCTTAATAAGAGGGGAGTGGTGGAGGCCCTATCAAACAATAATAATAATAATTTAATGCGTAAAAGCCAAGTTTTAGGAAAATAATTTCAACTAAAAATGTGAAATCAATAAAAAATATAGAGGGACATGTGAAATGAAAAACATGCGTTTTAATTGAAGTTACTAATATATTCTCGACTCATTTAATAAATTGATGATGTTGAACTTGGCAGGACATTAGATCTCACTACTTTTTTTGGCAAACGGATTTTATTAATCGAACTTGGCCTTTTTTTACACAAGTGTTTTTGTTGAGATTATATATACAAATTTAAACTGAATTACATTATTCTGTCTAGACAAGATTGCAAAGCTTAAATTGCAAAAAGCCTTAAATAAAATTCAGATAATTTGTATTATTCTATCTGAAATAAGATACGTTTGAGGCAGGTGTGAATAGTCGAATGAGATTTGATATAATTAAATTTGAATTTTTGTGATCTCTAATTATGTTATATTTTTCAGTCCGAGATGAGTGTTATCTGTGAAACTCCTTCGGTGCATTCTGGAGGAACTTCCCGACATTCTCATCATTCACATGACACTGCCTCACACCCAATTTCGCCGTCCGAGACGAGATCAACATCACCTGGATCTGCAGTAGGTATTAGGGCACGTCGGGATCCTAAGTCTGAGGACTTTCGAACTTCAGAGGAAACCACTCATGCGCCCCCGTTATCAGCAAAGCCTCGGGTAATTGATCAATATGGATTTCTTAAAAAAACAAAAATTACAATTTAACTTTTACCTTTTCAGACCAATTCCAAGGTAAAATTGATGCGGAGTATGGCTATCTCTGAGGAGCCGTCATCACCTCCACCTGATGTAGATCTCTCTCGACCAATGCTTCCAAGCAATTCCAATGGTTCTATTGGCAACCACGGTTCCCAACTTAGTGTTTCTAGGACCAATCCAAAGGTTAAACTTAAACACCAGAGTAGTAGTCACGGAAGTTTTGAATTCGAGCTCAACTCCCCTTCACTCTCGAGAGGTAATTAAGTATTATTCTCAATTATATATATACATTCATTAAAATTCTAACTCGTCAAATAATTACCCTGATACAGAAAACAGCACCGATAACTATACCGATAGTACTGGTATAGATTTAAGGGAATTCATCACGGAAACCTTGAACAGAAACCATAAGGATCGAATACTCCTTTTAAAAATAGAGCAAGATCTAATTAGCCTTGCCTCAGAACCCTCGTGAGTATATTTTTTTCATTAATATTATTTTCTTCACTGTTCCTTACAAACGAAGGAAACAAATTTCAAAAAATTCTTTGACTTTTTTTAAGATACAAAGATCAAAATAATAATAATAATATAGTGTTTTGATAATTTAAATTCAAAAACTATGTATTTATGAATTTGAAGTAGGGATGATCAGGACGTTGGAATTACGGGAATTTCCAGGTGGAACTTAACATGACAGTGAAAAAAAATATTTTGCAAAATCTTTGGACCAGAGTAGAATTTTTTATATATAAATTTATTGTTACATTATCTTTGACACAATCAAGTATTCTGCGAACGGTTATTTGCATAATTGAAATAAATATAAAAGAATCGTTAATGATTATGTTCTGTGAAAATATATATTTTGAATAAAATGAAGTACAAATTACAGACGTAGTGAATGAAAAACTAATGCATTAAGGAAAACTTTTTAATAAAAATATATAATACGAGCACACCTTTGACTTTTTTAATTCACTGTATATCTAGACCCGTCTAGACTTACTGTATAATAGTGTTGAAATTTTCTTAATAACTTTTTAGTTTTCTTGCAATTCAACTGTTTAGATACTTAATCGTATATTTTGGATAATAAAAAAAATTAAATTTTTATTCGCTAGCCTAAATCTGTGGTGCGCCATTTTCCGGTAATAAATTTGTTACCATTACCACCCTGGGGATGATTAAATATGATGTTAAATTGACAGAATAATTATATTTATATTGAAATAGAAATAGCCATCACAAGTAACATATTCACTGGGTGTTAAGCTTGAGCTTTGAGACTTGAGACCCTAGTTATGTGCCGATATCCTCGAAGAATTCTTATACGAGTAAACTAATCTATATGTAAATAAATAAAAGGGAACATTTTAAGTACAAGTTATGTAAATTATGAATTAATAATTATATTTAAACAAATTATTCGTTTCAAAATTATCTTACTCGCAGTGCCGGCCTAAGGACAACTGGCGGTCTAGGCGAGTTTTTGTTTGGCGACCCTAAATTTTTGAATAAGTCATAATTCGATTGAATAATACTTTTATATTTATTGACATTATAAAATTATTTTCCTTACCTTCAAACCTGCAATATTTGTTTTGCTTCTTTGATCAACTTTTTTATTTTAAATTTATATGGTGCAAAACTTTTGACTTTTGTGGACGTTCTTCAGTTCATCATGAGTCTTATTTGTAGAAGCGGGGATTCCCAAGTGTAGCTATTTTTCTTACAAAGCGCTTTTAGAACAACAGCGCTGTAATTAGCGCGTTAATTCAATGCACATTTTTATGAAAACATTTTCTTTTTATAATTCTTTCAAAAAATTAATACAAAAAATAATTTTATAGATTAGATTTTTTCATTTATTTTTTATTTTGTCAAAAAATAAAAATGAAGTGGTAAAAATAATCTGAAATTTGGCGCCCCTAAAAATCTGCGCCCAAGGCGGCCGCCTATGCTTACTCGACATAGCTATTTCGAGTTCATTTTAATAAAAGTATAAAAATAATTTTTATAAAAAATAAAAATAAAACCGACTTCAAAAATTAAATGCAACAAATAAAATAATTACACTAAAAGGTATACAATAATTATCTTATTTAGTTACAACTAAACGACGAAATATTAACATGAAATTACTTTTTGAAGTCGGTTGCCAAACAAACTATATAAGCGAGAGTACCCGCCAAACGTACTAAGTAAGATCCGTCGAGTGCGATTCATAAAATGTCAATGTTTGGCACCGACTTCAAATAGTAATTTCACGTTAATATTTATTTCGTCGTTTAGTTGTAACTAAATAAGATAATTATTTTATACCTTTTAGTGTATTTTATTTTATTTTTAAGTTATTATTTTATTTGTTGCATTTAATTTTTTTGAAGTCGGGTTTTTTTTTTTTATAAAAATTATTTTTATTTTTCTCTTTTTAAATATCGTTTTCGTTGGAGTCGGGTAGCTCAGTCAGTTAACGCACTGGCTTCGCTTCGGCATCGATCGATTATGACGATGTTGAAGTGGAGGTCCGGGGTTCGATCCTAGCTGGCAAATAAAAATTTATACCGGCTGAAAACTCGGCTCCCTCACTAACCCTACTAACACTCTACTTATGTACTGTCTAAATGGGCTTTGTTCCCGGTGATATTAAATAAATAAATAAAAAAAAATATCGTTTTCACTAAACATTCATTAAAAAAAATATTTTGTTCACAAACAATGACTTGTGTTAATATTTGTAAATATCAAGCTGATCCGTAAATAAGTGTATTTTTGATCAAGTCTTTCGAAGGATATGCAAATTTCAATTTTTTTACATTTCTATTAATTTTATTTGTAGGCCAACACTAAACGCTCCAGCACGAACACACCATAAATTTTCCCAAATGTCCTCGTATCAACGTATGCTTGTTCACCGATGCGCAGCGTTTTTCGGCATGGATCATAATGTTGATGCATCAGGAGTCTGCGTTGTAGTCAACAAAACAAAAAACACTCGAATACCAGATATGCGTTTTCGCGATCATTTGAGAGGCGACTTGATCCCAGATGAACCTCCAAGGCGGTCAATACTCAAACGAGACTCATCATCTTTCGAAGACGGTACTTATAAGGTGAGTGTCTTTAATTTTTATAAATCACTTAGATGTACTTAAACTTTTTGTTCATGTTTGCAGTTAATTTGCTACAAGTTTGTCCCTTTTCAATTTTTCTTACCTTTAAATTGTGTCTTAAATTTCAAAAAAAAAAAGGAAAATTTTTGAATTGGAATTCTATAAATAATTGTATAATATATTAATGAATATAATAAGAAACCCAATAAATATATACAAGTATAATTATATGTTTCAAAATTATTTCTGAAGAAACAAAGAAATAGAAAATATTTTAATAAAAAACACTTAAAAAGTGTCAAAAATATTTTATTTGTTCCAAAAATATTCTTAATTTAAAAACTTAGAAATTTTTGAATTATCAAATGAAAATAAATTTTAGCTCTGAGAAATATACTGAACTAAAATAGAATTTCAATAATTCAATTAAATTCCAAAAATTTAAACCCCCAGGAATCCTAACTAAATTGTGAAAAGTTGAGATATATCTCATTCATACTCAAGCTTCGGCGCCCTAACTATCATTATCAAAAATATACACACGTAACCAAGCCAAAAAAAATAATTTTGTAATTATATTAAATGTTTGAAAACGATTAGGAGACAAAACGTAGGGTATATTAATGAGTCAATATTCTTCAACTTTTCAGCCCCCACAACCTAATTCAAAATTTTGATAGCTTCATTAGAAATAATTATTTTCAATTTTTTTAGTCTTTTTCTAAAAAATATAATTATTTTTAGCATTCAAATCTCCAAATACTTTTCGTTGCCACATATTATACTTTTTACTAATGAAATTAAAACACATATTGTGTGGGTTAATAGAGTAAAGGGTGTGTAAGTTTCACAGTGAATGAAATAAAACTCAAAGAGGTTTATACAAACTCAATATATTTCGGATTATTAGTCCATCAGCAGGGAGTTTACAGGTTAAAAACTAATATTAATTGAACGAGTGGTCGCCATGGCGACCACTCGTTCAATTAATATTGGTTCTTAACCTGTAAACTCCTGATGATGGACTGATAATCCGAAATATATTGAGTTTGTATAAACCTCTTTGAGTTTTATTTCATTCACTGTTGAAACTACACACCCTTGCACTCTATTAACTAACATCATGTTTCACCTAAAACCTACACCACTTTCCATAAGTAAAAAAACATATTGTGTGGCTCACTTTCTGTTCTCTTTCTTGATTTCAATATTATTTAAGATGTGACATTCTTTACCTAAATTATTTCTAATACACAACTAAAAAAAACATTGAATTTTCATTTAATATCGGTTGAATAACTTTAATTTACTTACCTCGCCAATTTGGAAGAAGTTAAATAATACAAGCCCTCCGTGCCTTTATTATTGATATTAAATTTGCAAGTTTATTTATAATTTGGTGTTGTTATCGTCCATGATGATTATTTTTCTTTGTGGCTGGTTATTGGGTACTTGGACTTGAAATAAAATTAGAAGTTACATTTTCAGTGTTACTACGTTTCGCAGTATATTTTTTTGCTTCCTCAGGCAATCTACAACAATAGCAACAATTGTAATTATATGGAATCATTAAAAAAACATAAATAAAATTTCCTTTTTGAAAAATTTACATTTGAACTTAACCTCATCGTAAAAAGTAATATACGCTATATTTCATTTCATTACACCATATGTCGATCACAATTAAAACAATTGACTCGATAAAGTTTAGGGAAAGCGGTGTTGGTTTATAGTGAAACATATTAAACAAAGGAATTATTATTTAACGGGTTATAGTGGTGTTTCACAAAGAGGAAATAAAAATTAAAAAAATTAAAAAAATCTTTTAAATTATTTTGGAGATTTTTTATTTATCTCTATACATATTTCGGGCTATGAACCCTTCATCAGGAGGTTAAACAGAACACAATTTAGGAGATGTTTTAATTCTTTTAATTTTATTTCCTCTTTGTGAAACACCACTATAACCCGTTAAATAATAATTACAATTGACTCGGCCTAACTAGGCCTTTAATACGATTGTGTTTTAAAATAAAGTAAAAAAAGAGTAAAATAAGCTGATGTGTTCTGATGTGGCTTCCACTTGACTTTACCATACAACCTGGCCCCTAAAATTATTTATAATCACGTAGCGGGAGTTAGTTTTTGCATTTTTATACTTCTGGGGTCCCTCTGATTATGTATACAAAATTTGGTTGAATTTGGTAAATGGCCAAGATTTTCATTTTTTGTCCCTACACCCCCCCCCATTTTGGGCGGTTAGTTTTTGCATTTTTATACTTCTGGGGTCCCACTGATTATGTATACAAAATTTGGTTGAATTTGCTAAATGGCCAATATTTTCATTTTTTGACCCTAACCCCCCCATTTTGGGCGGTTAGTTTTTGCATTTTTATACTTCTGGGGTCGCTCTGATTATGTATACAAAATTTGGTTGAATTTGGTAAATGGCCAAGATTTTCATTTTTTGACCCTAAACCCCCCCACCATTTTGGGCGGTTAGTTTTTGCATTTGTATACTTCTGGGGTCCCTCTGATTATGTATACAAAATTTGGTTGAATTTGGTAAATGGCCAAGATTTTCATTTTTTGACCCTACACCCCCCCCATTTTGGGCGGTTAGTTTTTGCATTTTTATACTTCTGGGGTCCCACTGATTATGTATACAAAATTTGGTTGAGTTTGCTCAAATGGCCTAGATGTTTAATTTTTAACCCCCTCCACCCCCTTAATTTTGGGTCGATATGCACCAAAATCTAATCAGCTCTTAATCTCAATGGACCAAAATTACGTGTGAAATTTGGTTTCGATATTCAAACTAGTTTTTGAGCTAGCTCGTCCACAAAAATTTGGTAATGCACAGACAACCAGACTAATAGACATTTTGACAAAACAATTATTATCTCGAAAAATATAATTTTTTCAATGTTGACTTATTAGAGCTTTTTTGTAGAGCGAAATACCATGGTTTCGCTCAATTTTTTTAATCAAAATATTTTCAGTTGTTTTTGAGATATTTCGAAAAAAAGAAGGAAAAAAAAACACTTTTTTCATGCACGATTACAATACTAACTTGACCATACCCTGTATGGTGGAGGTTAAGTTTAAATGTAAATTTTTAAAAAGGGAATTTTATTTATGTTTTGTTTAATGATTCCATATGATTACAATTGTTGTTATTGTTGTATATTGCCTGAGGAAGCGGAGAAATATACTGAGAAACGTATCAACATTTTGAAGATTTAACTTCTAACTTTATTTCAAGTCCAAGTACCAGCTACAAAGAAAAAAATTATTTATAATCATAGCCAATCTTGAAAAGTGATATTTCTATATAGTTATATGTATATAATATTAAATATTTTTAAATTTACTTTTACATAAAATAACTTTTGGTCCTTTTAACATAAATGTTTGTTATTCTTGTTAACTATATTAACTATCTAAAGTTAATCTTTAATATATTCTTGTTATATGTTTCTTAATTGTTTTCAAACAATATTCGTTTAATCGTTTATATTTACTGAATTAATATTTTGGCAAATAATCATGATATTAGCTTGATAATTTAGTATTTAGTAATACTTATAATAATAATAGGAGGATAATTCTCTTAACTTTCTTCTTGATAATAATCAATATTAGAAGTGAATTTGCTTTGAAAAATTACTCTACTAAGAAGGCGGCCCAATTTATCAATTAATTTTCTTTAGATAAGTTGAATATTTTTATTTGCATAATTGCTCTTAAGTATAAATTTCTGTAGCAATCCAGATTTTGTTTATCCAATCTCCTGATTCTAGTAGCTTGATGGCTATACATATATTAAAAAAATTAATGAATGTACCGTTTTTGGCACTAGTTGAAACACTATAATATACAATCTTATATCAAGTTAAAAATTATTTAAAACCTAATCAAAACACTAAATATTTAAACTTTAACTAAAATATTGACGTCTTAATACCTATCTAAAAGATTAAATAATGAAAATACTCAAACAACTAACTTACTTAACATATATTTAAAATGTCAATTAAATATTCATTTTAAACATTACACTAAACTTTCATTCCCTAAGTTAGAAGCAATGGCCCTCTCAACTCGAGGGTCGATGATGCTGTTTTCAGAGGGAAATAAGTAGAGAGAAACTCTTATTAATGTGGCAACAGAACGAATATGCGGTTGACACATCAACAGCATTTAGGCTTCCTTATGTTGACCAGGTCAACCTTCTTTATAATTTGGTGACGGCTACTATAGGTTGTTTGTTGAAATTTATTTCTTCAGACATAATTAGGCTGATAAGTCATGCCAGAAATTGGATTGCGGATCCAGATTGATTTGGGTTGAATTAACAAATTTGCATTTTTTTCAAAATTAACTAAACTACATTCTTAAGCATAAATGGTTGCATACGGTAAGGGATAGAGTGTGAATCGTTCCAATTCGAACCCATGTTGATTTGGACTTTTTTTACTCAATCTAGGAGGAAACAACAGGTAAACCTATAGACCTCCACTTATAATTGAAAAAGAGTGAGTAATCTTTGATTAGCTTGATAGATAGCATAATAATTAGTATTTCACTTAAAAGTTTATTTTTTAAATTGTGGATTAGTATCATTTAAGTATAGGGGTATTCAATGGTCGTAGATAATGTTTGGAAACCTGGACAAAACTGTTAACATAAGACAACGTTAACTCCTGTGCGGCATATTATATTTTGTCACTATCCGTAATTAGAATCAAATCAAATATATTTGAGTATAGTTAGAAATACAAATTTAAACTAATTAAAATTCACCAATAGACCAGTATGTTAGTTACCTGGTGTACATGAACTCGCTTGTACTAATCCCACTTTTGTAAGAAAAATATTTCAATTATTTATTTATAATCGAAACAATTACTCTATTTAGAAATTTATTGAAAAAGTTAACAATAAATGTACAATTAATTGAAGTAATTAATGAAAATCAGTTCTCATGGGGAAGGCCTCTAGATATGAAATTATGTATTTATTTATGATAGATGAGGTTTCATTCAACCCGTTTGACTACTATTGATAATGGCCTAATAAGTAATAATCACTTATGTTGAAGTGCAAACCTTATCACTACATGACAAGCAAACCGTTCTCTCAGAATTTGATAAATCAGAGAATCCACGTGAAATTAGCTAAACCGATCTTTTTTTCAAATTATTGTAAAACCACTGAAGCTAATTTATCAGTTTTGTCGCAAGAGCTTCTTTAGCACTATCTTTAGCAATTTGTTAGAGACAAAATTTGAGAAAATTATTTATCGTTTAAGGAGGTCCTTTCGCCGCCATTGAATAAAAAATATTAGATTATAACTATAACTTAATTTTTTATAATAGTTTAAGTCTCTATCTATGCTTTGGTGAAGTTTCAATCACACATTAGGGAGCAAATTTTTGAAATTAAAATTTTTTTTAATTGTAAATATTTTCTCAGAGTCTTATGGAAAAATTAAGATCTTGACACCTTCTCTTCAATTATACTACTATTAGTTGAATTGATAAAGTTAAAAAAAACTAAAAATTAGCTTTTTGATTTCTTTTTTTGCAATAAAATATATCATTAACCGAGGAATTTCTTGAGAAATTTACTTTAAAAAATCACATAAATGCTATATGTTTGGATGTAAACATAAGCAGTATTAATACAACGCATTGTCAATTCATATAAGAGATATTTATTATCAGCTGATTTGAATAAATCAAACTAACATTTGTATTTAATTATTTTTATTTCAAACATTTACGGCTTTCATACTATTTATTTTTTAATTCTATTATTTTTCATTTGTATTTTAACTTATTTTATTAAATATTAGATACTACAATTCTTTTGACTCAACTGGAGCTAAAGGACCTCCTTAAATTATATAATTTAGCGTCTTTTAATATTCTTGTTTACAAAATGTATAAAATTAATTCAAGAATAGCAAGTAAAAGTTTTGCACATTTTTAGTAAATATATTATGTTTATTAAAACACGAATAAATTTAGCTCTTTACCCCTGAAAATACTTTGCCTACTGCCATCTTATGATTATTGATATTGTTGCATACAACATTAGGGTGGCAAAATAACTTAACAAATTTCTAATAGTTTGGTAAGTTTACTAAAATACACGTTAGCGTAAAAAATTTATAGATTATGTTTTAATTAGGTTTTAAATACTTAATTAATACTTGAAATAATTTTGTATACATTTATTTTATTTCCATAGTATGTATTTTTTGAATGGTTTGAATGCTTTCTGTTCTTCGTGTCTTCCTGTTTTATTTCTTTTCATTTGAATCTCCGTGCTTGACTCAAACGACGAGAACCCTGTGTGTCTTTAAGTCCCTTTCTGCCAAATCCCTGTATTTGTGGTGTTGGGCCGGGGGTGGTTTTTGTGGGTGTTTTCCGGGGTTACTTTATCCGGGTCAGGAATATGAGCGCGCGGCCTTCGCGGCTGTGTTCCAGTCTCCGGATCGGTCGTTTCGCTCGGATACGCGTCGGAGCAAAAGTTTCGAGGAGCGCGAAGAGGAATATGAACGCGTCAGGAAACGGATTTTTAACCGGGACGTGAGTACATTCACACAGACAGACACACACCTAACGCCCTCAATTTGTTATTTAACACAACCTGACGGGGCACCCACTGGATCACCATTTATTTCAATAATCAATCGCCTCCAAAAATTTAGCCACCCATTTCAAACATTTAATTGAATATGTCAAAATAATAAAGGCACACCGCAATTTCTTTCCTTTTTATTCCCAATCATCCCATGATTCTTTCTTGCATGATGAAGGTTCTTCCCCCAATGCGACATGTTATTCTATTCAGTGCCATATGCACCAAAAATAGAATAACTAATCCTTTATTAGCTAATCTTCATTAACCTTCCTTCAGCTTGATTTATCAAGAATGCTTATCAAAATAATTTTAAAAATATTCTTTTTTTTTCTAAATTTTATAAATTAAAAAATATTAAATAATTATTTTGAATTCATGAATGTTTGAAAACGCTTTTTTTGTAAAAAAAAAAAAAAAAAAAAATAAGGAACGCCAACTTAGCATTTTGATCTGATTTTCTCAAATAGTGTGCATAAAAAAATTAAATTTAAAAATTTTAATGTTAAAAAACTTCCAAGGGTGAAAATGCACCGCTGCGGGAAAGAAAAACTATGCCTCCTCATACGAGTGTACATCTGTACATGCAATCGCTATCTCTGTGAACACTAACACTGTGTTGCCACAGCAATATTCTCACATGTATAAAAAATTCAGTAAAATGAGAAACTTTACATTACAATAATTCAAGAACTAAACGATTGGCTCCTCTTGAAACTTTGCGATAAGCTTTCCGTTATGCTTTCTCTTTTGTGTTAAGAGTTGAAACATTGAAGGCTTATATATCGATTTAGCCATGGCTAGGGTCTCTGAAATTTTGACCACGTATATCTTAATTTAGGCTTATACAAAGTTTCAAAAAATTCTGTAGAATATGGTTTTTCCCGTGAACTACCTTAAATGATAGTTTAATTAAAAATAATGAATAAGTGTTTCTTTAAGAATTAAAAAAAAATATGTGAGCCTCATCCATATAAGCAGACGGGGGAAGTGAAACTTCTCTAGCCGTAGATGTTATTTGTTTATAACGGCCAAAAAGTGTATTCCGCTTAAAAATCACACTCCATAGACATATACCGGGTGAGTTTTTTTTATCTTGAGACAGTATTATAACTCAAAAACAGTGCATTATATGAAAAAAGTTTCAAATAAAAGTTTGTTTATATCGAGGGGGAAACTAAACTACGCTATTGTTTGTCGACCTAGAACAAGCTTTCAAGGGTATTTTAATGTCAAGTTCTGTTTTTTAAATGGAACCCTATATTTTTCTCTACGTCTACTTAATCTACAAAAAAAAACTGAACAACTTTCATAAGAACTATTTTTTTTATACGACATCAAATAAACAAAATACATGAATCAATTAGATCTCAAAACAAATTCTTCATAATTATTTTTAACAATTATTTAACTTAATTATCAAATAATAATGATTAAGTAATTAATTATTAAATAATAAAATAATATTTTTCGACACTGTTCTGTGAGATTCCAGAGTGTATTGCAAGTCTTCTGGATGAATTCCAGTTCCAATTTCCTTATTTTGGCCTGTTCCAGTTTCTTCGTAGCCTTTACATTACCTGTTTTTTATTTTTTTTAATCAGATTTTACAACACAATAAAATGAAGCTTGTGAAGGTGTATTCCTATTAGGAAACCGGTCGGTATTCATTTCAATGGCAGCCCCTAACACTTCTTCCACAGCATAAATTATGTGTCTTCAACCAAAAAATGCTGCATTTTTATTATGGTAATACAATATAACTATCTACTCGATTGACACGAGAAATAAACTTTTTTAAACTCAAGAATTTTAACTAGTTCTATTAAGTAGAAAATAATCTCTTAAATCTGAGTATAACTAAGTTTTAATATCATTATAAACACTTATTTTCATTGTTGTGACTTTTTGATTTAATAATTAATTATTTGACGATCATTATTATTTGAAAATTAAGTTAAATAATTGTTAAAAATAATTATTAAGAATGTTAGGGCCTCGGTTGAGTGCGTTATGGTGCGTGTCCGCGCCCCCCACTAAGTTGATGGGGTCCTAACAATTATTTGTGCAGGGCGTTGTTTGTGCCCTGGTGGAAAGCCGGGTTGGGCGCCACCCGCTTAATTAGCGGGGGAGGGGCTACTAGTTGGTGGTTGGCCCCTCCTTCCATTCGATGCTCAGTCGAGATCGAATTGCTTCACTTATAGCATGACTGAAATATTATCAGTCATGCAAAAGTGTCGCAACGATCTGACTGAGTCATCTAGCGGCCGTGTCTAAAGGCTCGTAGCCAAAGCAACAGCGAGCCGCTACATCACACCCTTTCTTTCCTTTTTTTGGTGATTGCCGATTACCCACTTAGTTAGCCGTGCAAGGCTCTATCCACCTAGCTGGTGGGTCAAGAGCTGCTTGCTTTGCGATCACGTCGAGGTCACCAGATTGTTAGGGCCTCGATTGAGTGCATTATGGTGCGTGTCCGCGCCCCCCACCAAGTTGATAGGGTCCTAACAATTATTTGTGCAGGGCGTTGTTTGTGCCCTGGTAGAAAGCCGGGTTGGGCGCCACCCGCTTAATTAGCGGGGGAAGGGCTACTAGTTGGTGGTTGGCCCCTCCTTCCATTCGATGCTCAGTCGAGATCGAATTGCTTCACTTATAGCATGACTGAAATATTATCAGTCATGCAAAAGTGTCGCAACGATCTGACCGAGTCATCTAGCGGCCGTGTCTAAAGGCTCGTAGCCAAAGCAACAGCGAGCCGCTACAAGCAGTCCTAATCTTAGTCGTGTTGCAAGCATTCGGATGTAATTAAGTTGCGACCTTAATTTTTCACTAGAATTCCAAAGACAGTACAAGCAGAATGTGGTACTAATGACACATTCAACTAAAATTAAATTTCATCTTGCTCCCAAATATGAAAGCATTGAAATGTACGCTCAGATGGTATTCATTTATAGATATTTAAAAGTTAAATTGAATTCTTATTTTTTTTACCTATATAATGTTATTAAGTAAATATTGTAAAAAATTATGAAAGTTACAAAAGAATTCTTCAGGTTTCATCTAGCGGCCGTGTCTAAAGGCTCGTATCCAAAGCAACAGCGATGGTTTAGATCAGATGTCTTCTAACTTACGTTTTAGCTATATAACGTTTTGATATTTTGACCCCAGAAGGGGGTTTGGGGGGGGGGCGCACGAATGAAAATTATCAAATAACGCCCCTTTTATAATCACAGGCAGCGCGCGAACATTTATGCTTACGTCACCAGCAAACCACCACCAATTAACCAATCAGTTTAATTACTAATTAGGACCGCCAGGTTTATAAAAGCAGCTAGCCCCTCGACGCAAAGTCAGTTGTTGAAGCTCATTGAATGGGAAAACTCTCCGAGGTGATTGATTACCTGGGAACGATTTCGAAACGAGACGTCTTGTGTCTATGTTATGACGACGAGGAAGTAATTGTACACACGTTCTGTAATGAAAGAGTACATGCATCTTTAAAGCATATTTTCAACTGCACCTCTGTGCATATTCGTATTTTAGAAAAGCATTTTTCTGGCTTTACGCCGCCAAGAGAGATTCTAATTGTTGTGTTAGGTATTTTAAATAAAATAAGTACAACGATTGATGTTGACTATCTTTAATGTATTCACTTGGATAACCTGGCCATGACTGCCACTCGTCACTCGTGTGTCTCTGAGGAGGGTGCCTGCCACTACCTCTAGCGTGAGCCATCACAACACTAATCTCTGAAGATCATCTCCCATCCAAGCCCGGCGAATATCCTTCTAACTAACCTTTCGAGCTAAAAATAATAAAAATCATCCATCATCTTAATTATTTCTTATACAATTATTGAAAAATGCAAGGTAACTCGAAACCACCCCTGTGGACATTTTTCCCAGGAAAATAACAATGCAGAGGATACTTTCCATTGTAATCCCCGAGATGCTTGAAATCGAGTATGGCCCTTTTGAAGAAGTAGAAGAAGAGAAAATTATTATATCCGATGTGTATTTCTATCTGTTAAAAGCAGTTTTAAAATTTGCTGATCGAAAATATGACAGTTTTATCTTCTGTGCTTTTAGTGACGTCACTTTCGCACCCCCCTCCATTGAGAAAAGACCCCCCCCCCCGCCCCCACCACCTGCATTTTCTCACCATTCTATTCATCTCGCACTTACTCACTTACTTACACCCGGAAGCATCTCTTACAGGGATTAAATAACATTTAGGGGGGGGGGGTGACGGCTGGACACTCTCTTACGTCATTTATATGTACAAACCATCAAATCAAATATATTGAATTATTTATTTTTAATATTTATATAAATTTTTTTCATTTATGCCTTTATTATAACATCGGCTTAAAATCTCAATAAAACCATTCAATATAAGATGTTTTCTGCATTTTTAAACCCGACATTCTAAAGATAAAATACCCAAAAATTTATTCATCATTTCTCTGCATTGGAAATACAAACAATTTAGTACATGAAGTAACTTTTACGACTTTTCGTTGGTCACAGACTAACAGGTAGAAAAAAAACATTGTTGAAAATTATTTTTCTTCAAGTTGCAGACATTTTTAAACACACTGAGCAAAAATAAATAATTTTCGTACAATAAATAAACAATTAAAAAATAATACAGTTTAATTATTATTATTATAAAAGTTATATTTTGTAAAAAAAAAGAAAATGAAAAAACTTTCCTCTCCAAGTTAAATTGGTTTTGAGTAAATATTATTTATTATTATTATTTTTTTTTTTTATATCAAGCAATGTTAAATTGGTACATTTATTAAATAATAAAAAAAAGTGAAATCTTATTTACTTTAGAAACAGCATTTTAAGTAATTAATAAAAATTTATGTGTGCCTTTATTATAACAACGGCTTAAAATCTCAATAAAATCATTCAAAAAATGACGATTTTTGCATTTTTGAACAACAAGTTCTAAAGCTAGCGAGCTTAAAATCTAACCAATTTGTAAATACAAACATTAATTAATTGATTGTTGACTAATTATTAGTTAATAAAAAATTGATTATACTATATATATTTATCTAGATTAATTTGTAACAATGCTTAGAGAAATTTCTCTAAAAAAATTACCCTCTTGCCTAGAATCGAACCGACGAACTCTTGAACTAGGTCATCAGCTCTAACCACTAGACCAATGTCACATTAATATATATATCTTAATTTCTTTTACTAAAACTATATATTTTTGATTTAGACTTTGTGTCGAGATAATATTGTATTCATTTGAACTCTAATGAAAATGAAAAAAACACCAATAGATTTTAAATTAAGAAACATTAAATATATATTAATTAACGAGGCAAATTTGAAATATATTTCAGCCGTTTAAACTGATGGCTCCAATCGATTTTCATTAACCAGGCAAATTTGGAAATATATATATTCGAATTTTGAAATGAAAGACTCCAATTCATTTTAAATTAAGAAACATTAAATATATTGATAATTGTTCATCCTCTCCCCCCTCGCCACTCAAAAATTAAAGATGCGAAACTTTTAAGAGACGATGTATTTTCGGTAGTTTACGGGTATACATTTGGAGTGTGGTTTTTTAAGAAGAATACAATTTTTGGACCGAGACGCTGCCCGCCAGGGCACCAGTCCGGAGGGCCGAGTTCGAGGGCGTGCCGAAGGCACGCACGAAAAGCTCGTAATCATATATGTATCTATTTATTTAAATAAAAATCAAAAATCTTAAAAATTAATCAATCAAATCAGATTAAAAAAAAAAGTTTTAATAGCGTGATTATTTTAATAAGAGTCGATTTTTAGGTTATTTCAAATATTTAACATCGATTGTTTATTTCTATTGACATTGTTAATTAAATAGATTATTAAGCAATAATTAATCATTATTATATCAATTAAAATTTAATTGGATTAAATTAAGAATCGATTTTTTTTTTGTTATTTCGAATATTTATAAATTAAAACAAAAATTGTTTTTGAAATTATATATTATAATTATCAGTCAGGTTTTTACTGTACAATGAATAATATCAGGAATAATAGTAGAATAAATGGATAATGAGGCGAGAGAGGAAAAGAGAAAGTAAATGTGAAGCAAGATAAGAAAAAAGAGAGAGAAAAGGGGGTCCATTTGTGCCCCTAATGCACCCCACTCCCTTATCTTTATCTCTTCAACAATCCCCCTCCCCCGCCAAAAGCTCGTTATACAATAATTAAATCATAAAATATAAAAAAATATAAAATATATACAAAACTATTGTAGAATAGTTTTTCTGACACGACCATTATATACAAAATCCTTCTCTCATAATACTGTAGATTAGGTAGATACTTTTGAAAAAGTAATAAAATATATATTTGATTTTAATATAGAGATATTTTGACTCACTATTAGATGTCTGTAAAGATTTTTCTTTCTTGTATTTTGTGTTGCGTTAAATTCGCTCCAAAGAATATAAATATCTATTGAATGTGACGTAAGTGGTTTCCACCGACCGACCGAGTGGGTGTATCTTCAGTTAGGGGGGTCATAGGTCGCCGAGTTGGCTGCCGATGGCGTTCAATTTCCTACAAATATATTCCTAATATCTTCTTTCGAGCTTTTTCCCACCAAAAAAAAGAATTACGAAACCTGACACTATAAAAGCCACTCGACTGTGCTCTTGCTGGCTGCCCTTTTATATAAGCCCTTTTTCGCCAGCCAGCCCTTTCAACAACAAATTCCCATATAATTTCATTTTTATATTACATTACACTCCTATTTGAATAATATACAATGTTACCTCCTACCATCATGTTCTATTATTAAACAAAGTAGACAAAAGAGAACAATATTATTATATTAATAAAATTTCCATTAATTTCCATTATTCTTGTATTATAATATAATATAAATAAATGCAGACAAAAGAGAAATAAATAAAAATCAATCATTCAAATAAATAGTATAGAGTAGGTAATGTAGAGTGGAAGGGTACCGTATACAGAAAAAGCGCTCTCTAGCGACTGCAGGGCGAAAACCCTTGGTTCTTAAGAGCTATCCAAAGATCATAGAACATTCAAATCCTTTGTCATAGATAAAAGATACATACCCTTTGTGTTTTTTTCATCATCATTGAGTATACAGTCCTAAGACTGGTTTGATGCAACAATCCGTCTCCACTCGACTCTGTCCCCCGCCAGCTGTTTGACCTCTCTAAATGTCTGGCATCCCATATCCCCAATTATTTGGTTGAAATTTGGTCTAATCTGGGTCTTCCCCTTCCCCTTTTCTTTCCCACCTCCCCCTCCAAGTCCCCCCATGTCTCAGTGTGTGCCCCATCATCTGACCTGTTCTCTTCTTCAGACTCTTCCACAAGGTTCTTCTTTCTCCGATTCTTCAAGAACTTCTTCATTTGTAATTTTATCCATCCAATTGATATTCATCATTCTTCTGTAGCACCACATTTCGAAAGCCTCTAATCTCTTTCTCTCCGCTTTTCCAATTGTCCAGGTTTCACACCCGTACATGGCTATGCTCCATACATATGTCTTCAATAGCAACTTCCTGTTTTCTATGCTGATTGAGGAGGAACATAGAGAGTAGTTTTTGTTTTGAATTAAACCCCATTTTTGCTTGGGCAATTCTTGATTTAATTTCGTTTTCGCTCCTCCCATCCCATGTTATTTTACTTCCTAGGTAGCGAAATTCCTTAACTCCTTCTAGGTTTTCTTGGTTAATTTTGATGCATTCCTGTCTCGTTTGCTCTTTTTTTGTACATACTAGGACCTTGGTTTTATTCTTGTTTATTTTCATTTTGATTTCTTCTATTAGGATTTGGTTAATTCCATTCAAGGCGTCCTCTAATTTTTTAATGATATTGATGTGAGAAGGAGATACACCAGAAGGTGGATCCCCTAAAGGCCAGTATGGGCTGGCCCCTCCATCGTGAAAAGAACAGAGCAGAAGGAAAAGAAGCCGGGATCACGAGCCAATCTCAGAAACTTAGATACAATTCAATATCCAATTTACTAAGGTTTTAGGGGCTTCGAGCAGTGGTAAATTCTCCGCGCGATAAATTGGGTTAAATTTATCTCCCACTTAATTTTTATTACCAGACCCTATACTTACAGAAAAAATGTCTGGGTATAGCCGGGAATCGAATCCCGAGACCTCCGGGTTGCCAGTCAGTTACTCAGACCATTACACCACGGAGGGGGACAATTCTTTTTTATTGCTTCCTAGAAGGGCAATGTCATCGTTAAATCTTAACATAGCGATCTTTTGACCTTGGATTTCGATACCTGTATCAATTTAGTCTTTGAATTTTTAACTGTTTTTTATTGAACCAATTATTTTACATGAATTAATGTATACATATTTGAGCTTCGACTTCGGAGATTACTTCTCAACAATCGACTGTCCTTGATCATCTTTTTAGTCCTTGTTTTTAATAAAAGGAAAAAACTAATTAAATAAAAACCTCTTTTCCGATAATTATTCCATTCAATTCGATTTTGCACTCATTCCACCCTTTGTGTTATATATCTACTCTTATTAAATGAGCAAAAATTGTATATTTATTTGTTTATATATTTGTTTATATATTTGTATCTTGGTTCTATTTTGAAAACGACTCTACCGATTTTGATGAAATTCACGGGTTAGGGGGTTTTCGGGGTGACAATTCGATCTGTCACGGTCTCACCTTCGACAAAATTGTTTTTGATGGGTCTTTTCGTAATCAAATTAATTATTCTCAGGTAGACAAATCCCATTCTTAGGGTTTTAAAAAAAGGTTTCCCTTTTCCTTTTGTACCCAGGCAGACAATGGGTTGCCTTAATTCATTGTTCTAAAAGTCCTTGAAGAAGTATTGTGATTGTGGATTTTAACGTATTTTGTTCAACCTAAACGTTAGAAATATTAATAAACGTTTTATAATTGTTTTTATAAAGAACTTTATTTATTTAATAGAATAAAAAATAATCAAGAATTTATTTAAAAATATATTTCGCATAAGCAGGTCTCAATTTTCTGAAAAAACAACACATTTTGTTAGGTTTTATTTATTAACAATTGGATGAATAAAAATGAATTATATGGTTGAATCAAAACAGGTGCAGGAGGTGGGGTGCAGTGGTGGGGGATCCGGGGGTAGGGCGAGGTTTCGGAGGTGGGGTCAAGCGGGGTGGGGGTACAGTGGGCGAATACTATATATATTTGTATTTTTTTTAATTTGAAAACGGCTCTCAAATAAAAATCGACCTTTTTATCAGAATTTTTAATTAAAAATAATATTAAAATAAAGGTTTTAACTGAAGGAAGAAGCTACCGAGCATCGCTCGGTGCCTCCAGGTACTATTTATATATAAGCACATTTTTTGTTCTTGATAATGTCCCCAAAATTTGCCCCGAAGAGAGCGGTTTCCGCCATTTTATTGACCAATGGTTTCGCCCTGGTCTCACCAGAGAGCTCTGTAACTGATAAACTCTAAAATACATTGAAACCAAATCTAAATACATATTTATTATTTGTTTATAGTTGCTTTATATTTCATTTTTTTTTAAGTATGTCATTTTCCCAAATTTACATTGATAAAGGGATAATTTCTTTTTTTTCAGACATTTTTCAATATACTTATTGAGTAAAATAAAAAAAAATATGAAAAATTTTTGTATGAAATCAGAAAAGATTAAAATAGCTAATTAATTAGAGAATTTATATATTTTCAATAATTATAATTAAAGAATAATTAGTTTGTTATTTATTTATATTATTGTATAATAATTGCATAATAATAATGAAAGATGATACATAAATAAACAAAATTTATTCCTAAAATCAAAAACTCCTTATTTATTTGAACATATCTTATTCAAAAACAGTTCTATGAAACATTTAATGGGTGTTTATTGAAAAACCCATATAGTTGATAATCAATAATAATGTTATTTATTTACATTATTGTACAATTATTGCATCATCATCATTGAGTATACAGTCCTAAGACTGGTTTGATGCAACAATCCGTCTCCACTCGAATCTGTCCCCCGCCAGCTGTTGTAACCTCTCTAAATGTCCGGCATCCCATATCCCCAATTATTTGGTTGAAATATTCTAATCTTGGTCTTCCCCTTCCCCTTTTCTTTCCCACCTCCCCCTCCAAGATATCCCTAAGCAGTCGCCCATGTCTCAGTGTGTGCCCCATCATCTGACCTCTTCTCTTCTTCAGACTCTTCCACAAGGTTCTTCTTTCTCCGATTCTTCCAAGAACTTCTTCATTTGTAATTTTATCCATCCATTTGATATTCATCATTCTTCTGTAGCACCACATTTCGAAAGCTTTCCTAATCTCTTTCTCTCCGCTTTTCCAATTGTCCAGGTTTCACACCCGTACATGGCTATGCTCCATACATATGTCTTCAATAGCAACTTTTATTATTGCATAATAAGTAATAATGAAAGATGATACATAAATATTTATTCCCAATAAAAATCTTTTTATTTAATAGAAAATAAAAGAATTTTATTATATCAATTAATAATTTGAAACTACCCAATGTCAATTGGACAATCTGCTTGAGTGGATAATACGATTCCTCGAGTAAAGTTTTCAGCGGTAGAATTTAATTCTAATAACCTCTACAGATATAGTATATAATAAAATTTAAAAGGTTATTATTTAATTAAAGTGCAATCTCTTAAAAAGATCATTCTAAAATTTAATAGTTATTTGTTTTAATTTACTCTGTGAGTCCCTTTTTTTGGGCGTGGGGGAGTTAATGGATATGTGGGGGTGCGGGGAGGGGGTGGGTTCTTTCTATCTCAATCTCGGCCATTTCAATAATATTAATTCCAAGTGAAATAAAGTATAAGAGAGAGAGAATTGTAACACACCCTGATGATGTTGTTGTTAATGTTGATGTTGATGTTGTCAAGTGAGTCTTTTGGAATTATTTTCTTAAAAGATAAAGAGAAAGAAATTGAAGGGTGCTCTCACCCTCTCCCTCTGTTTTATTACAAGAATTTGTTCCAAGTGGATACTTTTCTTAAATGGGATACAAGCTTTAAAAAAGAAAATATTACCAAAGAAAAAAACACCTTATCTTGTGATAAAATATTTGTATTTCCAAACTAATTACATTTTAAGTTCACTAGCTTTAGAACATCTTCTATAAAAATTCAGAAATTGCCATTTTTTAAATGATTTTATTGAGTTTTTAAGCCGTTGTTTTGATATAGGTATAAATGAACAATTAAATATAATTAAGATTTTTATTAATACCAGGTGTACCGGAAAGTCATTACCGGTTTTTCTAACAGATGTCGCTAGGCTTAAGTATGCAATGTTATGATTTGACACATATGCATTTTATTCTACTGACATCAAGCTTCAAAGCTATACATGTTATATTTTGCGAAAGTAACACCTTCATAGATTTATACCTCTTTGAAAATGTCAAGTTTCATGCCTGAAAACGTGCATTTGCGGCACGCATTACTTTTCTTATTTAATCAAAAGAAAAAGCCGCTGAAAGTCATCGTTTGCTGGTAGAAACTTACGGTGAGCATGCTTTAACCTTAAAAACATGTGAGGTGTGGTTTCGAAAATTCAAAAGTGGTGATTTCGATGTGCAAGATAAAGAACGTTCTGGTAGACCAAAAAAGTTTGAAGATGCGAAACTACAGGAGTTATTGGATGAAGACCCAACCCAAACTCAAAAACAATTGAAAAAACAATACACCGACAACAAATGATCAATTTGAACCACGCATTGATCGAAAAACGTCCAGAATGGGCCCGAAGACACGGTAAAGTGATTTTACAACACGATAACGCGCCGTCTCATAAAGCAAAACCGGTCAAGGAAGCGTTGAAAGCACTTGGGTGGGACATATTATCGCACCCGCCGTACTCTCCAGACCTCGCCCCGTCTGACTATCAACTTTTCGCATCGATGGGACACGCGCTTGCAGAGCAGCACTTTGCCAATTTCGAAGAAGTTAGAAAATGGCTCGATGAATGGTTTTGCTCAAAGGACAAACATTTTTTTTGGGATGGCATCCATAAATTGCCAGAAAGATGAGCAAGGTGTATAGAATCAAATGGCCAATAAAAAATAAATCTCTGGCTCGACAACCCTTCATGGGTCTTGGCCTACTGAATTGGTTGCTGTCCTAATTGGAAACAGTACCGAGGGGTCAAGTGGTTAGCTCAACGCACATCTACAACCTTCGTTTCAGTTTTCTTAACCGAGATTCGCTACTTCTCAATCAAGCAGCTACTCATTTATCCTCACGAGGCTGAGTGAACCCCGTTCCAGACCCTATACTTACAGAAAAATTCTGAGCATAGCCGGGAATCGAACCCGGGACCTCCGGGTTGCCAGTCAGTTACTCTGACCATTAGACCACGGAGGCGGTAAAATGGCCAATACTTTGAATAAATAAATTTTCCATTTTCTTAAAAATTACTTAGTTTTTTTTTCGAAAAAACCGGTAATTACTTTCCGGTACACTTAGTACTTTTAAAGGCGTTTCTAACTTGAATAAGATTTCACTTTTTTTTTTTTGATTATTTAATAAATGTAATTTAACACTAATTTATATAAAAAAGAAAAATAATAATATTTACTCAAAACCAATTTAACTCAGAGTGTGGAGAGTTCTTTTCGTTTTTTTTTTTTTTTTTACATAATATAGCTTAAAAATAACTAAACTCTATTATTTTTGAATTGTTTATTTATTGTATCAAAAATAATTTTCAACAATGTTTTTTTTTCTATTTGTGAGTCTGTATTGAGATAGGTAGGTGCCCCTAGGTAAAGTAGTAAAAAGTTTACTAATGTATCTACTAAAATGTTTGTATTTCCAATGCAGAGAAATTATGCATAGATTTTGCGGTTTCTTTCTCTTTGCGGTACAAAAATGCAGAGAACATCTTTTTCGAATGATTTAATTGACATTTTAAGACGTTGTTATAATATAGGCATAAATTAAAAATTTATTTTTATATTTAAGTTTATTATTTATTTCTTATAAAGAAGAGTTTCTAGCAAAAATATGTTTTGACTTTTTTTATTATTTAATAAATATGTGGGGGGAGCGATTCTTTCATTAGAATCGAAATGAGTAAAAAGGACACGGATACAATGGTCAACTCATATCTTCGTTAATTGTGAACCGATTTTGATGATTTTTTTTTTGGGGCAAAATATTGCTGAAAAAGAGAAGTTTTTGATTTTATTTAACACTTATAAAATAAATTGTTCATTTATGCCTATATTATTACAACGGCTTAAAATCTCAATAAAATCAGTCCAAAAAATGATAAAATTAAAAGAGATTTTCTTGAATCAAATAAAGGAACTTAAAAAAGGTTTCAATTCTTCCGCACGAGAGTCTCATGTTAAAACAAAGAATTAAACAAATTTTAGTCTCTCAAAAGCTTCAAAACTGAAAATGGAGAAAATCAAAGAAAAAAAATATTATATTATCATATGGGGAGTTTTAAATTGTTGTTTTTTGTTATGAAGTGAAATTTGGAATATTATGTTTGTATTAATAAACTGTACTTGTGTACCAAGTTTTGGCTTTCAAGATTGAGGGAAAAAATTGACAGATATATCTATATAAGAGCGTACCGAGTCTTGCTTCTATAACTTGGAAGTTTTTTACGGAGTGAGGTATTACTAGCCTCACACCAAACCCCTTTTAGTCGCCTTCTACGACAAGCAGGGGAATACTGTGGACTTATTCTTACCCCGTTCCACAGAGGCTTAACGCCATACTGTGATGAAATACGGATCATTCAGCTAATATATTTAATACGGAACCGGTATACGAACCCGACTCGCATTTGGCCGGTTTATTTCCTCGAAGGTTCTCCAAATGAAATTTTGATAAAAATAGATATTTCGTAAAATTCGAAAATATTAATTTAGTTGTAGAATTAAAAACTAATCAAAACAGTGAAAACGGCGTTTCGATATCTTAAATACTTTCTGAGTTATTCAACTTTTAAAAAATTTTCATTCATAAACTCTCCTACTGTTGTTGTTGTTATTATTGTTTTTCAATTAATGAATGAAAAATTACTACTACTACTACTCTATGTTTATACTATCCCCAATAGATTATTTTTTTCTAATATTTTTTTTTTATTGCTATTGCAATAAAAAAATTCCTTGCTTCTGGAATAAATAAATTAAACGGCAATAAATCACTCGATTGACCCACAAACCTACATTCTTTTAAGTTCGTTCATTCAACCCATTGTTATTTGTTTTTGTTTTTTTGTTTACACTCCTTTCTTGGAAACAATTAGTAATGAAATTCAAAGAATATTAAAAGGGAAAGGAAAAATCAAAGGGGAATAAAAACAAGACGGTAAACTTTTGACTAAATAAAAACATTGGATGATTGAACCAATCTATTATCAAATTTATGATCACAATAGTTAAGCAGACTGTGTTGTGACATATTCTTGGATGGGTTATTTTAATTCAAAACTATATAAAATCGAAATACGAGTTATTTATTGATTAATTGCGATTTCTCTGGAACTAGAAGGGCTAGACATTTGAACTTTGGCAGGAAGGCTACTTTTATGACATAGATTCTTGCTAAAAAAGTTTTTTTTTCCAAAAATCACAAAACAAAGATAAAAATACTTAAAAAAAGCACAATTTTAATTCACAATTAATTAATTAATAATAAAGATAAAAAAAAACTTAATAAACGTAGAATTTTAATTTAAGATTTCTACGGAACCGCTTAGAAATTTTAAATTTAAATTTTTAATTAATTTTATGATAAGGGATTTCTGTTAAGAAAGATTAAAAAAAAAATCAAATTTTAAAAAGGGAAGGAAAAACAAAGAAAAAAAAGAAATACTCAAAAAATGCTCAATTTTATTTTAAGATTTCTACGGGACTGTTAGAACTGGAAATTTGGCGTGAATGTTCCTTTTATGACAGGGGATTCTTGGTAAGAAATATTTTTTTAAAAATCACATTTTAAAAGACGGTAAAATAAAGATAAAAAAAATACTCAAAAAAACCGCTCAATCTCATTTGAAGATTTCTAGGGAACTGCTAGAAAATTGAAATTTGCTGAAAATGGTAATTTTATGACAGGGGATTCTTATTAAGAAAAATTAAAAAAAAAAATCATATTTTAAATAAGAGAAAAAAAATACTCAAAAAAAAAAACGCTTAATATCAATTTGAGATTTCTACGGAACTGCTAGAAACTTCAACTGGGGTGTGAATATTAATTTTATTATATAGATTCTGTATGTGAATTTTGCGTCGCCGCGCAAGCCGATTATAATAAGTATAGATAGATTAGATAGATTTTTCTAAAAAACAACATTTTTCTCCTCTAGGCTATGCATTCGAATCGGTCGAGTAACATTTCGGTTGCCTAACTTCCAGGCTCTCCCATCATAGAAATGTATAAAACCTAATAATAATAATAATAATTTTCATGATTTTTCTTTTATAGAATTTTATTTGTCATGAACTATAAGTGAATATTAAAATTAAATTTCCTAATTTTAATAAATTTCTCGATTCACGTTGGTGCTGATGATTCATAGAAGTATTAAATGAAAGGCTTATTTTTCAGCAGTTTATTTAATTTTTAAATGGTGTTTTTATAATAATAAAAAACACCATTTAAAATTTAAATAAACTGCTGAAAAATAAGCCTTTCATTTAATTTTTAATAAATTTCATTTGTAATGAACTATTAGTGGCTTTTAAATAATCCAAAACACATCGTATTTAATAGTTAATCACTTCTTTTGATTTTCTAAAGAAATCTTTAATAAAATTTACATTTCTCTTTTGTATTGAATTAATTATTAATTAATTATTTATATATTATTATTCAATAATTTAAAAATTCAAATATATATATAATTATTATATTTAATTAGTTAATTAACTATTTATATATTGTTATTAATAAATTTAATTTATTTATATAATTATTATATTTAATTAGGTAATTAACTATTTATATAATTGTTATTCATAAATTTAATTTATTTATAATTATATATTTTATTTATTGAGATTGTTTTATTAATTTGTTATTTTTTTGCCTACTTACCCTATTTCTTAAGGTGTCTGTATTTTTTGTTCCACCCTCTAGTATTTTAATCATCCCCTTCTCTGCTGCTTAATTCATTACGTCATCTTGACGTTTTTTTCTGCCTGTTATGCAGATATTGATAAAAACACTTGCACATACTTCGATTAGATTCTCAGCTGGTCCTTTTGTCTCTGTGTGTGTATGTGAATTTCGCGTCGTCTCGCAAGCCGATTATAATAATAAGTATAGATTAGATATATAGTCAGATTTTAAAAGAGGGTAAAATAAATAAAAAAAATTACTCAAAAAACACTAAATTTCAATTTAAGATTTCTACGGAACTGTTAGAATCTGGAAATTTGGCAGGAAGGCTACTTTTATGACAGGAATTTTTGGTAAGAAATAATTTTTTAAAAATCACATTTTAAAAAAAGGGTAAAAAAAGATAAAAATAGTCAAAAAACGCCTTTTTTTCGGAGTATGTATAATAGAGTTACACCATTTAGTACTCTGAGGCACCGAGCGATGCTCGGTAACTTCTTCCTTCAGTTAAAAATCTTTATTTTAATATTATTTTTAATTTAAAATTCTGATAAAAAGGTCGATTTTTATTTGAGAGCCGTTTTTAAATTAAAAAAATACAAATATATCTGTATAGTATTCGGCCACTGTACCCCCACCTCCACCCCTGCTCGACCGCACCCCCAAAACCTCGCCCTACCCCCCGGATTCCCCACCACTGCCACCCACCCTTCTGCACCCCCACATACACCCCCGCTCCGCATCAAAATTGTTTTCTCATCCTCAAAACTTGTTAATAGAGTTTGTTTCATAAAAATCGTTAGAGCCCGATATATACCTGGAAGACCGAGCTTTGTTCGGGTATAGTTAATGCTTGACAACAACACACCACAATCACAAAGTTCTTCAAGGCCTTTGAGAACAATTAGCCCAACCCATTGTCTGTCTGGGTACAATAGTAAAAGGAAAACCTTTTTTAAAACCTTAAGAATGGAATTTCTATACCTGAGAATAATTAATTTGATTACGATAAAACCCATCAAAAACAATTTTGTCGAAGATGACACCGTGACAGATCGAATTGTCACACCAAAAACCCCTAACCCTTGAATTTCATCAAAATCGGTAAAGCCGTTTTCAAAATCGGTAAAGCCGTTTTCAAAATAGAACAATGATACAAATATATATATATATATAAAGAAATATACAATTTTTGCTCGTTTAATAAGAGTAGATTTATTTCCATGGTTAAAAAGCCATGTTAAAGAGAGAAAACATCTGTTCTGTTTTCAGAATTTAACTTAAAAATGAAAAAATATTCCTAATATATGTTTAGTAATTAATTTCTAATTGAAAAATATTTCAAATATGAACGAAACAATGTCAACAACGGAGAGAGAGACAATCGAATATTTATCCATTATTAAAATATATATATATATATTATTTATCTCTATTATTTATTATATATACATATTAATTAAAACATAATGAGAATTTTAATTTGTTAATTATACGTAAAATAATAGATTGAGTCTCATTTATATATATATATATATATATATATATATATATATATATATATATATATATATATATATACAGAGATATATAATTTATTTATTTTAATAAAAAAAGAAACAATTAAATTTTTCTATTGACATTTGAAATCATTAGCAAACAATGTCAACAATTTCTGTTATTTTTTGAAATATATATTTTTTTTAATTATATTATATAATATTAAACGTGAATTTTTATTATTAATTGATATAAAATCCATACATATAGTATTTAGCCCAGTAAATAGAGGATACAAAAAGTGAATAAGCTTACATTAATTGGAGGAAAAGATTTTTTTTTTTAGGATGGTTTTGTATGGTATGGGTATGCCAAGTCTAAGGGCCGGTTGTATGTCGCAAAGTAAATGCTTTTTACCACTAACAAACGGTAGATGGTAAATGGAGGACCAGGGATGGCCAATCAGATGACCAGGCACTTTCCCTGCCTGTCATCTGATTGGCCATCCCTGGTCCTGCCATTTACCATCTACCGTTTGTTAGTGGTATAAAAGCATTTACTTTGCGACATACAACCGGCCCTAAGTTTGCGTCCTCTAAAGTGTGGGGGACAACTTTTGCTGGCTGAAAAACCTTGAAATTTTCGGACTTTTTCCAGATTTTCGCTTATTACTCAAAAAAGGTCTATATTTTGTAAATGTCCCTTCTATAGTAAATTACAGAGGACAAAATTTCACGTCGATTAAAAAAGAGAAATCCAAAATTGGTTAAGTAGTTCTATTTTTAATGAGGATTCAAAAAACAACCCCCCGGATCACTTATGAATACCTATCCCAATAAAAATTTTTAAGAAAAAAATAAAAACCGACTTCAAAAAATTCAATGCAACAAATAAAATACACTAAAAGGTATAAAATAATTATTATCTTATTTAGTTACAACTAAACGACGAAATATTAACATGAAATTACTTTTTGAAGTTGGTGCCAAACATATACCTTTTATGAATCGCACTCGACGGATCTTACTTAGTACGTTTGGAGGATATGCTCGCTTATAGGTATAGTTTGTTTGGTACCGAATTCAAAAAGTAATTTCGTGTTAATATTTCGTCGTTTAGTTGTAACTAAATAAGATAATAATTATTTTATACCTTTTAGTGTATTTTATTTGTTGCATTTAATTTTTTGAAGTCGGTTTTTATTTTTTCTTAAAAATTTTTATTTTTCTCTTTTTAGTGATGTTATTAATAGTGACTTAATATCATCAGAACTTGACCAAATTAATATGACACCATCCCTAAGACACCCCTTTCGGATAAAAAAAGAACCATCGAAATCGGTTCATAAACAAAGAGGTTAGGTCTAAACAAACTCTAATAAAAAAGGTCTAATACCTATGAAAAAAAATCGAAAAAAATGGGACCAATCGGAAGCTAGACTGGACCCAATGCAAAAAAAATTTTCAAAATCGGTTGACAATTGGCGGAGATATGAGGTAACATAGGCACAAAAAAAAAAAAAAAAAAAATTCAGTCGAATAGAGAACCTCCTCCTTTTTTGAAGTCGGTTAAAAACTCGCACTTTTTTCGATTTTTTTCCATTTTGACCATGAAGGAGCAGGTTTTCGACAAAGACCACCTTTATATTTTTAAACTAGATTAAATTTCCTACAATTTAAACAAAGTTTCATTTTAATTGGATTATGGTAACTTGTGCCGCAATGAGGTTGAAATTTTGAAAAACTGCAATTTTGTGAAGTTTTTCACTCATAAAATGAAAACCACTCATCCTAGAAACTTGATTCTTATCTCATTCTGTAGAAAATCTTATCAACTTGAACATTTCCTTGGACTACTTTTTTGTTTAAACTCTTAAATTTATAGATATCCAGCATTTCCCCTGACAGTAAATGATCCATTGTTTAAAAAAATCGCAGTTTTTCCTTCATAAAATGAAAATCACTCTTTCTAGAAACTTGATTTTTGTCTCATTCTCTAGGAAATTTTGGTGACTTAAACGTTTACTTGGGCTACTTTTTTGATAAAACTCTTAAATCTAAAGATATCCAGTATTTTTCATGACGCTTTTGAGGATTCGGATCATATCTTGTCCGGGAAATTTAAGATATCTATAAATCTAAGAGATTTAACAAAAACGTGGTCAATAAAATTTCCCAGACAATGAGACAAAAATCAAGTTTTTAGGCTGATAGGTTTTCATTTTATAAAGGAAAAACTTTCGATTTTTTGCATAAAATTGCATTTTTTTAAAACTTCTACCTCATTGCGGAACTGGTTACCATTATCAAATTAAAATAAAAAACTTTGTTTAAATTGTAGAAAATTTAATTTAGTTTAAAAATCCATAGAATGGTGTTTGTCGAAAACTTACTCTTTCATGGTCAAAATGGGAAATAATCGAAAAAAGTGCGAGTTTTTGGGATAGGTATTCAAAAGGGATCCCCATTAAAAATTGAACTACCCGACCAACTTTGAATATCTTTTTTTTAATCGACTTAAATTTTGTCCTCTTTAATTTACTATAGAAGGGACATTTACAAAATATTAACAGTTTTCAAGTTATAAGCAAAAAACTGAAAAAAGTCCGAAAATTTTGAGGATTTTCGGCCACCAAAAGTTGTCCCCTACACTTTGGAGGCCGCAAACTTAGATTTGGCATACATACACCATACCAAACGATCCTAGAAAAAAAAAATATTTTCCCACAATTAATGTAAGCTGAACCACATTTTGAAGTCTCTATTTACTGGGCTATTTAACTACTTAATTGAAACACTTAATAATGATGATTAATTTGAAATGGTAAATTTCGTAGAATAAGTTCAAAGAAGTGGAGGTGTAGTAAGTGAAAGTCGTGTGATTCACACACACTATTTGATTCAATTAACAACACTTGAATTTAAATACGTATACTCTTTCTGTTTCATCTCGACATTCACACTGAGCGACATTATTTATGTCAATTATTAGCTCGAAACTTCGCTCACTATAAACGAACAAATTCACTGCTTATTAATAATTAATAAATAACAAAAAAAAACATCAAAAAAAAAAACCCCTCCCCTATTTGAATTGCCTGTCTCTGTTTCTCTTAGCGAAGCTCATGAATTTTGTATCCGTTATGCGAACAAATGAATGGCATATATGTGTGGCATATGGCATGTGCCATAATACTTACTAATTGGAAGCGAAATGTCACTCACATATTGGATTAATTCAATTAGCCTCCTGCTCGTCATATTTGAATATATTCTCGATAGTATAACAATTAAAAACTTATAATGTGCATTTCACACGACTTTCGCTTACCTATAATCAGTTGATTTATTTTTCAACATAAAACATAAAAAAATGAATTATATGGTTGAATCAAAACAAAACAAGTGATTGATGATTTAAATAAACAAAAATTAAAACCCAGTACCTGAAAGACTGGGCTTAGTTCGGCTTTTAATTGTTGTTTATATTTGATCATCAATCACTTGTTTTGTTTTGATTCAACCATATATTTGATTTTTTTTTGAAATAATGTATATTCAGACACGCACAGTAACATAGAAAGTCGTAGAAAGTTTGTTCTTGTACTTATATATTTGTATTTCCATTTGCGCTTTCCAGCTTTAAAACATCGAAAAAATGAAGAAACATAATTTTTTGAATGATTTTATTGAAGATTTTAAGCCGTTGTTATAATATAGGCACAAATGAACATTACACAAGCACATAAATCGATGCAACCACTAACCTACATTGGTCTTAATGTTTTAGTACCTGGAAGACTGAGCTTCGCTTGGGTTTTAATTGTTGTTTATATTTGATCATCAATCACTTGTTTTGTTTTGATTCAACAATATAAATCATTTTTTTAACTCATAGAAAGTTTGTTCTTGTGCTAATATATTTGTATTTATAAACTGATTGAATTTTGGCTGCGGTTTCTAGTTTAAAAAAAAAATGAAGAAAACATAATTTTTTAAATGATTTTATTAAAGATTTTAAGCCGATGTGATAATTTGGGCACAAATGAACTATTAATTTTTATAAATTATGTTGATTAATGTCCATTATAATTAGTAGATTAAAAATTCAGTTTATTGGACAAAGTTTTTTTATTGAAGTTCTTCTTCAATTTTTGTACAAAGTTTCGTCTCTCTCGAGACTTTTTCAAGTACTGCAAACAAGAACAAAAATCAATTAGGTGAGAGTCTTCACAAATCAACTAAATATTCAGGTACAACCAAAATCACAAATATCACAAAAACAACATTACTATTACATAAGACTCACCTCAATTGGTTAGAACAACATTGGTTGAAATAAAGATAAAAATAACTGAGACATAGTAGAATTTTTTCTTTCTAGATTGATACCATAAAACAATATAAGTATAGATGTAATTGACAGGTCATAGATATAAACATAGATAAAAGATATATACATTCGGACTCATCTAACACATGAACATAGCAACTGAATAGCCCGCGAATTTCAAACACTAACTTTAAATTTGAATTATTGATTTAAAATAAAATTATATATACAGCTCAAATTCAGTGTATCTGATCTCATATTTATCGTGTCATTCATTTTTATGAAGCACATCTCACTTATGTTCCGCTTTTTCCAATTTTTTTCCTTATCGAGAATATCTACGCTATCCAACAACAACTGGTGATTAGTGTCTAAATGATGCAAGGCTAAAGCCGTGCAATTAGCTGGAGGGTCACTATTAACAGGATGTTTCAGCTTCCACAGGTCCATTTTCTTGCAATCATACCTATGTTGTGAAATTCTCTTATGGAGATGTTGTCGAGTCTGACCAATGTAAGTCTTCCCACACTGACACGGGATTAGTTTGTTATTTATTTACATTATTGTATAATAATTGGATAATAAGTAATAATGAAAGATGATACTTAAATAAACAAAAATTTATTCTTAATTAAAAACTCCTTATTTATTAGAACATATCTTATTCAAAATCAGTTCTATGAACCATTTAATGTGGGTTTATTGAAAAACTCATATGGGAATGTACGTGTTGATAATCCAAGTAGTAATTGTAGTCGGAAACGTTTCGGAACCCTTACTTGCCTTGTTCAAAAACAGCTTTCTATCGCTTGTACCCATTTTCCAACCCCTAAACAAACACCCCCGACACGACAACCACCTATAAAAGGAAAAAAGAGAGATTTCTTTTTCTCACCTCTCCGGCCCTTTTTACATATCTAGTATAGAAAGTGAAATTGCAATTGCTAAATCCAAATTCAGCCCCTTTTTGAGGGGTAGGTATGAGGGTTGCTAAGGAAGATTCGCTCGTCCGTTGGTCGTTATTCCTTTGAAATAGGGGATGCTTAGAGGTGCTGGACCGGATAGGGAATCGGCTTAGGGCCAAACCACCCCCGCATCCCCAAACATCCCCCACTCCTCTTTCTTCAAATCTCCCTCGAAACAAGTAAAAAAAACCGTCGCCAAAGCTGAGAGTAATAACAGTCACGCCCCCCCCCCATACCCAAAAAAAGAATATTCATTATTTTGGTTTTAACGCCACCCCTCCCTTTTTTTATAACCCCCCTCGCAATCGTCAACCCTCAAAGTGTTTGATTTTGGATTTACTCGAGAATATGTAAATATGCGCCTATAGAATCGAACATGTAAGGAAATATATATTTATATTCGAAATGCAAAGGTTATGAAAGAATTAGCAATAAATCAAAAGGGGAAAGGAAAAATACAGGGAGGCGAAAATATATATAAAGAAAAAAATGATCTCGTTGAATTATAAATAGATTTTTTTGTAGAATTCTTTTGTAGCGTATCGTAGGTACGTGAATTTTATGTTAAAATCAAAATTTTGATTTGACTATATAGGTAATAATCAAAGGGAGCAAAAATATTAAAATGAGAATGATAGTTCAAATTTTGGATGAATTATATTAAACTGTTTGCGGGTTTTAAAAAGATTAAATTTCTAGAAAAAAATCAATTAGACTTTTCTTATTAGAACTTAGAATAAGAATAACAAACAAATGCTAAGAAATTTTTATGAATCATACCGCTTACTTGACCCCTTTAGGGTCTATGTTTCAAATTTCAAGTCAATCGGTTAAGCCGTTTAATCTGGAGGTCGGTGAACATAGAGATATAGAAACCCAAAACTATTCTATTGATTATTTGCCATTGTTCAATAAATAATTATAATTAATTGTATGTAAATTAAACAAAATTTCCACTCTTAATAAATTTAATCACCAAAATACAAGCTTTAACAGCTAAATATCTAATTATTTTTTATTTTGCCATTATTGGCGATATACGGCGATTATATTAAGTATAGATAGATACTAATATTTAAAAATAACATAACATAACATAAATAAGTATATATATATATATATATATATATATATATATATATATATATATATATATAAAGCCTACAAAAAAATAATTAAAAGTCCATCTACATACGAAATACACTCTGAGGATCTTGATGAAAACAAGCTTGAAGTTCTCCATTAAATAAGGTTTTATAAATATCGCCTTTGTCTACTTGTATCTTCGGATACCTGAAATTAAACTAATAAAAATGACCCACCAAGATCAGTTCATTTAAAATCATACTGGGTGAACTCATACTTGAGAATAATTGCAGAATAAGCCGATCGAAAAGTCGTTGTTATATGTATTATACAAACTTGTTCACTTTTTATGAATCATACCGGTTACTTGACCCTTCAGGAGATTATGTTTCAAATTTCAATACACTCGGTTAAGCCGTTTTTACCTTGAGATTGGTGAACATAGAGATATATAGAATCTTTTTAAAGTTATATTATTTGTCCATGTTCAATAAATAATAATTATAATTAATTATGTGTGTGATTTAAACATAATTTCAAATATTAATAAACACAAAACTGATTAATCCGACTGTACTCTGTAAAAATATCGGGGCATATTCCAGATAGCGATTCTATATTTCCTGGCATAACACAAATTGTAATAATAAAATGTTTCACCTAGAACCAACACCTAACTCCTTAAAAGTTAAGACAAATTGATCTAAGGTTATTTTTTGTAATGTTTTTGTGAATTATTGGAATCAGTGGAATTGTGACTTCATTTCTACCATATAATGAAAAATTTTAAAAGGACCCCCATATTTACTAATTAATTTATTATTAGTTTGTTATTTATTTACATTATTGTATAATTATTGCATAATAATGAATTTATTTTCAACATAATTAAGCAAACATTTTTCCAATATTTTAATTCGGAAAGATAATATGAAAAATTATTAAAATTAGATATTTGTCCACCCTGGATTATTGTATAATGAAATGTGTAAAGAGAGAGAGAATTCTTGAAAGTAAAGAGAGGGTTGAGGGAGGGAATCCCCGAAAGTTGAAGCACCGAGATAACAGACGGGGTGATTTTTCATTTTGTCGTTTGTTCAACTGATGAACGAGCGAGGGGGGGGGTGGAAAGAACAGGGCGTGGGGGGTGGTAAAGAGAAATCGGTTGTTTAAACGTTCCGAAAGATTTTATTTGACTTGAAGAAGGCAAATTAACAAGAACAAGACGATTCAAAGAATTTTCTCTCGTATATACAGAAATATCTGGGGCGGGGGACGCAGCATTCTGTAAAGGTAAATATTGTTGAGAGAAAGTCAATACATTGTATAGAATAGAGAGAGTGGAAGGAAACCAAAGACAGCCATGTTTATTATTAAGATCCATTCCAGAAGGACGGGAATTTGGTATAATGGTAATTCAAAGAAATCAACATCACAAATACCTTTTCATAGAGGGGGGTCATGTGTTTAGAAAAGAGAAAAACTGTTAATATTATATCAAGTTCATGTGAAATAGAAATCGATAAAAGAGAAAAGGTTTGAAAAAATATCTAATTTAATATTTTAATAATTTTTCATATTATTTTTCCGAATTAAAATATTGGAAAATTTTGCTTATTATGTTTGAAATAAATTCATTATTATACAATAATATAAATAAATAACAAACTAATAATAGTTTAATTATAATTATTGAAAATATATAAATTTTTCTAATTAATTAGCTATATTAATTGTTTCTTAATTCATGCAAAATCATTAAAAAAAATTTTTATTTAAAAATGTCTGAAACGTGGAGAAAAATAATTTGCAATCATGATATTTTATCTGTGTTTGTGTCTAAATTCAAATACCCATGATAACTTAAGAACAAAAGTTACTAGATAGAATATCATAGTTTCTAGTCAGGGCTGTAGTGGAGAATATACGACGGTATACCGGTATACGGCGTATAACTACCCAGTAATTTGATCTGAGCAAATAGCGTATTCTAGCCTGTACTAGTTGAAAAGTTAAAAAATTTTGAGACATTTTTTGAATATTCACAAATTGTTTCAATTTGCTTTTTAGGAGTGTGTGTGGTGTGGGGGATTGCAGGTGTTATGTATATAAATAAATATACAATTTTGCTCGTTTAATAAGAGTAGATTAATTCACCGAAATTGAAAACAGGGTACCGAGTCTTTGAAAAAGTTTCAATTTTATATCTTGAAAACTAAAAAATGTGTTAAAAATAAAACTCCAAGTCACCAAATTGTTGTCCTTTGAGAGGGGGGTCTATAAAGATTTTCTAAAAGATTAAATAAAAAGTTTTCACTTTTTTATATAGATAGAAAGTGAATATCCAAATTGACATTGTGTCTGGTTGAGAGATGTCGAAACTGTCGATTTTAGTCCGAGCAAATGACACCAGGGGGCTGGCTGACTTTTCTTTCTTTCTTTCTTTCCTCTTTTCTTCAATCAAACCGAAAATAAAATAAAAAAAGAAAGACTTTGAACAAGAATCGTGAATTAACTTTGAGAAAGAACCAAGCCGGAAGTTGCTTGCTCTCACGTGCCGATTGAGCTCGCACATGACAGGGGGGAAAGCAAAAATTCCAGTCGATATTCCAATGACCAATAGAAGGAATAAAGAACAAAACCACCCTAAATAAAGTAAAAAAAGAAACTGCAAGAGGGAAAAATGCACCCCCTGCCTCCCCCACACATGATCAGCAGATTTTTATCTTCCCAATGGATAACGTTTCGGTTATTCATACACTAAAGGGAATCGAGATAATCAGATGAGGATGGAGACGAGACATGGCAACGTTTTATTACCCAGTAACTACACAAGGGCAGAAAAAACAATTTTTATTTATTAGAGGGGGTAGATTTTTATTTGTATTTGAATTTTAACCGCTCCACAATGAATATTTTAATTGTTTAATAAACAATTAATTTTTCAATTGTTTAATAAACAATTAATTTTTCAAATTGTTTAATAAACAATTTAATTTTTCAATTGTTTAATAAACAATTAATTTTTTCAATTGTTTAATAAACAATTAATTTTTCAATTGTTTAATAAACCGTTAATTTTTCAATTGTTTAATGAACAATTAATTTTTCAATTGTTTAATAAACAGGTAATTTGCCTTCCATTCAGCCAATTAAAAACGAAATTTAATACTCGTCATAATTAGTGTATTAATTAAAATTTATTCCATTTTATAATTAGTTATGAAGGTTTGAGGATTAAATTAGCCAAGTCCAAATAAATAGTGTTTATTTGGTATTAGGTATAGTTTTTGACTCATATTTATTTATCAATTTCAGTAAGAGCCGTTTTCAAAAAACTTTGAAAATATAAAAAATCAACACTTTCTTAAAAAAAAATTATTTGAAATTACAAAAATATATAATATTCGGTTGAACAAATTTACAAAATTTGGTTCAGATAAGTCCAAAGGCCTAGAATTTGTATTAATTATTAATAAACTTCCAAATTATATTAATTAATATAATTATATTAATAATCTTTTGAGTGAATCCGAAAACTTTGCCGCCCTTTTACCGTGTATAAAATAATACTAATACTTTATATATAAAAAAATATTATAATCTTCTAGAAGCCTCATTCTTTGATAAAAAATGTATTTTTTTAATTTTATTTATATTTTCTTCAATATTTTGTTTTAATTAACTAATTATTTTTTTTAATTGACAATAATTAAATATTATTAAATTATTATTAGATAATAATTAATTATCTTTTTAATAATTAGTCAATAATTACCAGAGAGGTTGAAAAAAGAGTGAACGGTGAATTTTCTTCTATTTACTGCCTTACTAAGTAAGCACAGGGATTAACTGACTTTATTATTTATGAAAATGAGTTTTGAATTGTAGGCACTAAATTATAAAATTTCCAATATTTTTTTTTACTTTATAATTAATCAAATAAATTAAGTACTTAATTAAAAATAAATGTAAGAAAATAGACATATCTAACCTCTTTGTGCTTAGCACGGTAGTATAGAATATTATTTAATACAGTAATCATTTTATAACCATTCTATATAGTCCAGGCAAATTAAGATTTTAACAGGAAATAATTCTCGATAAAGATTTTATTCCTGGAATACCTTTATTGGTACTCCAATATTATTACCCCAAGTTTTCCCCCAAATCTGTGAGGTCGACATTTTTCTACAAGGCTCAAAAAGTGAAAATGTCGGAGTTTTTTCAGTTTTTCTTGAATAACTCTAAAACGGCTTATCAAATCAAAAAGATATCTAATAGATAAATTAAAGCTCTTTAAATCACCTGTAAAACAATAAAAATTTCTTCTATTTAGGCTTAGTAGAACCGGTACTAACGTCTGTCAAAAAACAGTCACCGGGATCACTTTTGAATATCCCCAAAACTCGTACTTTTTTTTCGATTTTTCCCCATTTTGACCATAAAGGAGCACGATTTTGACAAAGACGACTCTATAGATTTTTAAACTAAATTAAATTTACTACAATTTAAACAAAGTTTGATTTAGTAACTTCTTCTTCATGGTCAAAATGGGGAAAAAATCGAAAAATGTAAGAGTTTTTGAGATATTCAAAAGTGATCCCGGGGCTGTTTTTTAGACAGGACGCTAATACAGATTCTCCTTAGCCTAAAAAGATGAAATTCTGATTATTTTACGCGTTATTTAAAGCCCTTTAAACTATCTAATAAAGATTCTTTTAACTGAAGGTTTTCTACATTTGATTCAATCGCGAATCTAATGTAGGGAATTTTCGTCAAATATTGAGTGACTTGAAATAATGATATTAAATAAATTTTAATTTTCCTCATTAATTTATCAAAGAATAATTGATACGTCAACGAGAATTATTTTGACCGCGCTGATTTGAAAAAAAGATATTTTTATCTCGCGAGACTACTGCGGATTACGCTATTGGAGTCTGCGGAGTATTAAATCTGGACCAAGAGAGAAAAAGATGTGATCCACTTAGCTACAATCCAACGTCATTTCGCGTATAGCCCGCTAGACATTCGGATGGAATATATAACATCTGAGATTTCAAATTCACTTGGTGATCCATCCGAATGTCTAGCGGGCTATACGCGAAATGACGTTGGATTGTAGCTAAGTGGATCACATCTTTTCTCTCTTGGTCCAGACTATACTCCGCAGACTCCAATAGCGTAATCCGCAGTAGTCTCGCGAGATAAAAATATATTTTTTCAAATCAGCGCGGTCAAAATAATTCTCGTTGACGTATCAATCATTCTTTGATACATTAATGAGGAAAATTAAAATTTAAAGATTCTTTTGATTTGATTTGACAAGTTTTAGAGTTATTCAAGAAAAACTGAAAAAACTCCGATATTTTCTCATTTTGAGGAGCGTAAAAAATTTCCACAACACAGATTTGGGGAAAAACTTAGGGTAATAATATTGGAGTACCAATAAAGGTATATAAAATCTTTGGCGGGAACTATTTTCTCTTTATGCCATTTTTTCACAGTAATTTGCGTGAACTAATAAAAATCTATAGAATAATTATTTTTCGACCACATATCCGCCATTTTAGATTGTTGTTTTTTGTATCCCATTGTAGCATATTGTCACGGGAACTAAAAATATATACAAAATTTCAGCTCTACCGGATAATAATAGAATAAGTTAAAATTCGAGTACCTATTTTGAACCTAAAAGACATACATATTACAAACTTTGTATGTTAAATAAAGGTTTATAAAAAATAATTTTTAAGAAAAAAATAAAAACCGACTTCAAAAAATTAAATGCAACAAATAAAATACACTAAAAGGTATAAAATAATTATTATCTTATTTAGTTACAACTAAACGACGAAATATTAACATGAAATTACTTTTGAAGTCGGTACCAAACAAACTATACCTATAAGCGAGCGTACCCGCCAAACGTACTAAGTAAGATCCGTCGAGTGCGATTCATAAAAGGTATATGTTTGGCACCGACTTCAAAAAGTAATTTCATGTTAATATTTCGTCGTTTAGTTGTAACTAAATAAGATAATAATTATTTTATACCTTTTAGTGTATTTTATTTGTTGCATTTAATTTTTGAAGTCGGTTTTTATTTTTTCTTAAAAATTATTTTTATTTTTCTCTTTTTAGTGATGTTATTAATTATTAATCTTTGGAGTGTTCTGAGGTGTTTCGGAAAATGTTTTTTACTGGATGTTGTGTAAAATAATTTTTAGAAAAACTGATGTTGTTGTTTTTATTTGTGTATTTTTTCTGGTGTACAATTTGGCCCAAAAAGTTTCGGGTTCGTGGCAACCCTCTTCAGCACCTGTCAATTCATAACAATGATTTTTACAAAACCACATATATGTCTTTAAGTCAAGAGTCAGATTAATGCCTCTATCAGTCTACACGTCCCTCCATTCAAAATTAGACTATTTAAAAATCAAAAAGGCATTAAAAACCTTCCATAGTTGAAAATGTTTAAATTTCGGCTGAGAGCCACCCGTGATGATTTTATCGAAATCTAATACAGAAGCAACAATTTATTTGTTACTTATATATAATGGAGTGACATTAAACAGCGGCAAAAATCAAACAAAAGGAAAATTAATAAGAAACAGAGTTGTTTAATACCTGGCTGACTTCAGAAAAATTACAACATTGGCAATGTCAATTTGGCATTGTCATTGGATTTGCGACACTGAATCTTCCAGATACCAAAAACAATAATAATGATGTTATTAATAGTGATGATATCATCAGAACTTGACCAAATTAATATGACACCATCCCTAAGACACCCCCTTTCGGATAAAAAAAGAACCATCGAAATCGGTTCATAAACAAAGAGGTTAGGTCTAAACAAACCTAATAAAAAAGGTCTAATACCTATGAAAAAAATACGAAAAAAATGGGACCAATCGGAAGCTAGACTGGACCCAATGCAAAAATTTTTTTCAAAATCGGTTGACAATTGGCGGAGATATGAGGTAACATAGGCACAAAAAAAAAAAAAAAAAAAAAAATTCAGTCGAATAGAGAACCTCTTCCTTTTTTGAAGTCGGTTAAAAATAGAATGTTTCTCTTTTCGTAACACCCCCTCTACTCTCTCACTTAACCTAAACGTTTTATTCTCGTAACAAAAATTCGTATTCCGTTTTCTACTGTAGCCAAATCTAATTCAAATGTAAGCATAATTAATGATGAATGAATAGAATTTGATTCATTTCAGTTTTCAATGAATAAGGAAGGGAGGAAGAAGACAGAATAAGAGAGAGAAGTTTCGCAGCCATTCTGACTGCTAGATGACATCTATTCAAGCAACACACACACACACATTGATAGAGAAAGGCAAATCTACGGTGTATTTATAATATACATACACACACCCCATATATATAGAGAGAGAGGTTAGGGGTGGAGAATTATAGAAGTGAATAATTTAAAGCAAATTTTGAACTGGCGGATTCAGAAACGGTTCGAATTGTCTGAATATAATTAGATAATAATAACAGAGAGAGAAAGTTGTATGAATGGAAACTATTCCTACATTTAAACTCACCCTTTCTCTTTAAATATAATATAATATTATTAAATGTAAATGTTCTCTTTTACTTTATTGATAATAAAATGAAAACTTCAATAATTAATTAATTTTATTGTTAAATAATTGTTAAATAAATAATTGGAAAAGGAAAATCTAATTAGTGGTTATTTATATTATATTGTTAATTTTTATATTAAATATTTGCTTTAGTTTAATTGAAATTAACTATACTAGTACGTATTTACTATAGCCAGTCGTATATATAGGGTGTGTGGTTATTTTTTGTTTTATATTACAAATCTTAAAGGTAAAATTTTAATTTTGCCAATTTAAGTTATCTATATTTTATTGAAAAGTTTTTGTTTTGCCGAGAGTAGCAGAGTTGTTGATTCACAAAGAGAAACAAAGAGGTTGTCCTCTGCTTGATGCAAATAAACATACACACATATATATATCGAGATGATATATCTGTGTATATATTATTTATTTGTTTGAGACTATAGTTTCGAAGACTTGGTCTTCATCATCAGTCTTTCTTCAATTATAAATGTTTTTCATGGAGTCAATATCATATGGATATTGAAAACTTGGTGTTCCTTCGTCACTGCTGATCGGCTAGGAACTAATAAAGACATTCTATCCGGTTCACATTCAAATATAACAATCTGTTTCCCTTTCTCCTTAGAAAGGCTGACAAAAGAAGGGTTTTTCTTTTTTCTTTTATCTTTTGTTAGCAAACATCTTAAGCAGATTACTATTGGATAACTCTATTTGATTGTTCAAACAGAGTTTTGAATTTCTATTGGATGATTTCAAAATTTAATAGTCTAAAACAAATAAATAATATATATACAGATATATTATCTCGATATATATATATGTGTGTATGTTTATTTGCATCAAGCAGATGACAACCTCTTTGTTTCTCTTTGTAAGTTATCTATATTTTTTTATATTAACTTTAATAAAGATAAAAGTAGACAAATTATTATATGCAATATTCATTTTCTAATCTATATAATAAAAATGAATTTTTGTTTCTTCGTAAGCGCAGATCTCTCAAGTTCCTGGGCTGATTTGGCTATTTTTTTTTTAATGTTCGTAATAGTCCAATTCAGGTTAATACGTAAAAAAAAAAATGGAAAAGTTGCCCGGAAAATTCAGGTTAGCCAACATAGCTTGCCAAACAATAAAAGAACTAAACTAGCAAAAAAAAACAAGTGTTGGCGGCCCTGTTTGTAAGATTTTTGAGTGTCATCAGGGAGGTAGGGAGGGAAGGCTAGCTCGAGAAAGTGTCTCCACATGACGTCACCAGCCCCTCCAGCCGCCATCTTGCGACTGGCGGCTGGAGGGGAAATGCCTGTCCTGACTGGAGACACCCCCACTCCTGCTTTTCTAGCCTAGCTGTTCCTCCTTAGCTCCTTGGTCATAGCACATACTGTATATAACAATACAGGACAGCCTGTCAAAAATATGGTACCCTGAAAACAGCACACTCTAGCGAGAAAAAAGTAAACTACATAAAGCGCATAATATTAAAATGCGTAAATTATTTAAAATCGATCTTATTAAATCATATATAACATTAAACGGACACAATATATATTTTTTCCATGACGCACAAGTTTTTTTTTAATTTTGTCGCTAGCCGAAAGTCGGATTTGACTGCAATATTTCCATTTTGCTCGCATGGTGGCGCTCAAATTCATGAGACCAAAAACGGTTTGCTTTTCTATTGTATTTTGACAGACTGTCCTGTATTGGTATATACCAGGGAGGTAGGGAGGGAAGGCTAGCTCGAGAAAGTGTCTCCACATGACGTCACCAGCCGCCAGTCGCGAGATGGCGGCTGGAGGGGAAATGCCTGTCCCAGGGAGGTAGGGAGGGAAGGCTAGCTCGAGAAAGTGTCTCCACATGACGTCACCAGTCCCTCCAGCCGCCATCTTGAGACTGGCGGCTGGAGGGGAAATGCCTGTCCTGACTGGAGACACCCCCACTCCTGCTTTTCTAGCCTAGCTGTTCCTCCTTAGCTCCTTGAGTGTCATTCATTCTCAATAGTTCTAACTACATTATCGCTGAAGAAGAATTTAATACTGCAACAAAGATTTAATAAACTATCTATTTTTTTTTCAAAGTAATCTAATATGTACATTCATTTATTTATAATACTATATATGATATATGTTGCAGTAAAACCCCGTTTTTTAGTAAGAACGCGTTCTTACTAGTTAAAACCCTTCACTGAATATGTTTGTGGCAACTAGAGGTTACTGATGTTTGTTGAGTTTGGTTCAAAGGTCTAGAATCTTCATTTTTGACCTTCCGTCTCATTTTGGGTATTTGTTTTCGAAAATTTTTAAACGAAAATGTCAAAAATTACATCCTCTTCAACTCTGCTTGTAATTTTTGACATTTCGTTTAAACATTTTTGAAAATAAACACCCAAAATGAGGCGATCAAAAATGAGAATTCTAGACCTTTGAACCAAACTCCACCAATATTCAGTAAACTCTAGTTGCCATAAATGTTTTCAGTTTAACTAGTAAGAACGCGTTCTTACTAAAAACGGGGTTTTTTTTCTACAACATATATTTATATATACCGGGTGAGTTTTTTATCTTGAGACAGTCTTATAACTCAAAGGGGATTATATGAAAAAAAGTTTCAAATAAAAGTTTATTTATATTAAGGGGGGAAACTAAACTACGTTATTGTTTTTCGACGTAGAACAAGCTTTCAAGGGTATTTTTAGGTCAAGTTCTGTTTTTTAAATGGAAACCTATATTTTTTGTTACGTCTACTTAATCTACAAAAAAAAAAAAAACTGAACAACTTTCATAAGTTTAATAATAAAACTTGAGTAAGATACGAGGTAGGTTTCACAAAAAAGAAATAAAACAAAATTGAGTTTTGAATTCGATATATTTCGGGGGTTAGCCCATCATCAGGAGTCTAAGAAAACTGATTACATATTGGAAAAATAGTTTTACAAGTAAGAATTAAAATTTTTTTTTAAATGTATGTGGTGGGGGAATGTAGGGGAAGAGGGGGGAGAAGTTGTTCTAAGAATTAATATTTTCTATTGAGATTTGAGCTGGCTGAAAGGGATCTATACGTGCTATTATAATAACGAATGGACAAGTACCTGAGAAGGTACAACTTGAAAGGTATATGAGAGAGTGCAATTACCCTAGTATATTCAATGTGCAAACAATGGAAGGAATGTTTATTTAATTTATTATAACATATAATCAATAATTGTATTTTTATACACTTCCAATTGATTATTTAAAATATTTGAATTATTAGAGAGGGCTATTTTTATCTCGGTAGATTCCAAAAGATCCAATTTAATGCCTTTTCTTTCGAAATGAATGGGGATAGGGTTATTATTAGAGGGTGAATGGTTAGATTCATGTAAGTGAATAACTTTCATTAGAACTATTTTTTATGCGACATCAAATAAACAAAATATTAAATCAATTATATCTCAGAAAAAAATATATTATAATTATTTTTAACAATTATTTAACTTAATTATCAAATAATAATGATTAAATAATTAATTATTAAATAAATAATTTAATAATAATTAATAATTTAATAATTTGTCGACATTGTTGTGTGAATGTATTGCAAGTCTTCTGGATGAATTCCAGTTCCAATTTCGTTATCTTGGCCTTTTTAAGATTCTTCGTAGCCTTTACACTTCCTGTTTTTTACAACACAATAAAATGAAGCTCGTGAGGGTATATCCCTGTCAGGAAAACGCTCGGCATCTATCAATGAGAGCCCCTTAACACTTCTTCCACATTTTACCGGATAAATTTAGACCATTTTAATTCTATCTTCGTCAAAAGATGCTCCATTTTTATTATGGTAATACAATATAACTATCCACTGGATTGACACGAGAAATAAACTTTTTTAAAAGTCAAGAATATTAAATAGTTCTATTAAGTAGAAAATAATCTCTTAAATCTGTGTATAAAGAAGTTTTAATATCATTATAAACACTTATTTTTATTTTTGTGACATTTCAATTGAATAAATATTTATTTAATAATTAAATATTTAATCATTATTGTTAGATAAATAAGTTAAATAATAGTTAAAAATAATTATTAAATTTTTTTAGAGATCTAATTGATTCTTGTATTTTGTTTATTTGATGTCGTATGTCTACGTCGAACAACAATAGTGTAGTTTAGTTTCCCCTTTGATATAAATAAACTTTTTTTCATATAATGCATTGTTTTTGAGTTATAAGACTGTCTCAAGATAAAAAAGCTCACCCGGTATATATATATATACTCAAAGCAAGCAAAATCAGAATTAAAATTTGAGTACTACTAGTACTACTAAGTTACAAAAACAAATTAAAATTACTCTATTTATTTACTTATTTCATGTGACTAAATAAAACCTATAATTTATTAAATTTAATTAATTATTATAATTGGATTTATAATTTAATTTTATATTAATTTATACCTAATTAAATATTTCAATTATAATTTATATAATTATAATTTCCATTAATATTATTGGAATCCTGAAAAAAATTATCCCTGAAAATTATACTTTTCACTCTCAGTAATTTTTAAACACTTATAAAAAACGAAATTTCAAACTCACTTCTGGATTATATATCCATTATTTATTAATAGATATATTAAAATAATATATATCTCTTTTAAAACATTTATTTATTATTTTTTATAAATGAGAGTGGATTCAGAGCAGACTAACAATCTCCCCAGGTACATTATTTATTAACAAAATAAAAAACACAAAAGGATAACAAAAGGGCCAGTAAGTGGAATATTTTCATTTTGTTAGCAGAGCACGTGGCATAAGTTTGTGAAAAGGGCAGGTTGGCGGGGGTGGGGGGGGGTGAAAACCGCCCTTAACGAGCATTAAGCGCCAGCTAGGATTTAATCGAGATTGGCCCTCGGGGGCAAACAACTCCCTTAATATACTATTCAATTTTAAATTATGTCCAAGGTGTAGTTATTTAGCTTTATTTTTTATTCTACCCACCCGGATTTTATTTTAATCCCTGGGCTTTTTACCCCCCACTAACACCCACACCAGCACCTTTAAGCCCTTAAGGTCATTAGCAGTTAAATATTTGAATATTTAAAGATTGGATTACCTAAGGGAATAAGCTAGAAAGAAGCAATTAAGAAATACACACAAGTCAGATGAGAATTTCTCATGAAGACCCCCCCCCCCCGGACACTTACTAATGGCGCCTCTTATTTTTTAGTCCCTATTTCGCAACCTACAAAAGTAGCCAGCAATGAAATTTTGTCATAATTCTCGTTTTCCATCACTAAATGATTTGATAAAAAAACTGGCCCCCATTCAAGCGTCGAATTTCTATTTCATTAAAATAAATTTTAATTATTTTAAGTTATTATAATTCTTATAACTCGAAAAATATTTGAAAATTGAAATATATTTGAAAACCTACTTATTAATTTGAAAAATAATAATAATTAATTATGATGACATAATTAAATATTTTAATTCGATTAATGTGAATATATTTATTTATTTTATTTTTATTTATATATTCATTAAATAAATCAACATTAATTTTTTTATATTAGGAATTCTTTTTTATAGCTGTAGTTGTATTAATTTAGTAAGGGTTTAAATAAGAGATGTGCAGCTTTTATTTATTAACTCCGCTAACGTTTCGGCTATTGGTTGTAGCCATCTTCAGAGCGGGAATTTGTCAATATTTATATGAAAAACTTTTTTTGATACACGAGTTATCAGATAAAACTATATACAAGAAATATGCATAGGATATATACAAAACTATATACAGGACGTTCATCAAAAGCCCAAAACATGTAATACTTTTAAGACTATTATTCTCTTTTTCCGTTTAAAATGAAATCCAAATTGCCTGATGTATCCAATTTTTTTTCATGTATATATTGACAAATTCTCGCTCTGAAGATGGCTACAACCAATAGCCGAAACGTTAGCGGGAGTTCATTAATAAAAAGAAATAAATAAAAGCTCCATGTCTCTTATTTAAACCGTTACTAAACATTTTTTAACGATTTGAAATTCCATTGTGATAAAGGAAGAAATATATAAAGGGTGGGTCCAAAGATCTGCCACATTTTGAAGAGGTATAAAAAAAATAAAAAAATTTAACTAGGAAAAAAAAATGAATATATTTTTGAAAAGAACATAAAATATTTTTTTTTTAAATGTGTTTTAAACATTATATCAGACGAAAAAGGGGGGGGGATGATCAAAAATAAAAATTCTAGACCTTTCGACCAAAGTCAACTAAATTTTGTATACCTACATATTCTGTGGACTCCACAAGGCTAGAAATACAAAAACTATCCAAATTTTGTATATAGAAATTATTTGACTGATTATATTGTTGTTCCACAAAGTGGAAATAAAATTAAAAAAATTAAAAAATCTATTAAATTATATTTTGGAGATTTTTTATTTTTCGGGCTATGATCCCTTCATCAGGAGGTTTAGATAAATTTTGTATACATGGTTTGCCCGAAAGGGCTAGAATTTTAATTTTTAGCCATCCTGCCCACCATTTCTGGTTTTTGCATTTCTAGCCTTCTGTGGGTCCACAAAATATGTATACAAAATTTGGTTGAGTTAGGTCGAAAGGGCTAGAATTTTCATTTTTGACCATCCTCCCTTTTTTGTCTGATATAATGTTTAAAACACATTAAAAAAATATATATTTTATATTCTTTTCAAAATTATGTTCAGTTTTTTTTTTTTTTTTTTTATACCTCATCAAATTGTGGTAGATCTTTATGCCCACCCTTAATATACCTATTATTAACAATTTTCGCACTTTGAATTGAAATATATGAAACCCTAATTATTAATTTGAAAAATAATAATATTTAATTATGCTGATTTAATTAAATGTTTTAATTCGATTAATGAATATATTTATTGACAAAGAGAAACAAAGAGGTTGTCCTCTGCTTGATGCAAATAAACATACACACATATATCATCTTGATATATATGTGTGTATGTTTATTTGCATCAAGCAGAGGACAACCTCTTTGTTTCTCTTTGTCAATCAACAACTCTGCTACTCTGGGCAAAACAAAAACTTTTCAATTATATATTTATTTATTTTTATTTTTATTTATATATTCATTAGATAAAGCAACATTTTTTTAACGATTTGAAATTCCATTGATAAGGGAGAAATATGTACATATATATAAAAATTTTGCACGTTTTATAAGATTAGATAGATATAGACAGATTAGACTCACACGTTAGACTGCCTATAAAAAGAAATTATTCCGAGGCCATAAAAAATATTATTAATATTATTCAATGGTATTAGATTTCAAATGGGAACGCTATAATAGAGTTGTAGGTATAGTAAACGAAAATTTGCTACAGAATTTTGTTTTAATAAGCCATACATATTTTTACCCTGCAAATTTAATTTTTCTGACTTAAAAACTAGTCCAATCAAATTGTGTTTTTATCAGGAAAGTTTTGGGGGAGTTCTGATGTTTTGCATATATATGTTTGTCGGGACGCTGAATCCAAATCTGAGGTTTCTCACCAAAATTTCGTGGCGCAACATTGTATAAAATGCAAAAAAATTGTGAAAATTTCAATTTTTTGTCGGTTTTTCTCTTGTAACTCAAAAACTATCAACTTTTCGTAAATAAGCTTCCTATGTAAAATGAAAGTTCATAAAATTTCCTACAATTTTTATTATTTAGGTTTATTTTCTGACTAACCGTTCAGGCTCAAGCGCTAGTTGAAAATTAGGTTATTTTTTCTGTTTCCGCAAATCTCTCTCTTTTTGATTTTTTCCCATTTTGACCATGAAGGAGCACTTTTTCGACAAAGACCATTTTATACATTTTTAAGCTAAATTAAATTTTCGACAATTAATACAAAGTTTCATTTTAATTAATGCTAATCCGTGCCGCAATGAAGTTGAGGTTTTGAAAAACTGCAATTTTTTGCAAAACATCGCAATTTTTCCTTCCTATAAAAATAATTTTTAAGAAAAAATAAAAACCGACTTCAAAAATTAAATGCAACAAATAAAATACACTAAAAGGTATAAAATAATTATTATCTTATTTAGTTACAACTAAACGACGAAATATTAACACGAAACCACTTTTAGAAGTCGGTGCCAAACATATACCTTTTATGAATCGCACTCGACGGATCTTACTTAGTACGTTTGGAGGATATGCTCGCTTATAGGTATAGTTTGTTTGGCACCGACTTCAAAAAGTAATTTCGTGTTAATATTTCGTCGTTTAGTTGTAACTAAATAAGATAATAATTATTTTATACCTTTTAGTGTATTTTATTTGTTGCATTTAATTTTTTGAAGTCGGTTTTATTTTTTTCTTAAAAATTATTTTTATTTTTCTCTTTTTAGTGATATTATTAATAGTGATCATATCAAATTAATATGACACCATCCCTAAGACACCCCCTTTCGGATAAAAAAGAACCATCGAAATCGGTTCATAAACAAAGAGGTTAGGTCTAAACAAACCTAAACAAACCTAATAAAAAAGGTCTAATACCTATGAAAAAAAATCGAAAAAAAATGGGACCAATCGGAAGCTAGACTGGACCCAATGCAAAAAAAAATTTCAAAATCGGTTGACAATTGGCGGAGATATGAGGTAACATAGGCACAAAAAAAAAAAAAAAAAAATTCAGTCGAATAGAGAACCTCCTCCTTTTATGAAGTCGGTTAAAAATGAAAAGCACTCATCATAGAAACTTGATTCCTCTCTCATTTTCTAGAAAATTTTATTTACTTGGACGTTTACTTGGACTACTTTTTTGATAAAACTCTTAGATTTATAGATATCTAGCATTTTTCATGAAATTTCTGAGAATTTGGATCATATTCTGTCATGGAAAAATCCAGATATCTATGAATTTAAAAGTTTTATCAAAAAAGTGATCCAATTAATATTCAAGTAAGTAAAATTAAGTAAAATTTTCTAGATAATGAGACAGGAATCAAGTCTCTAGGATGAGTGGTTTTCATTTTACGAAGGAAAAATTGCAATTTTTTTGCAAAAAATTACAGTTTTTTTAAAATTTCAACCTTATTACGGCACGGATTACCAATTATTAAATTAAGAAAAAACTGTTTTAATTGTAGCAAATTTAATCTAGTTTAAAAATATCCAGAGTGGTGTTTGTCTAAAACATGCTCCTTCATTGTCAAAATGGGAAAATATCGAAAAAAGTGCGAGTTTTTGAGATTTGCGGATACAGAAAAAATAAGTCAACTTTCCACTAGCCCTTGAGCCCAAACGGTGGGTCAAAGAAAAAAAACTTAAATAATAAAATCTATAGAAAATATTATGAGCTTTCATTTTGAATAGGAAGGTCATTTACGAAAAGTTGATAGTTTTGGAGTTACAAGCCAAAAACCGCCAAAAAAATGAAATTTTCACATTTTTTTGCATTTTCTACAATGTTGCTTTATCAAATTTTGGTTGAAAATCTCAGATTTGGATTCAGCGCCCCAAAAAACATATATATGTTAAAAATCTGAACTATTCCAAAACTTTTTTCATAGGGGCTCATTTGATCACAATTTGACTGGTCCATATTTAAAAAAATTGTTGAAATTTACATAGCGTAACTGGAAAATTTTTTCATTTTTTTTATCTCTCGAATTTTCACTAACACAACAGCCAGAGAGTCTACTATTATGTAAATGGGATTCTATATTGGTAAGACTTGTAATTCTAGCATAAGCCTAACCAATTAGTTCTGGTGAATTTAACAGGTTATGTTAATAACTGTAACAGCCCCTCTACTCTCTAGTACACACAGGTTATCATAATAATAATAATAATAATAATAGATCATATCCAAAACGTTACCGAATCTCTCTCTCGTTTGAATTATTATTGTATGAATGAATGAATGAATGAATGTATGTAAATATGACACGTACGGGACTGGTTGAGGGTAACATCTGGCTTGACATTCCCAAATCCCTGTACCTTTTGCTAAACTACCAATGGATTATTAATAGCAACACGGAGCTGAAGAGAGTGGGGGAAGGAACATACACACTCACACAAAATAAACAAAAAAATAAATAAATACTCAAAATACTGAACAAGAATCTGTTTCGTATTATCAAAAAAACTGTCTGATTTGTTATTTTAAATTAAAATATATTTGCGAGATTTATTAATTGGTAAATTATAATTATCTAATTATTTTTTTAAATATTTTTCACTTAATTATTTTTATTAATTATTTTAATAATTTAAATTATAAATTTGATATTTTATTTCCAATTTGACTAATTAGCAATAAATTTGGAAATTATAAAAAAAAACTATAGGATTCTTTTTTTACTTTATACAGTCAAGAAAAATTATTTTTTGCTGTTTATATTAGCGAAAATTATTTTCAAAATAAAAAACCTCAATGCTGTACCTAAATTCCTTTAGCTAGGACCGAGGGGTGAGCCGCGATTGGAATTAGGTGTACACGTCTTTGGAATTATGTGGAATTATTTTGGAATTCATTAGATAATGCCCCTTCATCTATTGTCTTTTATTTGGAAATGAAAGTGGAAGTGGAAGTAGGTGTACAAGATATTAGATCGCGGTTCACTCCTCGGCTAGGACCCATATTAATTATTCCATAATGTGTACTTTCCTATCACATGAGTAAATTTATTTATCCTTCTACAAACATGAGTAGTTATTTTCTTTATTGGGCCTTACAGACAGAAAATTACACATTTAGTCAATATATTGTATACAGTGGCATTTTACAAGCAAAGTTAACATTTCATAGGGCGGGTCATTAATTGACCAAGAGATTCTGTCTGTTTCGTATTGTTAAAAAAACTATAACTTTTAAGGAGTTCGGTGTTGGTTCTAGGTGAAACATTTTAATATAATAATAAAACTAAGATACGAGGTAGGTTTCACAAAAAAGAAATAAAACAAAATTGAGTTTTGAATTCGATATATTTCGGGGGTTAGCCCATCATCAGGAGTCTAAGAAAACTGATTACATATTGGAAAAATAGTTTTACAAGTAAGAATTAAAAAAAAATTTTTTTTTTTAAATGTATGTGGTGGGGGGAATGTAGGGGAAGAGGGGGGGGGGTAGTTGTTCTAAGGATTAATATCTAGTATCTAAGTATCTATATCGAATTCAAAACTCAATTTTGTTTTATTTCTTTTTTGTGAAACCTACCTCGTATCTTAGTTTTATTATTATGTTAAAAAAACTGTCTGATTTGTTCATTTAAATTAAAATATATTTGCGAGATTTATTAATTGGTAAATTATAATTATCTAATTATTTTTTTTAAATATTTTTCACTTAATTATTTTTATTAATTATTTTAATAATTAAAATTATAAATTTGATATTTTATTTCCATTAATGACTAATTAGCAATAAATTTGGAAATTATATAAAACTATACGATCCTTTTTTTTACTTTATAAAGCCAAGAAAAAATATTTTCTGTTGTTATTAACAGAGAAAATTATTTTCGAAATAAATAAAGTAAAAACCTCACTGTTCTGTACATTATCTATCAAAATCCCTTTAGTTTTAAATAGTCCACAATGTGTACTTTCTTATCACATTGGGGGTCTAGTCTTGATCCGTGGGTGACACACGCACTTATTGCAGTCGGTTATAGGTATGAGTAAAATTCAAGAAAAAAATGTTCATATAATATGTCCGAAAAAGTCTCTTTTATTATAAGCTATCCACCATGTTGTTTATTTTATTAAATAATTTATATTTGTAAAACGGCATAACCGATTGAATTGAAATTTTGCAAGGAGCCCTTCAATGTAAAGTCCTAATTGTCAAAATAATATGAACTCGATTCAATAATCCGTTTCAAAATAGATAGATTTTATTTTGCTCTGAGAATGATATTCTCCTGGAGCATAACAGAAATAAATTACATTACATTAAAAATCTGCTTACATAATTCAATTCAACCCAGAGCGTACAAAAACAATTTCATTTAACATTTAAAAAAATAAAAGAAAAAAATTATTGAAATTAATTGTCAAAAGAAATCAAAATAAAAAAAAATATGTATACATATAGGTATATATATATCACAAAATGATCTACATGAACAAAATAAATTTTAAAATACAAAAACTCAGCCTCACTCCACCCATCAACCAGCCTTCTGCTGACTCATTAATAGATCGAAATACCTTGCCTTAAAAGCGCCGAGAGACTTTGCCCCCCTCACACTTGCTGGAATTTTATTCCAGAGCTTCGCGGAATAAACAGAAAATGACCTGGCATAGGATGATGTCCTAAGTATAGCAGCGATTTAAAATTGTACAATTTTTGCACATAAAAATTTTAAATGGCTGCTATTTCGAAACCGATTATTGGATCAAATTGATTTTTTTTTCAAAACAATAATTGATGAGTATCATGCAAAATTTTATCCAACATTAATGTACCATAATGGTTTGTTATTGGCCTTCGGGAACTAAAGTCTATTTTAGCCATAAGCTTAGTTATGTGTGTGTGAATTGGTGTAACGATCAGATTATAGGAGGTCAAATATTTGGGCTACCCATGCTACAATGATTCAAAGGCAAGTTCTCTAAACACTCGGACAATCTGAGCCCCTAGGTAGATAATAATTAATTGACATTAAACTATTTAATTAGGTATTTCAATTGGAATTAAAATATCAAATTTATAATTATTTTAAAATAATTATTAACCTTTTTTTTTTGAAAATAATATGAATTTATATTTTCAAAAATACAACTCACGGTATAAACCAAAAGTGGCCATAACGTGGCAATCTCCTGCGGCTCTTGAACCGTCTTAGATTTTAAAAAGTACAGGGTGGGGTATAAAGATCTACCACATTTTGAAGAGGTATAAAAATTTAACTAGAAAAAAATCTGAATTTATTTTTGAAAAGAACCTAAAATAATTTTTTTTTAATGTATTTTAAACATTATCAGACAAAAGAGGGGAGGGGGGGGGGTCAAAAATGAAAATTCTAGCCCTATCGACCAAACTCAATCAAATTTTGTATACATATTCTGTGGGCCCCCAAAAGGCTAGAAATGTAAAAACTAACTACCGAAAATGGGGGGAAGGTCAAAAATTCTAGCCCTTTCGACCAAAATCAACCAAATTTTGTATACATATTCTGTGAACCCCAGAGGGCTAGAAATTCAAAAACTAACCACCCAAAATGGGTGGAGGGTCAAAACTGAAAATTCTAGCCCTTTCGACCAAACTATGTATACAAAATTTGGTTAGTTTTTGCATTCATAGCCTTCTGTGGATACACAGAAAATGTATACAAAATTTGGTTGATTTTGGTCAAAAGGACTAGAATTTTTTGACCCCCCCTTTTTTTGTCTAATAATGTTTAAAATACATTAAAAAAAAATCATTTATTTTCTTTTCAAAAATATATTTAGTTTTTTTCTAGTTAAATTTTTTTATTTTTTATATCTCTTCAAAATGTGGTAAATCTTTAAGCCCTGTATAATAATTAAATTTATAAAATAATAATAAAAAAATTAAATTAATTTGTAATTTGTAATATCATAAGTAGAGCAAAAATATATACTTCATTTATATTTTATAAAATAAAAAAAAATGTCTCTTTTTGTTAATCTCCAAACAATGTGGCTCGCTTTGAAACAGTTTTATAAATTTGCGGCTCCCAAAGTTAAGGTTAGTGGCCACCCCTGGTATAAACCAAATATATTAAGAAAGAATTTATATTTAAGGCCCACAATCTAAGATTTTAATAGAATATTTTTACTCCCCTCAGGAGTTAAGCCCATAGTTTTAATATATTGCATGTCAGAGTGTCTTTGTCTCGAGGGTAGAACTAACAAGCCCGGGAACCGTGTTAGTACTCGGGTTCAACTCTTGAGGGGAAGGAGTCCTCTCCGATATGTAATGAAAAAATTTCGGACCTTATTATATATGTACATTTTTTCTTATAAATTATTTTAATTAAATTAAAATATCAATTAAATGAAAGGCTTATTTTTCAGCAGTTTTTTAATTTTAAATGGTGTTTATTTTTTAATTTATTCAAACATTTCGGAAATTTTGTACAATATTCCTTCTTGAGTGGACCACAACCAAAAAATCACCCTGTGTTCAAATTTTTGTGACAACTGAGAAAATACGGTGATTTTTTGGCTGTGGTCCACTGAAGAAGGAATATTGTATAAAATTCTCCGAAATGTTTGAATAAATTTTAAAAAAATCACCATTTAAAATTAAATTAAAAAAAATTACTAAAAAATAAGCCTTTCATTCAATACCTATAAGAATCATCATCGTTGGAATCGAGTTACTAAATATCAAATTTATTTTAAATGTTAAATTTATAATTATTTCAATTAAAATGTTAAATTTATAATTATTTTAATTTCAATTAAAATATCAAATTTATTTTAATTCCAATAAAAATGTTAAATTTATAATTATTTCAATTAAAATGTCAAATTTATAATTATTTCAATTAAAATGTCAAATTTATAATTATTTCAATTAAAATGTGAAATTTATAATTATTTCAATTAAAATGTGAAAATTTCATAATTATTTCAATTAAAATGTGAAAATTTATAATTATTTCAATTATTACTTAATCCAATTCATACACTTATTATTTTAATTTTCATTTCTTTTCTATTCTATTCTCCTTTCTCTAATATATATTTTTTTTTCTTCTCTTGATATTTCAATTTCTTATCTCGGTTTCGCAGATTTCTCTCCCACACCCTTATTTTAAAAACTTTTGATTTGTCGACAAAAAATAAGAATGAAAAAAAATTCTATTAATGTCCGTAATACGAATAAATCTTATTTTATAGAACGTTATAATAGAGAGCGAGAATGTTTATAGAAATATAGAAAGGTATTGGAATAAATATAGATATATATATGTGTGTGTGGGTAACTATTAGGTTGTTGGTTGGGTGGGTGGGTTAATATAGCCGTATATTGGAATTGAAATGGCAATGTCGTTAAAAAATAAAGTAAAAAAAGATTCAATATATCCATTGCGAATAAATATTCTCTCTCTATTGGGTAAGATTTATCGAGAGAGATGGTTTCTTAAGTGGAGTCGAATTCTAATCGGTTGATTTATGGCCAGAAAAGACCTCGCTCGGCTATTGGGTGGCCGAACAACCCAAGTTACTCAATTTATTGCGAAATATTGCCATTGCCAATCGGAGAGGAAAAAAATGAGAAAAAGATCGGAAACACTTTGACACTAAAAAAAAGTCACGTAGCAGGGAGGGGGAAATTTTATACACGAATGATTCATTATTGTTCAATTGGAATATTATCTCAACTAAACAGTGAAGTGAATTCTTTATTAAATATGAATAGCAATTTTTGTATCTATTTATTTATATCTAACTAGCTTCAAGGCGCGCCTTTGGCGGGCCTTTTGCTAGTCAGGGGGCTTCTCCCCTGGACCCCCACGTGGCTCCTTTATTGGTGTTTTATTAGTTAGAGAGAATAAATATATTATATAAATAATATATATTTGGTTTTAATCTTTAAAATAAATTTTTAAAGAAATTCCAAAAGCTAATTAATTCCTTTCAGTTAGTTTAGTTAGTATAGTTTCAATAATCCTTTATAATTAACTTTGAAATAAATAAATAATATTGAAATGAATTTATGAGCTCGAATACAAAAGCCAAAAGGCTTAGTTCTTTTGCAATGGATGTGGGTCTTAAATACAATAGTAAAAGGATGGGGTGAGATTCCCAAGGGTATTTTTAAGAAAAATGATTTTTAAATAACATATTTTATTTTAAATTAAATATTTTTCATCTAAATCGTATATATAATCAAAAGCTTGGCTGAAACTTTTTTTATTTTTTCTACCCTATTAAAGACGGTTTTCAGAATTTTTTAAAATTTTTCACCTACCCAAAGAAGTTAGCAATTTTGGAAAAAAAATAGCTTTTTTTTATATAGCCATAACTTTTTCAAAAAATTTAGTTATCATGACGTTTTTTTTTAAATTTTTGTTTTTAAATTTACTTTAAAAAAAAATAGATAGTTTTAAATCTTTGTAAAAAATCTTACAAACAGGGCCGCCAACACTTGTTTTTTTGCTAGTTTAGTTCTTTTATTGTTTGGTAAGCTATGTTGGCTAACCTGAATTTTTTTTGTTTTTCTTGAATTTTCCAATTTTCCGGGCAATTTTTCCAATTTTTTTTTTTTTTTACGTATTAACCTGAATTGGACTATTACGAACACTTAAAAAAAATTAGACAAATCGGTCCAGGGATTTGAGAGATCTGTGCTTACGAAGAAACAGAAATTCATTTTTATTATATAGATATAGATTGGTTTCTCGAAAACAGCTTTAAAGTTTTCGATGAAAATCACGAATTATTTTTTCTGAATAACTACATATTTAACTATTTTTTTTTCTAAAGAAGGAAGTACAAATAAGTGCTGTACCATTTTGAAATCTCGACTAAATGGGCCAATTTGTCATGCTATGATAGTACTAGACTTTTTTTTACATTACTTTAGCATTTAGATTATTAGCTGATGATAATTTTTTAAAACATAAGTTCGGCAAAAATATGTTTTTTTTCTCCAGAAGTATAGAGCTTAGGGTTTTATTTTGAATTCTGGTCAATAGTAGCGTTATTCAGGATTTTGTAACAAAAATTATAATAATTCAATATGTAAATTTGTTGCCACAGCATTTCATTGTTTAAGACAGGGTAGTGATTGTCACTATTTTCAAAAAAGCCTATAACTCGAAAACTTTTATTTAGAAAATTTTTATGTTCAGGACCGTCTTAAGTTACCCTATTCCCTGTTCAGGGTTTATCGTTGTGATACGGGACACCCTGTATATTTTTGCCTTTTCAATAAATAGTCAAAATACTGTTCTGTTTTGTATTGTCAAAAAAATTGTCTGTTTCTCTTGTTAATTTAAATTAAAATATATTTGCGAGATTTATTAATTGGTAAATTATAATTAATTATTTTTTATATTTTTTCAGTTAATTATTTTCATTAATTATTTTAATAATTAAAATTATAAATTTGATATTTTATTTCCATTAATGACTAATTAGCAACAAATTTGGAAATTATATAAAACTATACGATCCTTTTATACTTTTATTGGTATTCCAATATTACTTCCCTAAGTTTTCCCCCAAATCTGTGTTGTCGAAATTTTTCTACTCGCCTCGAAGTTTTTTTAATTTTTCTAAATAACTCTACAACGGCTTTTCAAATCATAAAGATCTCTTTAGAAAAATTAAACCTCTTTAAATTACGCTTAAAATGATAAATTTTTTTTTATCTATTTATCAAAAAACAGCCCCCGGGATCAATTTTGAATATCCCTAAAACTCGTACTTTTTTCGATTTTTCCCCATTTTGACCATGAAGGAGCACGTTTTTGACAAAGACCACACTTTCTAAAATTTAAATAAAGTTTCATTCTAATTGGATAATGGTAACATAAGGTTGAAGTTTTGAAAAAAAAAATGCAATTTGTTGCAAAAATTTGCAGTTTTTCGTTCATAAAATGAAAACCACTAATTCTAGAAACCTGATTCTTATTTAGTTATCTAGGAAATTTTGTTAACTTGAATGTTTATTTGTACTACTTTTTTGTTAAAATTCTTAGATTTATAGATATCCTACATTTTCCTAGACAGAAAATCATTCATTGTTTCAAAAAATCGCAATTTTCCTTCATAAATTAAAAACCACTCATCCTAGAAACTTGTGTCTTATCTCATTGTCTAGGAAATTTTGTTTACTTGAACGTTTATTTGGAGCACTTTTTTGATACAACTCTTATATTTATAGATATTCTACATTTTTCGGACATGATATTTTCCGAATCCTCAAAAGAGTCATGGAAAATGCTGAATATGGCTTTGGATTTGGCCACCCCCCTCTGTTGTATACTAATTGAAATAAAATTCACTGGATCGTATAGGCCAGTGGTTCCCAACCTTTTGTGGGTCATCGCCCCTTTCTGGAGGTTGACTAACCCCTATCGCCCCCTTTTCATTTTCAGTGTATGCCTAATTTTAATTTGAAATAAAGTGTAAATAATAATCTTTTGTGAGGAGCTGGAAAATTTTCATGTGGGGGGGGGGGGGTCAATCCATGAAGCAAAACATTTAGTGGGAATTTTTTTTTATTAAAACAAATATTTAGTCCAGTTAAATTGGGTTTTTCTCGGAGGTTTTGGGCTAGTTGTTATTTTTCGACCCTTCATGTTTTTTAGTGTGCTGAATCTCTATATTATGTTTGCTAACAAAATTTCGTGACGAAACATTGTCAAAAATGACAAAAAAGGTGAAAAATCTCATTTTTTGGCGGTTTTTTGCTTATAACTCGAAAACTATCAACTTTGTGTAAAAATTAACAATAATTTAACAACTCGCAAGGTAAGTGATTTCATTTCTTTGCACGTGAGTGTATTTTAAATTTCCCCCCTTTTAATACTCTTCGCCCCCAATCGCCCCCTGATAACCCAAATAGCCCACTTGGGGGAGGGGATCGCCCCCAGGTTGGGAACCACTGGTATAGACTATAGAGGATTCATCAATCAAATAATTTATTTATTTATTTGTTGCGTTTGGACCCTTGGGATCACGCAAAGCTTGATATTTCTTTCTGGTTGGACCTTCCACGCCTCTATCTTTTTCCGGAACGTGTTATCGAGTTCCATGGTCAGGTAATTTTTCCTGGCCGGATGAGTGTTTTGATGTTAAAGGTGCCCAGGTATGTATGGATTTTTGATGTTATTCATCCATTGTTTCTTCCTTGATGGTCCGGATCCCCCAGAATCTGAATACCCGGTTGCCACTCGAGGGTGGGTGGATTGGTTACCACCTGGGGTAATCTTGTTTTTGCCTCTCACGATTCATGACTGTTTGTTACGAAATTTTGTCCTGTGCATGCGCGAGGTTTTGTAGGACCAGAGATTGTCAATTTCTGGAGCCGAGGGGCGGTTTTTTTATTATTTTCAAATAAATTCACATTGCTTCTTACTGGGATCGAACTGATGAAGTCTAGGTTGATGTTCTCCTAATCGGATTAGAAAAGTTGGCGATTTAACCGATTGCACTACCGACCCCTCATCAATCAAGTAATAATAATAATATTTCTATCTAATTTTCTTTATCTGATGCCTTTCTTTTAATATTGTTTTAATTTCCCCCTCTTTTTCCAGCCCCCTTATTCTGTCTTTTAGTTAAGAAATATTATTTCCGCTCTTTTCATATCCACATGCTGTTAATTTACTTTAACTACAACCCTTAATTGCTCCGCCCCTTCTACCATATATATATATATACCCCCTACCACTACCACTACCACTATAGCACTAGCCAGCCAGTAGACCAGACCATAGAAAGAACCTAATAAAGTAGCTGTTGCACGCACGGGACATGCAACCCCTACCCTCTATAACGACAAGGACACCCCCGGCCAATGTCCAAACAACCAACCCCTTCCTTCCTTTTTCATTCACCCCCTGCCTGCCCACTACGTATAAACAAAAGAATAAAAGACAAAAAAAACATTCCACGTAGAGGATTTTACTTTTATATTTATTTTCTTAATAAAATCAGGATTATCTGTTGGTTGCCGTATATTATACCTTATATATATATATATATATATATATAATCAGCCAGCTCAAATATATATATACAGAGAGAATGGGTTATCTGAATTCAGAAGTTCATGTGCAATAATAATTTTAAGACCAATTTATACACCTATATGCAATAAAATCTTATATTTCTTTGTTGTTGCTAATAATTTTATTTTATTTAAGGATTTTCATTTTTTTATTACTTATATACCTATATTGAATTTTTTTTTTTTTATAACCCATTTTATAAAATAAACTTGCTGACGTCCGGGTCTTCGGCCCGGGCGTCAGCTAGTCCCTGCCAGGGAACGTTTCGCCTTCCGTCCCTGGGTACCCTGGCTGTCATTTGTCCATGATATCTTTTGAGATTCTCCCCCCCCCCCCCCACCACCCTCTCACAAAATAAAAAATTTAATTTACGCAATTGTTTTATTCATACACTGAAAAAACGATATATTTATAGTTAAGAAATTATATTTGATATGAATAGATGGTGAAGTTAATTATGGCGAAATCGATCTCTGTTCAATATGAATAAATGATATACATATTTTAAGTATTCTCATATTTTTGGAGCAACTCTAGATATATTAATAGTTAAGATGCCGCTATTTGAACCAAGCACCAATAAGTCAATTATGAAAAAATTGTTATTTGAGTAAAATAGTGGAATAGTTAAATTTAATTGTTCGATATTTAAATGAAATAATACGAAATTCCGACAAGAAATGATATAAACTTGAATATTTTTTATTTATAATTACAAATATTCAAGCTAATATCATTTGATGTAGAATCTATATTCAAATGAATTATATAAATATTTAATTTAATTATTCACTGGTTTGAATTTATATTTAATTTAATTTTCTATATTTATAAAGTATAAGTTAATCTACACGTAATTTTAATATATATTAATATTTCTTATAATCTTATAGTGGGTTTTAAAATTAAAAAAAAAATTAATAATGTAAACAAAATTTTTGTAATTATTTTTAAATATCTTAATTATTAAGATATCACTATTTGCAAAAAATCTAAGTCGTCTTATGATAAAAAAAACATTCCTTTATATTTATTTGATATTAAGAGATATCTAATAGAATAAAATAGATCACTCAAGTATATAATATATTTGGATTAAATACCTAAAAATTTGTTCATATTTGGAATGATTTCGATATATCTTGATTATTAATAAAATATCTTTGGAATAAATAAGATCTCATTAAAAATGCTCAACTTTATCAATATATTTATTATAAAGAAATTGTTTTTTCAGTGTAGTGACGTATTGTTAATGCATTCCACGTGATTTTCACTTTCGTTGCAACATTAACAAATTAACATTAAATGAAAGTTTACATGCATTTTGTTAATGAATAAAAAAAATAACTAAGACGTAATCTGAACTGATGATGTTTTAAATTAATAATTAGGGTTTCATATTTGTTTCATTTTTAAAGATGAAAAAAAATTAAAAATATAACTCAAAACATAATACAATGGACATTATATTCCCAAAAATTTGTTTGTTGAGAGGTGTGATATTTATTTATTTATTTCACAATAGATATAAGTTTAAATTGAAAAAATCGTCCTGATTACCATATCAACTAAACATCCGTTAATTTAATTATTTATTAATTACCGTTTATTTCATTTTACTATTTATCCAAAGCATTAGTACAATATATATTTAAAATCCCACTATGATGGTAATTATAATTACTACTACTATAATGGGGTAGATTATGGTATATAAAAAGCGATCAAGTGTGGTTTAGATTAGATAGGATAATAATAATAATAATAATTATATATCCAGCCATTTTTTTATTTGATTTTTAACCCTAAAAAATTATACTTGAAATTATTAAGGGCGTTACAATCGCCCTTAATCATTCTTTTTTTTACCCCCTCCGACATGTTCAATTCCCCATTAGATCGTTTATAAAATGATTATTCTTTTTATCGACTCTCGTAATAGCCGTAATAATCTATTTTGTAATCCCCTGGATATTACAATGCACATATTATATATCTGTGGTAAGATTTAATCAAAACAGAAAATCAATTGCTAGGTTGGATAGGGTGGTTAGACGAAAAAAGGCCGCCCTAGACAAAAGCAATTGAATGGCGGGGGCGTGAAGGGGGCCACCCCCGCCCCCCTCCAAGGGGGGGTTGAAAAGACCGAAACGCACATGTGTGGGAGAGTGATTTCACCCGTGAATGCCCGGCCAAGTTTATTATCAGTGTGTAGGGTGGATAGGCTGGATGGGCTGATTAGAGGGCGCCGTTAGACGGCGGGGCCAATTTGCCAGCTAGGGCCGTTAGGGCCTTCGTCGCCCTTTTAGAAAGCTTCTCCTAAATAGAGAGCATTGTTCGCTGGGTTGTTATACCCGAGAGGTGATTCCCTTTCTCCCACACAAAACGGTAAAACTGTCAAACCACCCCCTCTAGGGAATGGGGGGAGCAACCAATTCACACCGACATCTAGCGGTTTAACCAACAAATTAACCAGAAACGAATGGGTACCACACAAAAAAACAATTCAACCAACATATAACCAGAAATAAAACTAATTAGAATTCTATTAACAGAAAACAAATTATATATTATCAACTTTAGTAGGCACGAAATTATAAATTTTCCAATATTTTTTTTTTTACTTTATAATTAAGCAAAATTAAAGTAAATACTTAATTAAAAATAACTCTAAGAAAATAGACGTATCCCTCCTCCCTTTGTGCTTAGTACTTCAATATTTTAATTATTTTAAGTTATAAATCTTATAACTCGAAAAATATTTGAAAATTGAAATATATGAAACCTAATTATTAATTTGAAAAATAATAATTATTTATGCTGATATAATTTAATGTTTTAATTCATTTAATGAATATATTTATTTATTTTTATTTATTTATTCATTAAATAAAGCAACACTGCAGTATAGCATAACATTTAATAAAACCTTTCTATAAAAATATATAGAATAATAATTTTTTTGACCATATATCCGCCATTTTGGATTGTTGTTTTTGGTATCCCATTGTAGCATATTATCACAGAAACTAAATATGTATACAAAATTTCAACTAGAATGGATAATTATAGAAAATAAGATAAAATTCAAGTACATATTTTGAACCCAAAAGACATAGTCTTAGTGGGGTAGTTCTGATTTTTGGCATATATAAGCTTTTTGGGGACGCTGAATTCAAATCTGAGGTCTCCCATCAATATTTCGTGACGCAACATTGTAGAAAATGCAAAAAAGTTGAAAATTTTTATTTTTTGACGCTTTTTAGCTTATAACTCAAAAACTATCAACTTTTCGTAAATAACATTCTTATTCAAAATGAAGCTTCATAAAATCTCCTACAAATTTAATTATTTAGAAATTTTCAAGCGTTTGAGATCAAGCGCAAAATCCATGTTTTCGACCTCCCGGATCACCCATAAACTCGCACTTTTTTTTGATATTTTCCCATTTTGACCATAATGGAACACATTTTCGATAAAGACCATTCTATACATTTTTAAGCTGAATTAAATTTGTTATAATTAAAACAAAGTTTCATTTTAATTGGTAATCTGTGCCGCAATGAGTTTGAAGTTTTGAAAAACTGAAATTTTTTGGAAAATTTTTTTCTTAATAAAATGAAAACTACTAATCCTAGAAAGTTGGTTCATATATCATGCTCTAGGAAATTTTATTGACTTAAACGTTTACTTGGACTACTTTTTTGATAAAACTCTTAGATTTATAAATATCCAGTATTTTCCATGACAGGATATGATCAGAATCCCAAGAAGTGTCATAAAAAATGCTGGATATCTATAAATCTAAGAGTTTTATCAAAAAACAGTCCAAGAAAAAGTTCAAGGCAATAAAACTTTATAGAGAATGAGACAGGAATCAAGTTTCTACGTAAAGTGGTTTTCATTTTATGAAGGAAAAACTGTCAAACCAGGGAATAGCCAATTCACACCGACATCTAGCGGTTTAACCAACAAATTAACCAGAAACGAATGAGCACCACACAAAAAAAAACAATTCTACCAACATATAGCCAGAAATAAAACCAATTAGAATTCTATTAACAGAAAACAAATTATATATTTTATTCAGAATTATCTACTCGAATAAATCCTATATTAGTCCTGTACAAATTATGCTCAAATGGGCCCCTATAGGGAAAGTTTTGGGGGTAGTTCTGATTTTTGGCATATGTAAGTTCTTTGGGGGCGCTGAATCCAAATCTGTCGTCTCCCACAAATATTTCGTGACGCAACATTGTAGAAAATACAAAAAAGATGAAAATTTCTATTTTTTGACGATTTTTGGGTTATAACTCGAAAACTATCAACTTTTCGTAAATAATCTTTCTATTCAAAATGAAAGTTCATAAAATTTTTTACAAATTTTATTATTTAGGTTTTTTGCAACCGTTTGGACTCGAGCGCAAAATCCAAGTTTTCGACCTCGGCATCACCCAAAAACTCGCACTTTTTTTTTGATATTTTCCCATTTTGACCATAAAGGAACACGTTTTCGACAAAGACCATTCCATACATTTTTAAACGGGATTAAATTTTCTATAAATAAAACAAAGTTTCATTTTAATTGGATGAATGGTAATCTGTGCCGCAATGAAGTTGAAATTTTGAAAAACTGCAATTTTTGCAAAAAGTTGCAAATTTTTCTTAATAAAATGAAAACCATTAATCCTAGAAAGTTGATTCCATTTTATTCTCTAGGAAATTTTATTGAATTGAACGTTTATTTGGACTACTTTTTTGATAAAACTCTTAGATTTGTAGATATTCAGTATTTTCCATGACAGGTATGACCAGAATCCCCAGAAGTGTCATCGAAAATGCTAGATATCTAAAAATCTAAGACTTTTATCAAAAAAGTGGTCCAGATAAACGTTCAAGGAAATAAAATTTCCTAGAGAATAAGATAAGAATCAAGTTTCTAGGATGAGTGGTTTTTATTTTATGAAGGAAAAACTGTCAAACCAGGGAATGGTGAGCAACCACTCACACTGACATCTAGCGGCTTAACTAATAAATTTACCAGAAACGAATGCTACTATACACACAAAACAAAAACAATTCTACCAACATAGCAGAGGAATAAAACGAATTAGAATTTATTAACAGAAACAATTATATATTTTATACAGAATTATTATATTTTCTACCTAATAAATCCTTATATACGATCCACTGAATTTTATTTCAATTTACTATAATATAGGATATACCTACAACAAATATAAACGAATTTTTTTTACTAGTATATAATAATTGATAATAGAAAATTTGTTTAGATTTTACTTCTGTAAATACTGCTTTAAATAAATGTAAAATAAAAACGAAAATTAATAAATAATTAAATAACTAATATATAATAATCAAAAACAGGTCTTTATAATACGTTTTAATTTATTTAAATTTATTTATTATTAAAATAAGTATTTATTAAGCTTATTGTGACATTTTAATATATTTGTGTCTGTAATATTTATTGTGTCATTTCATTATCCATTATTCATATATATAGTATATATAGTATTTTTATCCAATAATTTAAAATAAATAAAAGCTGCACGTCTCTTATTTTAACCCCATTATACATTAAATTATCGAAAAGATTTAAAAAATTGTATTTAAATGTTTACTTTGTCTGTCCCATGAAGGTTTGAACAATTCTCAACAAAGTAGTTGTCATAAGAAATATACAAAACGAAACACTTATAAAACACAAATATTTAAGCACTTGCATGGCTGACTGTTCAACTCGGAATGAAATAAATATGCATTTCAAATGCAAAATATCAGAGAGCAAATGGAAAAGAATCCCGTTTTATTTGATTAGATATCAGAAGTGGAAAAATAATAATTCTAGATATAAAATAAAAACATTATAGATATTCAAGAAATGCCCCCAATTGTTTGGAGATTGGTTTCAAAGAACTAGCATGTGCAGTCAATCAAGTAATTTTGACTTAACTTTTCTTAATTAATTAAAAATCAAAATTTTAAATAAATAAACTATTAAATAATTATGTAACAAATAAAATAACAAACAATCATCTAATTGTAATAACAGACCGAAAGCAATACTGACTATTATGGAAGCTGATTTCATAACCCAAATATTTATAATAAACTGTTATAATATAGTAAAATAAAAAGGAGCTAACATAAACGTGAAGATAGATTTATCTTTATTTACTTTTTCAACAATACAAATAAATAATCAGTAAAATATTGTAAACAAAACAAATTAATTATTAAACAAATAATTAATTAGAATTAATTATGCTTTATTTATTATTTTAACCATCACCATACCAAACAATCCTAAAAAAAAATTTTTACATTTTCCTCCAATTTATTTATTGTTATATAATATAGTAAAATAAAAAGGAGCTAACATAAACGTGAAGATAGATTTATCTTTATTTACTTTTTCAACAATACAAATAAATAATCAGTAAAATATTGTAAACAAAACAAATTAATTATTAAACAAATAATTAATTAGAATTAATTATGCTTTATTTATTATTTTAACCATCACCATACCAAACAATCCTAAAAAAAAAATTTTTACATTTTCCTCCAATTTATTTATTGTTATATAATATAGTAAAATAAAAAGGAGCTAACATAAACGTGAAGATAGATTTATCTTTATTTACTTTTTCAACAATACAAATAAATAATCAGTAAAATATTGTAAACAAAACAAATTAATTATTAAACAAATAATTAATTAGAATTAATTATGCTTTATTTATTATTTTAACCATCACCATACCAAACAATCCTAAAAAAAAATTTTTACATTTTCCTCCAATTTATTTATTGTTATATAATATAGTAAAATAAAAAGGAGCTAACATAAACGTGAAGATAGATTTATCTTTATTTACTTTTTCAACAATACAAATAAATAATCAGTAAAATATTGTAAACAAAACAAATTAATTATTAAACAAATAATTAATTAGAATTAATTATGCTTTATTTATTATTTTAACCATCACCATACCAAACAATCCTAAAAAAAAATTTTTACATTTTCCTCCAATTTATTTATTGTTATATAATATAGTAAAATAAAAAGGAGCTAACATAAACGTGAAGATAGATTTATCTTTATTTACTTTTTCAACAATACAAATAAATAATCAGTAAAATATTGTAAACAAAACAAATTAATTATTAAACAAATAATTAATTAGAATTAATTATGCTT
>JALMQS010000030.1:24368032-24519100 GCA_024734495.1 Forficula auricularia | reverse complement strand
ATACTAGAGATGGGTAGTTCGTGAACGAACTAGTTCAAATGAACTATTCCTAAAAATGAACTAAGATGAGCGGTCACTTTTTGGTGAACTATAGTTCAATCGTTCAATCGACTTCGGGATTGTTCAGCTGAAGTCGGCTATCTCCGTATAACCTGTACATCTACACCCACTCCTCATGCCTCAATGCTGCCAACGGCGAAAAAACAATAAACAGAATACCTAATCACCATTAATTTAAAATTTAATTAAAAACTCATGCAGGAATGCTAATCGAATATAATATATAAAATAATAAAAGATCCAAAATATTTAACATTTTTTTATAATATTTTCATCATCATCATCATTGAGTATACAGTCCTAAGACTGGTTTGATGCAACAATCCGTCTCCACTCGACTCTGTCCCCCGCCAGCTGTTTAACCTCTCTAAATGTCTGGCATCCCATATCCCCAATTATTTGGTTGAAATATTCTAATCTGGGTCTTCCCCTTCCCCTTTTCTTTCCCACCTCCCCTCCAAGATATCCCTAAGCAGTCCCCCATGTCTCAGTGTGTGCCCCATCATCTGACCTCTTCTCTTCTTCAGACTCTTCCACAAGGTTCTTCTTTCTCCGATTCTTCCAAGAACTTCTTCATTTGTAATTTTATCCATCCATTTGATATTCATCATTCTTCTGTAGCACCACATTTCGAAAGCCTCCAATCTCTTTCTCTCCGCTTTTCCAATTGTCCAGGTTTCACACCCGTACATGGCTATGCTCCATACATATGTCTTCAATAGCAACTTCCTGTTTGCTAAGCTGATTGAGGAGGAGCATAGTAGTTTTTGTTTTGAATTAAACCCCATTTTTGCTTGGGCAATTCTTGATTTAATTTCGTTTTTGCTCCTCCCATCCCATGTTATTTTACTTCCTAGGTAGCGGAATTCCTTAACTCCTTCTAGGTTTTCTTGGTTAATTTTGATGCATTCCTGTCTCGTTTGTTCTTTTTTTGTACATACTAGGACCTTGGTTTTATTCTTGTTTATTTTCATTTTGATTTCTTCTATTAGGATTTGGTTAATTCCATTCAAGGCGTCCTCTAATTCTTTTTTATTGCTTCCTAGAAGGGCAATGTCATCGGCAAATCTTAACATAGCGATCTTTTGACCTTGGATTTCTATACCTGTATCAATTTTGTCTTTGAATTCTTTAATCGCTTCTTCTATGTATAAGTTGAAAATCATGGGTGACAGCACACATCCTTGTCTTACACCTTTTTTTATTTTGGCTTCTCTTTGTTCATCACCAATATTTATAATTGCCGTCTGGTTTTGATATAGATTGTAGATTAGTCTTCTCTCTCTGAATTTTATTCCCGCCTGTTTTAATATTTTAAACATAATTTCCCAATTGACGTTATCGAATGCTTTTTCTAGGTCTATGAATCCGATGTAGACAGATTCTTCCCTGATAAAAGCCCTTTCTATTATTAGTCTAAGAGAGAGAATTGCTTCTCGGGTGCCTCTGTTTCTTCTAAAGCCGAACTGGTCTTCCCCCAGATTTTCTTCAACTCTTTGTTCTATTCTTCTTTGGATTATTTTGGTTAGGATTTTGGAGGCATGTGAGGTTAGGCTAATGGTCCTGAAATTTTCACATTTATCCGCGCCTGTCTTTTTGGGAAGTGTGACTATTTTGTTTTTTTCGAAATCTTTTGGGATGATTCCCAATTTATAGATTTTGCTAATTAGTTCAAAAAGTTTGTCACGTGCCTTTTCTCCAGAGTTCTTTAGGATTTCAGCTTGTATATTGTCTATTCCGGGTGCTCTATTATTTTTTAGTTCCTTCAAAGCTGTCTCGAATTCTGACCTGAGTATGGGGTCTCCTAATTCGTTTTCGTCCACAGATTCTTCTTCTTCTATTGGGTTCATTGTTTTTTCTTCTCCATAGAGTTCTTCTAGGTGTTCCTTCCATCTATTTGCCTGTTCGTTTTCGTTTAGAATAATGTGGCCTCCTTTATCTCTTATGTTCTTGCTTTTTGGCTTGTCTTCTTGAAAATTTCTTTTTATTGCCCTATAGGCTACATCAACTTTTCCCAATACTAGATTTTCGTTGACTTCTTTACATTTTTCTTGAATCATTTTTTCTTTTGCTTTTCTACATTCTCTTATAACTTTCCATCTTAATTTTTTATATGTTTCTTTCCCTTCTTCGTCTTTTCTGTTCTTAAATTTTCTTCGTTCGTCAATCAGTTGCAGTATTTCGTCTGTTGCCCATGTCTTTTTAATTTCGTTTTTCTTTGATTGAAGGACTTCGTTGGCTGTTTCGGTCAGGCTTGATTTCATGTCATTCCATTCTTGTTCGATTTCATCTTCTTTATTATTTGTGGGTGTTTTTTCTTCCAGTTTCTTATTCATTACGTTTTCGAAGAGTTTTTGGGTTTCCTTATTTTTTAATTTAGATATATCCCAGTTTTTTCGCGACCGCCCCTTTTTTATTAGTTTTTTAAATTTTAGTTGGCATTTCATCGCAATTAGATTGTGATCACTAGATATATCAGCCCCAGGATAACTTTTGCAGTCCTTTAATTGATTTCTGAATCTTTGTCTGACTAATATGTAATCTATTTGAAATCTCCCCTTGTCTAACGGCATTTTCCACGTGTAGATCCTTCTTGGATGGTGTTGGAAGAGTGTGTTTGCTACTACTAGACTGTGCTTACTGCAAAATTCAATTAATCTTTCGCCCCTTTCACTCCTATTTCCTAGACCGTGTTCGCCCACCACTTTTTCCTTCTTTGCCTTTTCCTATAATATTTTTGAAATGGAATATTTTATATTTTTTTTTAATATTTAAAATGGAATTTTTCACTACTTTTTTATTAATTTAAATTGAATATTTAATGAAATTAAATAATTATTTGTTTAATTATTAAAAAAAATGTTTGGCTCTCATTTGGAAAAGCCTAATATTTTTATTGAACAATTTGTAACTGGATAAGAAATAAGAATATTCTTAGTTCTTGAACGGTTCTTATTTCTTAGTAGCTAAGCTCACATAGTTCACTTAGTTTAGTCTTCTTTTTCTTTAGTTCAACTAGTTCTTAGTATCTTAGTTCATAACTTTATTTAACTTTAGTTCCTAGTTCAGAGTTCACTTATCGTTCACAGGTTCGCCTAGTTCACCTTCAGAGTTCAAACTTATTTCCATTTCAAATAAAAATTAAATTATTTTTAATGATGTAAATATTTTTATCTGTTATAAAAGCTCAAACGCAAATAAAAGCAATGCAATTAATTATGCAGTTGATTTTTAATTTTATTTTCTGTAATTTCATTTTTCACATTATATAGATATATACTTTTTTTATTTTTAAATATTTATTATTTATATAAAAAAAATTATCTTATGGTCTGCACCTGCAGAGGTCTACATCTGCATATATTATACCAACCAACCAAATTATTTTCATCCTCATAAAAATTAAATGAACTATTATAAACATTAAATTTTAAAATAAAGTTCTATGTGTGTGGGGGGCGCCTTTGCACCCCCCCCCCCCCCCTCCCCGCTTGGACAATTTGATCGCGACACACTTTCGAGATAAAAAGCAGATCTTATATACATCGGCCACCTCTGAACTATATAGTTCAATTGAACTAGTTCCATATAATGAACGAACTATAAAAGAACTATTCCCTAAAAAGAACGATTTTTCCCATCTCTACTCTATACTGATCAAGGAAATAACTATTTTAGATGACGACAATTGGCTCAAATCAAAATTTCATAATAAATGGATTACGTATTGGAAAGAATGGTATTCTAATCACCCGACTCGCTATGCTTTATTACACCCTAACATTCCAAAGAAGCATTGGCTTGATGATGTGCAATTTGGTCGAAATACCTATACTACTTTTTTTTTTAAGGAATTTGGTGTTGGTACTTGGTGAAACATTTTTTATCCAATAATTTTACCTACACTACATCAAAATAGGCATTTTTGACAGCCCGATGTGCATTTACTGCAACCTAGATGAAGGTTCTGCCAACCATCTAATTTTTAATTGTACTAAATTTAAAAGAGAATCGAACAAGTTATTAAATTATTTATTAGCCTCTGGCTTGACTGCGCCTTTTAATATTACGAATCTGCTGGCTTTAGAAGAGGAAGAAATTTTACATAAAGTAGGCTTTTTTTCATCAGCTGCAAAATTGAGTTATAAATTAGACACATATTTAACAGTTTTTTCTTTCTTCAATTGTACCATCATTTTTTCACTTTGAATTATAGAATCATTAATTGCGTGGCTGTATGGGCATAGTTCTCTAAAGCCAAAAAAAAAAGTTTTTATTAGTGGGTGAGATGCAAAAAGGCACATTACATTATGCTTCCTAGAATGAAAGATGGAGAATATAACTTTAGGACAATCCATTCATAGTTCAAGATGTTTACGGAGCTGCGTTTTAAAGGAAAATCTATGATTGAAAAAAGAAGGAAGCAGGAAATGAATAGGAATCTAATATTTTATAGAAAAGAATAAAAATGAACAGGAAAAATGAATTTATTTCCTAAGTTCGGTTAAAATCAAACTTTTAGTGATGCATTTAAAGCATTACTCTATATACAAAAATATATTATGTTTATCTAAACTATATACAGTAATAGTAATAATTAATTGTTGGTGCCACATTTTGTCTCTTGATTTGTAAAAAAATTAAACATAATAGGATATTTAGGACCTATTGTTTCATTTCTTCTTCTTCAGTCTTAAGAGACTTTATATAAATATCTAATTCATCTTCTTCTTCTTTTTCTTCTTCTTCTTCGTCTTCCGAACCATTGTTAGGTGAAATATCATTAGGTGTTTCGGAATCAAAGTATTTATCTTCATCATCTCGGTCTTCTATAGAATCTTCGTCAATTTCTTTAGTTTCGTCAATTTTACTTAAATTATAATAAAAAATTATTAAGGGTTAAAATTTAAACAAATAAAAGTATAACATGCAATAAAATATTATTAATTTACTATAATCAAATTCTGGGTCATTGCCCTCCAAAAATTCTGAATACATCATAGTACGGAATTCATCTTTTAATAATTCTTTTCTTTTTTCTAGTAAGTGTGAGTCGGAATCATCTAAATCAGAGTGAACACTACTATCATCGCATTCTTCATCAGAAGAATCCATTTCTTCCATTGAAAATTGATTTTTTTGGGATTCTTTCAAATCATTTGTATATTCATCTTCCATTTGTTTTACTATGACATCAAGTAAACTAAAAAATAAATCATTATAATAAATAGTTTTAAGATTTAATTTAAAAAAATTGTTGAAAAGTTGATGAATGAGAGAAAATCAAAGATTCTGCATTAATTAAATAAATATACACATAAATAAATACACATAAATATACATCAGGGGCGTAGCCACGGGGGGGGGTTGTTATGGGGATGAGTAATGGCAACGACAAACCGTTTCTTATGGCAAACTAACCGTAATTAAATATATTTCATGTTTAATCAAGAATTATGTTCTTTTTTTAATTTCTTGAAGTACCTATTTGATTTAATAAAAAAATTCCCGCTAAATATTTTGCTTTGTGGGTTGACCCCCCCACATGAAAATTTTCTAGCTACGCACCTGTATACATATATATATTATTTTATTGGTCCTTCTCTTAAGTCTTTTTTATAACTAGTACAGAGTCTAATAATGACCTATTTCAGGTACTGCGATGTGGTCTATAGCGATATGACGACTGCCCTAGAATCAAGACTGCAAAGAGCCCAAGACCTGCGTAAGACTCATTTGCGGTCTAAAAATATTTGACCATATTTCCGAATCCTACAGAGAGCTGAATATGCCCAGATTGGAGCAAATTAGAAGGGTCTCCTTACTGAGGTTCGGGTGGAAAATATTGAAAGGGGAAGCACCGACATACTTTAGGGGATACTTCAGGTTTCTCAGAGATCCATGGACCTGGAGATGCCTAAGCATAGAGGGACTCGATATGACAGATCCTTCAGGGTACATTCATAAGAGAATGGAACAAACTCCCGGTAAATATAAGAAATACAGGCACTTTGAAAGCATTTAAAAAGAAGATAGAAACTCATTGTTTTTTCTCTCAGCACCTGCCTCAGTGAGATAATCTTTGTGACCACTTGACATTTATTACTCATTGCTAAATGTGTTAGTATCTGTGAACTGTATTTTCATTTTTATTTTTTATTTATTGTAAAGGTAATTATGTATATTCTAGTTAAGTTTGGGAATTGTAATAATCATTATCATTTACTGTAATATCTAAGAGAAAAACAAAAAAACATGACTGTAAAATTCGAAGAGGGCTAATGGGCCTAATAAGCCCAGGCCCGCTAATAAAATTATTATTACTATTATTATTATATGGGTGTAAATTCGCATCAAGCTAAGGAGACCCTCTTTGATTCTCTCTTAGGAAAATGTTCTCTAATAAATGTATAAATAATATTTTTAAAACGCTTGAGAAAAGTGATATTCTACGTTAATTCGATATGTTTTAAACCAGGAGTTCCAAAACTAAGGCCCGAGGGCCAAATTAAAATAAAAAACAAAGTTATTATTGTTTTCAGGGAGCCAAAATATGTGGGGGGGGGGGTTCAAAAAAATAGAACTAAGTCTTAGAGCCTTTAATGGAAGACGGAATTTCGCACATGCACCCTATAGGACCTTTTGAAAATTGACTCACTATGTGAAATTGACAGTGACCAAAAGAGGGAAGTCAAAAATATTTTCAAACAAAAATCGAAGAAAAGGTGATATTTTTAATAAAATAGTCTCATAATTAAAAGGAGATATTATTAATTGCTAATGGACCCAAAATTAGGAGGGTTGTTCTTTCGTAAATAATTATAAATTATTTTATTAAATATTAAATATAAGAGAGGAGTCAGGTGTATGGTAAAGTCATAGTTTATTTATCAAAATAATTTAGGCGGTTTTCAAATGGATATTTCGAAATTTTTCTGTACGATTCTTTCCCAGAGTATACAAGGTGATTCACGAGTGTAAAAACATTGAGGAATTAAATTGAAAGTTTTTGCCGAAGTAGCGAGAATTTTTATATATTGAAGGAGACAATAAAAGAGTGTGTCTTCTGCTGGAATTATAAATTTTATTTATTTATAACGAGACTATAGTTTATGAATTAATTCATAAATTAATTCCTGTGAATACATTGTAATAGACTGATGAAGAGGGCAAAGCGCTCGAAACTATAGTCTCGTTATAAATAAATAAAATTTATAATTCCAGCAGAAGACTACACTCTTTTATTGTCTCCTTCAACATTGAGAAATTGTTAGGTGGGTCATTTTAAGAAAAAAGTGTATAAATATAATTTTAACAATGTTTCACTATAAACCAACACCGCGTTCCCTAAATTTGATATGTATAATTGTATATAGGTCGTATTTCAATCCCTAGCAGAACTACGACTGAACAAAATTTTATTTAGATATATGTAGATACATTTAAGATCCATTTTATTAATGAAAATAACAAATTAATATTAATAATTATTTAAAAACCAGACATTTCACAATTTAGTCTATATTTTGTTTATTGGGCCTCCGAGGAGCGGACCTCTTACAAAGATAAAAGTTCATTACACAAATGTATCCACAAACTTCACACTTTCAGCTTCAGAACAAATAAATTCAGATTCAGAGCGGGTGGATGAGAGAGCCAGGATTAATCCTGACTCACATTTCACATTTCTTTTTTTTTGTATTTATAATTAATAATCATACGCCACCCGCTCTATATGTACTTCTGCTGAAAGAGTAAAAATTAAGGAGAGATCCCCTCATGGCCCTATATGTCAAATTGTTTATAGTTTTTTGGGATATACCCAGGACGATGAGGGACTCCACCGCTTTATGCCACCACACTCCCTTCCACGAGAGTGTGATGGCCTCGACCCTGACCTAGCCCGCCCCGACGCCAAATCGCTCCGCAATATTGTCCACCAGACTGGAGTTACCCCTATATTTTTCTATTTTGTTTCGGTGGGCAACACCCAGTCCTGCAAGCGCGGAGACGATCTGGACGTCCAAAACCCACACCACCCCCGACGCATCCTTTGCCACGATGTCTGGCTTTCTATTGACCGCCGAGCTGGAGTACAAGTACTCCAACTCGACACGCCCTTCCCTTTTTGATCAAATCATCGGCCAGACATCGTACCACAAAGTACCTCGTTTAATGTGAATTCAACACTTATCGTAAAGAATAATGGATGCTGGTATTCAAATGCAAGGAACACATTTGGAGGAGTTTTTATGAGCATTAATTTTGTTATCAAAATAAAATATTAATTTTGTGCTGTTTCATTGTTAAACAAAGATTAAATGTATGTATTTATTTCTAAATGAACTTTTGATCAGCTCTATTTCTGCAAGGGATTGAAAGAGGACCTGTGTTCATATGATATTTTTTGCTTAAGTTAGTTCTTTCATAAATGCAAAAATTCAAGAAGTCTTCGAAACTTGGAATATAGGTCATTAAAAGCATAATAAACACACTGTTAAAATTTGAAGACGATTTACCACACCAAACATGAAATAATTGCAATTAAAAATGACATTTTTTACCTATGGTAGATAGGGAAAGGGTGGGAAAATGATCATTATTTTATTTTTTTTCATTGAAAGACTTTCACCATTTTGATGAAAAACTAATATTTGTTGAAAGTATTTACCTCGTAGTTTTGATAAAAAATATATTTATGCGATTATTTTTAGTGGAGGGGATATAATATCAATGGCTTGGAAACGATCCATTCATAAAGAGAATATAGTAGTGTAAAAAAAGTAGTCACGTTAAAAAACATAACCTAAAATTTTAGCACCGTTCATATTTATAGAGTGGATACGAGGCTAAAACTTTTTATGTGGATTGTCGCGAAAGAACCTCCTTAAACCCCCCCCCCCAACAATTTCCCAGTTTTTTACACTCTATGTAAATCACCTGTTTATGAATAAATAAAAGAAGTGAAAACTATTTTATTTATATATTATTTAGTATAGATAAATTTAATTGAACAAAATAGTGATAATAATCTATATTTTAATAAGTACCTTGTTGTTTCTCTAATTCTTTCTCTTCTAATTTCCTCTAATTCTTCATTGGTTAAATACTTTTCTACTAGAAGTTCGTACATTAATGGATTTCTCTTTTTCATTTCACTATCAGTGAAATAATCTCCTTCGTTTATAAATTTGGTTAATGCATGATATCGACGATTTCTTAAGATAGTCTGAAATAGTATAACATTTTAAAGTTATTAAATGAAATAGAATGATTTTAATAAAATTATTAATAATAGAGCTCAATATTCACATCAAGAAAATGTTTATATTTGATGCAACTACCTGTATTTCGTATTAATAAAAGTTGGGAATCTATAACAACAAAGATAGAGAGTGTATCCTCTATAGAATTCAATACATTTTGCAAATACATAGAAGAAAAAACACGGGTATACTAGTTGTGTAAATATGAAACCGGAATTTGCCCATAAATGGCTCTAGATGTCAATGTGAAACCGCTTCATTGGTGGCATTTTCTTGTTTTTACATTTACTAAATAATTTTAACTCAAAACAATACAAGTTTAATATAAATTTCATTGCTTTGAATATGTGAAATTTTGTGCATAAAAACTATGATTTGCCGACGCATTGATTTTCTGTTACCATTTGAAGAAAACTGCTGCAGAATCGCATCGAATGCTTGTTGAAGCATACGGTGAGCATGCTCTTGGTAAATCACAGTGTTTTGAGTGGTTTAAAAAATTCAAAAGTGGTTATTTTGACGTGAGAAAAGAAGGTGGAAGACCATAGAAAAAGTTAGAATTGCAAGCATTGTTGGATGAGGATGACGCTCAAACGCTCAAACCTGGCGAAACCGTTTATACTGAAAGCTACCGACAACAAATGATGAATTTGAACCAAGCATCGTGTGTGAAAAACGACCAGAATATCAAAAGAGGCAACACAAAGTGATTTTGCTTCATGATAATGCACCTTCGCACACAGAAAAACCGCTCAAGAAAACGATTGAGGCGTTTAGTTTGCAAATACTTTCGCATGCGGCTTACTCACCAGACTTGGCTCCATCCGATTAGTATTTATTTTCATCGATGGAACACGCACTTGCTGAGCAGCACTTTAATTCTTACGAAAATGTACGAAAATGGCTCGATGATTGGTTTGTCTCAAAAGAGCAACAGTTTTTTTGGCTAGAGATTCACAAATTGCCAGAGAGATGGGGAAAATGTGTAGCTAGCGATAGGCAATACATTGAATAAAATATTTTTTACCATTTTCATACAATAAATGTGTATTTTTTATAAAAAAAATTCCGGTTTCATATTTACAGACCTGATACTATGGAGAAAGTTCAAGCCCTTTATGCATTCGTTAAGGAGAACTTGGTTTATGCATTAGCCGTGCGGTAGACAATGGATTTTGAGGGTACAACAAAAGTTGGCAGTGAGAGGGTCACCTGGAAAAGGAAATACAAAGAGGGTATTTATATAGCTACTAATGTACGAAAATGACTCGATGATTGGTTTGCCTCAAAAGAGCAACAGTTTTTTTGGCTAGAGATCCACAAATTGCCAGAGAGATGGGAAAAATGTGTAGCTAGCGTATATGTTGTAAATAAACTAGTTCATTGATCTTAATAGGAGTGAGATATATAAATGAACACCAGCAACTCAATCAATTATAAACTTGATGTATTAAAGGTATCCACACTCTACACTTGTCTGCTTGAGAAAATTAGCAAAATAAATGAATTTTAATGTGTGAAATAAATAAATCTTAATTGTAGGGATTTTATAGACAAAATTGGAAAAATAAATGAATTTTAAAGTGTAAAATTTTATCAATCTTATATCGTAGGCTTAGAGTATAAACCTGCTAACTCCATTTTTTATCATTTATGACATATTAATACCGTTCGAAAGAAAAAGAAATACAACATCGTCCAAGTAAAACTGCTGCTTAAAATTAAGATCGTAAGTTGGAGAAAAAATTTGAAAAATAGTTTCTTTCCATAACAACAATATTAAATTTTGTTTGTTTTTTCTCTGCCCTGTAAAATTTTCTTTGTTGTGAGTTAGCAGGTTTACTCTCTAAGGCGACGATATATAATATATTATGTGAATTATATAGATTTTGTTATAAATAAACTCTAGTTCATTGATCTTAATGGGAGTGGGGATGATAATTCTATATATGCATGGGAAGGCAGAATGTAAGACATTAATTGTGATTGTTCTGATTGATTAACTTGTTACCAGAGAAATGATTCTGTATGTAAAACCTCGGTTGGAGATCATTTGTGCGTATTTTTGTGAATTAGGTGAGTTTTATAAACCTCATTACCACCAGTAAATAAATTATAAAAAGTTTTTAAAACACAAAAATAATTAAGACATGGACTGATGAAGAGAGGTGTAGAGCTCGAAAGGTGTTAAAAATCGATATATTATGTCTGCCTAAAATAAAGGTTTAAATAAGAGATAACTTTTTTTATTTTACCTTTTTCTACTACACTGGTCCCTTAGCTAATTCATTGTAATAAAATAGGGATATCAAACACGATTTTATTTAAATAAAAGCTAAATTAAGGTAGTTCTTTCACAAATGCAAAAGTTCAAAAAGCCTTCGAAACTTGGAATATAATCGTATGTTTCTATATTTGATTCAATCGCGAATCGAATGCAGGTGATTTTTGTCAAATATTAAGTGAAAATAATATCTGAACTTATATATTTCTCATTTCTAACTTGAAATAATGAAGTTAATTAAATTTATTTTCTCATTAATATATTAAAGAATAATTAACATATTAACGAGAATGGAATAATGGAATATAAGTCATTAAAAGCATAATAAACACAGTGTTAAAATTTGAAGACGATTTACCACACCAAAAATGAAATTTTTTACATATGGTAGATTGGGAAAGGGTGGGAAAATGATCATTATTTTATTTTTTTTCATTGAAGGACTTTCACCATCTTGATGAAAAACTAATATTTGTTATAGAATAATATATTCCGAGTAACTTAAAAAAATTGAAATTATTTACCTCGTAGTTTTGATAAAAAATTAAAAAAAACAACATATTTTGGCGATTTTTTTAGTGGAGGGGATATAAGATCAATCGCTTGGAAACGATCCATTCATAAAGAGGATATAGTAGTGTGAGAAGTACAGTCACATTAAAAAAACAATCTAAAATTTCAGCACCATTCATATGTATAGAGTGGTTACGAGGCTAAAACTTTTTGTGTGGATTGTTGCGAAAGAACTACCTTAATAAATAATTTCGTACTGAATTAAGATTCAGAAGGAGAAAATTAGGCTAACTCACAGAGAACTTGTTTGGCATACCCTGAGAGCAATACAAAGAAGCAAGGTCTTTAAATAAATTCATACTAGAAGGAAAGGATTATTGAAGGCTGATTTAGTGTTGGTTCGTTTTAGTTAAGAAAAAACTCTTTATTAGAAAAAAATTCGATTATAAAAAGACCGATTCGGTTCAATTAGGTTATATTAATTAATAATTAGTGGCTGCTTTGAGGTATGTAAGCCATTTGAACCAGGTGTGGTGTTCAAATGAAGACAAGGAATTTTATTCTGGTTAAATAATGAGATGTATTGTCTTGTTTTGATGTTCAAGGGCTTACATACCTCAAAGCAGCATCTAATTATTATACAATACATAAAGCCATCAGCGCCTTTATCAATATCAAGGTTTTATTAAGTTCGGCTTCGTTAAAAAATAGGATTCAATTGTGTCGGGAAAGATACCCTTCCATATTCTTAAAATAGAATAAAAATTTAAAATATAGCTAAAATAGAACAAACAAAAGTTGAATACAAAAGAAGTCGGATTAGATTCAATTAGGATTTATTCAGTTCGACTTGGTTTAAGAATATGATACAATAGTTTTCTCATTAATATATCAAAGAATAATTAACATATTAACGAGAATTGTTTTTGATCGCGCTTTTTAAACAAGAAATATATCGCGAGACTACTGATGGTTGAGACTATTGGAGTCTGCTGAGTCTTTAAGTCTGGACCAAGAGAGAAGGAAAAAGATGTGATCCATTTGGCTATAATTCAGCATCATTTCGCGTTTAGCCCGCATGACACTTTTTATATCAAACACTGATATGCATCATCAAATGAATTTGTAATCTGAGAGGTTATATATTGAATTTCCCAGTCCAGCGCGCTCGATCTGTTAACGCATGTGTGAGGTGTTTGCTATTAATCAATCATAAGATTCCCGTACTTGATTCGATCGTGAATGGAATGCAGATGATTTTTGTCAAATATTAGGTGAAAATAATATCGAAATTTATATATTTCTAACTTGAAACTAAAAAGCGCGATCAAAAACAATTCTCATTAATATGTTAATTATTCTTTGATATATTAATGAGAAAATTATAAATTTATTTAACTTCATTATTTCAAGTTAGAAATATATAAATTCGGATATTATTTTCACTTAATATTTGACAAAAATCACCTGCTTTCTATTCGCGATTGAATCAAATACAGGAAACTTATGATTGATAGAATAGTGTCGGGAGTGGTCCTTTTTGAATCATAATTTTTAACTAGCCCAACTGATTCGAATTTAACTTGTTTTAAATCGAATTATTTTTCTCAAGTCGATCGAACCGAACTTATGCAGATTTGATGGTTGAGTTATTTATCGAAAGATAAGTTTCAGCTGAAATGATGTATAGAGAGAAACAAAGAGGTTATCCTTTGCTTGATGCATCAAGCAGAGGACAACCTCTTTGTTTCTCTCTATGAATCAACAACTCTGCTACTCAAGGCAAAATAAAAACTTTTCAATTGGAACGATGTAAATTGTACATTTTTAATGAGAAACCCTCATCAGAAAGCACGAGTTCTGGAGTAATTTTCAAGTGCTGTGGAGAAGCCTGATTGAAACGTCGTGCATTCAGATGAGTTTTTTCTCATCAAACTTATTTTCTTTTTTTCCATAAGGAGCGGAATTTAGTTATTTATAAAATAAAAATAAATTATTTTGATTATTTATGTCTATCGATTAAATTAATAAAGTTGTTGTAGGGAAATAAGGACAATAGCTTATGCAAACAATTTTTATTTTATGCCAACGTTTCGTCAACTTTGTTGATTTCTTCAGGGCTCAAATAAATTAACTTCCTTGCATATTTGTCATTTTATCAATATTCCTTCTTAGCAAACATATCAGGCCATCAAACAGATTGAAAATATTTTCTTTTTTAAAATCTTAAAATATCTTTCTTTGTTCTTTTCTTGTATCATAGACGAAACGTTGGCAAAAAATGAAAATTATTTGCATAAGCCACTGTCCTTATTTCCCTACAACAACTTTATTAATAAGAATAAAGATACCTCTCAAGCATCAAATGAATTATATTCTTTAACAGAGTAAAAGTGAATAATAAAAAATAATAATAATAAAATCTTTATTCCTCGACCTGCTTAGAGGCACAAGTCCTCGGTGGCTAGGTCCTCCAAACATCAATACAATCTAGCTACAATACATTAATAAACATCAATACAAATTAATTACAACAATTTAAAAAATAATAAACAAGTAAAAAAAAATAAAAAATAAAAAAATAGAAATGTATGCTCATTAATAAATAACATGACCATAGATTTCCATCAAAAAACAAAAAGTAATTTAAAAATTCCGCGCAAAAACCCGATACCAGGAGCAAGCGACGCATTAGCCATCCCGGCATTTGCCATAAGTTGTTAAGGAAACCTGGTCAAAACCTTAACAAGGATGGTATGACCTTTTCTACCTCACCTAATCTCTGCTTGTGAGAACTAAATAAAATTTTGCACAACTCTAGGACATTAGGACTTGACAAAATTTATAATTGATTTAATCATAGGGGGCAGAGGACTATAATCCCAAGTAGTAACAGACAGATTGTTCCACAAATCAATGCCAGATCCTACAATTGAATGTAAACCGATATTTTTCAAGAATCTTGGCTTACGAATCTTTTTTCTATGATCAGCTCTACCTAAATAATTTGGTTCCTGAAATCTATTCGTTATTTCCTCCCAACTCCTAAAACCCTCATAGGCTTTGAAAATCACTTTCAATTTAGCCCATTCCCTTCTCTCCAATAAGCTAGACCATCCTAATTCATTAATCATTGAAGTGACACTACTAAACCTATCAAATTTACCAAAACAAATCTAGCCTCCCTCCTTTGTACCATATCAATTTTTCTCTCTAATCGTTGTGGATGTTTGTCCCAAACCACAGAACAATACTCTAAATTAGGTCTTACATAAGTTAAATAAACTTTTGACTTAACTTCTCTAGATGTACCCTTCAAAATTCTACCAAACATCCCCAATTTCCTATAAGCCTTATTGACTATATAACTAATATGCATATCCCACTTTAAATTTGCCTGAATATGTAAGCCAACCGAGGGGTGAACCGCTAACTAATATCCTGTACACCTACTTCCACTTCCATTTTCATTTCCAAGTAGAAGACAATAGAGTAAGGGGAATTATTTAATGAATTCCAAAGAGGATGTAAACCTAATTCCAATCGCGGTTCACCCCTCAAAGCAAACCAAACCGAAATAGATTTTCATTCATAAATTTTACAGGTGATGTTAAGTTTATAATCATTGCTGCGGGATATGGCACGAAAAAGTCTTTCTCTTAAATTGAAAGTTTTTGCCGAGAGTAGCAGAATTTTTATAAATTGAAGGGGACAACAAATGAGTGTGTCTTCTGCTGGAATTATAAATTTTTAATTTATTTATAACGAGACTATATCATACATTAATTCCTGTGAATCAATTGTAATAAACTGATGAAGAGGGCAAAGCTCTCGAAACTATAGACTCGTTATAAATAAATTAAAAATTTATAATTCCAGCAGAAGACAGATTCTTTTGTTGTCTCCTTCAAGTCTTTCTCTGTTAATTAATCTAAAAAAAACTCATTATTACCTTTGATGAGGATGCAAATTGTTTTTTTAACTTGGTAACTAGATATTTGATTGAATAACATTGCTCCACTTGGTTTGATTCAAAATATTCCAGATGTTTTGGTAATAGATGTTGACCAAATCGATAAAGAAATTGAATAGGCGTCTTTTCAAGAATTTTGTTGAAAATTTCTGTTTTTTGAGTATAATTTAATTCTGGTTCATCTTTTTGTTGGTTTATCGGAATGATATCTTTCCAAGCAACGTGTTCAATCATTTCTTGTTTTACTTTTTCAACGAAATTAACTAATTCTTCTTTTGAATCATTCATAATTAAAAATATTATATGGATTACAATTGAAAATACATTTTAATTCAAGAAATGATAAGGTGATAAAGTGATAATGATAAGATAGTTGACATTTGATATGATGTAAAGCAGCTTCCTGTTTACAATGAAATGAGCAACATGTCAAATCACATTCTAAAGATTTAAAAATTAAAAAAATCTTAAAAATTAAATTGAATTTAAACAAATTATTATTTAGATATTTTTTTGAATATTTCTTAAAAAAGTGAAAACTAACTTCACTTTTAATTTATATGTATATTGATAAATATGATTTATTTATCATGAAGATAGCTCAGATAAAAATTTGATATTCATTTGATTGTCATTTGATCTGTCTCTAATTTTCATTATAATAATACAATATAAATATAATTATACACAATGTTCATACTTCATTATTATAATTGTGAATGAAGAATTTTTTTCTCAAATTTGAAATTTGTGAAATATTTCAAGATGCATTTTTAGAACATTTTACAAATTGAAAAATTTAAAGAACAATACATCACTCATGGCTTTTTTAGAGTGGAGAAGATTCAATTTTTTCGAATTGAACGAAAATACTGATGGCGGAAAAATATCGGAAAGCCTTAAGAATGTCGATTTGACAGCTTTTTCAAGTGGCAATGGTCATTTGGTAATTGGGGATTCTGAAGGATTCGTCCATTTGGTGAGTCGCCTCTTTCATATAAACTCTTTCCGGGCTTACGAGTTGACTCTTACTCATGCTCAACAAATTGGCCAATCCTCCTTACTAGTTACCATTGGAGACGATGAACTAGGAATTAATCCTTTAATCAAAGTTTGGAACTTGGATAAAATGGACAAGCATGGATTGCCTGGATGCGTCCGAATTTCAAGAGCCATTCCGAATAATAAACCAGTCCATGTCACGGCTCTCTGTGTTCATGAAAATCAGAATATATTCGCGATTGGATTTGCTGATGGATCTTTAATTTTGTACAGAGGAGACATTACAAGAGAGAGAACCAATAAACAAAAACTCTTTAAAGATGGCAATTTTGCAATTACGGGATTAGCATTCCAAACTTCGGGGAAAGTAATCTATTTGTTTGTTGCTACTCAAAGTAGTGTTTATCTTTATAACATCTCTATCAAAGATAAAGAAACGAAAACGACGCTTGACGGAATGGGATGTGCCAAACGGTGTTGTGTCCTTGCAGAATCCTCTCAAGAGAGTCATTTTATGATTGGAAGAGACGATGCCATTTATTGTTACACAAGCGATGGCAGAGGACCTTGCTATGCCGTCGAAGGAAAGAAAATAATGCTCCAGTGGTTTCGATCTTATTTAATTATCATTGCCAAAGAAAAATTAATCTCCAGAAGCCCGATCGGAGATACAAATCCAGAACCAGAAAGACACAATATCACCGTACTAGATATTCAAAATAAGTTCATCGTCTTTTCTGCAGTAATGAAGGAAATTAATTCCGTTTTTACTGAATGGGGTTCTTTCTATATATTAGGAAAAGATAAAAAATTATTTCAACTAATGGAAAAAGATCTTCAATCGAAATTGTCTCTTCTCTTCAAAAAGAACCTCTATGATGTTTCAATTCGAATTGCAAAGAGTCATCAATACGATGAAGAAGGCTTAATCAATATTTTTCGACAATATGGTGACCATCTTTATTCTAAAGGAGATTACAATGCTGCAATTGAACAATATATTAAAACAGTTGGGAAATTAGAGCCAAGCTATGTAATTAGAAAATTTTTAGATTCGCAACATATTGATAAGCTGACCCTCTATCTACAAGCACTGCATAAAAAGGGACAGGCCAATGAAGACCACACAACACTTTTGCTTAATTGTTATAGCAAGCATGATAAAGATAAACTTAAAGAATTTATTATGACCAAAGACAGAGAAATTGATTTTGATGTTGAGATAGCTATCAAGGTTTGTCGCCAAGCTTCTTCCGAAGATGCTCTTATTCTAGCAGAAAAACATGGAAAACATGAATGGTATCTAAAAATACAAATAGAAGATAGACATAATTACAAAGACGCATTAGAATACATTTCAAATTTAGATTTTGTCGAGGCTGAGGAAAATATGAAACTTTATGGCAATGTGCTCGTCGATAACGTACCCTCGGAGGCAACCGAATTTTTGAAGAAATTATGTACAAATTATAAAGCTACCTCCCAACCACTGGTTGACCAAATTGTTCTGGACGGTGGCAAACCAAATTTAGCAGATAGAGCAAATCCTTCAGAATTTATTCCATTGTTTCTTCATAATCCTGATAAACTAGGTGAGTTTTTAGAATATCTAGTTAATTATCAAAATAATTGGCCTGAAATTGTATATAATACACTTTTAGAAAATTATTTAAATAAGTGGAATAATGCTTCTGAAGATAATAAACTGGAATATGAGACCAAAATCATGAAAATTATTCACAGTTTGGATTCCAATTATAATAAAAACCATATACTAATTCTTTGCCAAATACATAATTTTAAAGCTGGTATTATGCATCTCTATGAAGAAGCGAAGCTTTACCTTCAAATTGTACAATATCATAGTAAACAAAAAGATTATAAATCAATGATTTCAAGTTGTCGGCGATTTGGGAACCAAGATCCCAATTTATGGGTTCAGGCACTCTGGAGTTGTTGTCGAGATCCCGAAACTCCTAATCATATTCTTTCAGATATACTAAATTTCATTGAAAAAGAAAAACTACTGTCTCCTTTATTAGTTGCTGATGCTCTTTCTAATTCAAAAACCGCTACCTTGGGCGAAGTAAGAAGTTATTTATTAAAAGTATTACAATCAGAGAAATATTTAACATCCAAAGAACTACAATTAATAGAAAAATATAAAGAAGAGACTCAAAAAATTAGGGATAAAATTGAAACTATTAAATCTACGACAATCATTTTCCAATGTTCTAGATGTAGTGCGTGCAATCATCAATTAGAATTGCCTTCTGTCCATTTTGTCTGCCAGCATTCTTATCATCAACATTGTTTTCAAAGTTTTACTGAGAGTGATAATGAATGCCCGGCATGTTTGCCGGAAAATAAAAATATATTTGATATTATTAAATCACAAGAACAAAGTCGGGATCTTCATGAAAAATTTCACAGTCAATTAGAAGGTTCTGAAGATGGATTTTCATTGGTAGCTGATTATTTTGGAAGAGGAATTTTTAATAAACTTACTTTAGTCAATGAGATTAACCAACAAAATCTACCAGTACGACCAAATAATAATACTAACACTTCACCAAAAGTGAATTATGGAGCTGGAGCTGAGGCTAGATTAAGACAAATGGAAGGACATAGTAATATTGCTGGTGCTAAAGTACAATCAGAAGGTCGAATAAGACTGGAAGAAAATAAATACAATTCTAGTCTAGCCACTGCTGAACTTAATTTTTCCGAAATAACATCAAAATCATTCCCAATAAATCAACCCAATCCACCTTCGAGCTCAATTAGTAGTAGTCCTTTCCAATCCTCTTCTCTCAGTAAATCATTACAAATGAATAAAACCCCATCATCAAATCCTTTTGAAGATGACTATGATGAAACGATGAATCCTTTCTCGGATGATCCGAAAAATCCATTTGAAGAAGATGAGCAAGATGACGATTATGATAAAAATTTAAATCCTTTTGCTAATTAACGTAATTATTTCAATATTATGTACTTTTTATTTAATTAAAGTAATGTTAAAATAATTTAAAAGTTTATATAAAATAAAATTATATTAAAAGAATATTCTCGACATTAATTTGTATCTAATTAAAACCAAAAATATCCTATTTATTTTATGTATATATTTATTTTTATATATTATAAACATAATTTATCTTCATATTAATTTTTTTAAGATCAATAATATTAAAATTGCTATTAGCAATTAATAATATATTTAATTGAAAAGTTTTTGTTTTGCCGAGAGTAGCAGAGTTGTTGATTCACAAAGAGAAACAAAGAGGTTGTCCTCTGCTTGATGCAAATAAACATACACACATATATATCTGTATATATATATATATATATATTATTTATTTGTTGTATAGTTTCGAAGACTTGGTCTTCATCATCAGTCTTTTTTTAATTATAAATATTATTTTTCATGGAGTCAATTTTAACTGGCTCCCAGCTAAGTAAAGATCGAAAATTTTCAATATCCATACGGTATTGAGCCCATGAAAAATAATATTTATAATTAAAAAAGACTGATGATGAAGACCAAGTCTTCGAAACTATAGTCTCAAACAAATAAATAAAATATATATATATACAGATATATAATTTCGATATATATGTGTGTATGTTTATTTGCATCAGGCAGGGACAACCTCTTTGTTTCTCTTTGTGAATTAATAATATCTCCTTTGAAATTTAAGACTCTTTCTTCTATTGTAAAAATCAGCTTTCTGCGATTTTTGTTTGAAAATTTTATTATTTGAAATCATTTTTGAACCCCTCCCCTCTTTTAGCTCACTATCAATTTCTCAAAATTAGTCATGACTTATATTGATAGTTTTATTTTTTGAACCCCCTCCCAATTTTGGTCTCTTGTTGGCCAAAACGGCATGGATTAGCTCATTTTTTTCATCAAAATAGTTTTGAGATATTTCGAAAAAACGAAGAAAAAAAACTTTTCATGCACTATTACAATACTTGACCATGTATGCTAAAGTAAAAAAGGTTGAATCCTCGTATATGGGGTTGGTCGATGATTCCAATTAATCCATATGATCCATTAAATGTTTTCAGCTGAAATTCTTGTTTAAAAAAGAGGCATTTATAACATAATATAATATAAATATATCTGCTCTAAAACCATTTTTACTTTACCATACAGGGTATGGTCAATTATTTTTTTTTTATTATTTTAAATGATGTCCTAAAAACCACTTAAGCAACAGATTTTTGTTCAATATTAAATTAAAACTTGTATTGGAAAATTCCCTTTATACCTACTACAAATTAAATGTAAAAAAATAAATATATATATATAAAGTCCGTTTTGCAAATGGGCATCATTAATATAAATTTATAGGGCTCTTTCTTTTCAAAAGCTAATACATATTTGTTGTCTAACTAATTTGAAGAGGAATATGAGGGACCAAATCTTATTTTTTAATTTATTTATTAAAAACAAAAAAAAAAAATATTTCAACAAAAACATTTATTCAAATAATTATTTCTAAAGATTCAAAATATGTAAAAAAATAAAAACTAGTTTATAGATATAAATTTATTTTATAGGAAATAATCGCAACTTTTTGTTAAATTGCCAGAATCATTTTAGAATTATTTTATGAGTGTAAATTGTTCTTAATATTTAAAATATGTTTGATTTCTATTATATTTGATATGAAATATATATTAATTGCACAGAAATTCTTTCTTTTAAAAGACATCAAATTTTTTTATATTTCACTTTGGTGTCGTCCATAAAATACTTCACGCTACATCCGGGCATTTTCTAGCCCCCCCCTTATCACAGTTAGTTACACTTTTGTAGACCCTTCTAGCTATAATTACGACATTATACCCCTGTCCCACCTTTCTCAACACGAAAAATGAATGAAAATTTGTATAAATTTGAGTAATACAAGTAAATTAATTTAAAAGAAAATAAGTTTTGTGAGTATGGTTGTTAAAATGAAATGGATGTATCTATGTGACATACAGTTTTATTCTGATTCTATCGTCACATATATTACAATAATGCTAGGCTATACCCCTTTGTTGTGTACTTATTTTATGGACGGCCCCATTTCCTAATCACTAATATAATTGAAAAGATTCTTCTTCTCATAGTTCCTATCCCTTCCGGATATTGGCTATCATATTAACTATCCTCTCTTTATTAACTGCGGCTCTAAATAATTGTATGGTGTTCATTGAGAACTAAGTTCTAAGATTTTTGAGCCAAGAGATTCTTGAAAAGTTTAACATTGTATAATTTATATTATACTATATGAAAATAGAGGTAATGAGAAATTGGACTTTAAAATCAAATATGTTGCATTAGACTAGTAATATATATATATATATATATATTATATGAACAGTTTCTCTTTTTTTAATTTAAAATTTCCATTTATAAAGGAGAAATTCTCCCGAAACATTTGGGTTTGATTAAACTTTAAAAGATTTGTATTTATTTTAATTAATATAACAATCAAAAAAATTCTTTATATATATATATATATATATATATAATATAAACAAATTCTCTTAACTTATCTTTTAATTTTTGTATTCTAATTTCTGTATTAATTTTATGCAATATTTTATCTTTGTACTGTATTTTCCGACAGGCCTGGGCAAGCTACAGGCCACATGTGGCATTTTTGTACGGCTCGCAAGCTACAATCGTATTTCTGAGAAAAAAAAGTTCACTTTTGACGCCTCTTTAAAAAAAGTAAATATATAATACAGTGAATAGAAAGAATGATCAACAACTTGAGTTTATATGGTACATCTGCAATGTGATACTGATTTAAAATTTAAGGAAACCCCACCGTCATGAAAAAATCTGTAAAGTTTACAACACTCTTTATTCGGACAAATTAAACAAACTTAAAGATTTGCTCGAAAAATGTTGGTTACCTACATATGTGAACAAACATTCTCTATGATGAATCTTAATAAATACTCTTTACGATCAAGCTTCTCCGATGAACATTTACCAGCTGTTTTAAGAATCTCATTAAATTGTCGGTTGTTAGAGAACAATTTATTTTTCTATGTTAAGATTCATTTTTCATGATAATAAATAATGCATATCTTGCAGCCCTCTTTTTGGATTCCAAATGTGATTTTAGACAAAAAGTTCACCCAGGCATATTTTATATCTAAGGAGATCCCATGAAAATCGAGATGAAACGTAGCCTAAAGTAAATAAAAAAATATTATAAAAAGTCCAATTCCCATTACCTTTATTTATTTATGAATTATATAGACCCTAACTATTCAATTGTAAATGAAAAAAAAAAAATGTGAAAAAATCATATTTAAGCCTATGAGCATTTTGCATCTCAAGGTCCAAGCGTGTGTATCGAAAAAATAAATTTCTTTATAATCGCAGCCTTAGGATATATAAAATCGAACACATTTCAATTTGCAAGTTTTGAGAAAAAGGCTTCCAAAGTTTTCGTCATTTCTTTAAGCTGCTCTGAATTTCTCGTAGCTCAATTTGTTTTTTTATTTGACTTTTGTTAACTTTAATTCTATTTGCTAAGTATCTCCAACATATTTTTTACTTTTTTTTATTTTTGTGATTTATGGCACGTTCTAGATTTTCAAATAAAAGAAGAACTGCCACATTTACAAATAAGACAGTTTTTCACCACTATCTATTCTTTTTTTTTCTTCTTCTTCTGGTGCCTATCCGCTCAGCGAATGTTGGCGATCATTTTGGCTATGATTGTTTTATTGACGGAGGCCCGAAACAACTCCAAGCAAGTTTTCCCGAACCATTGCCGCAGATTCTTTAACCATGATGTCCTTCTTCTCCCCGGTCCTCGTCTACCGTCTATTTTCCCTTGAATAATAAGCTGTAGAAATTGGTATTTAGAGCTACGTAATATATGGCCGAAGTAAGATAATTTTCTAATTTGGATGTTATTTATTAATTCTTTATCTTTTTTCATTCTTCTTAAAACCTCTACATTTGTAACTCTATCTATCCAACTTATTCTCAGGATTCGCTGGTATATCCACATCTCAAATGCCTGCACTCTATTACTTCTCACTTCTGTAAGAGTCCAGGCCTCCATCCCATATAGAAGAACCGGAAACACGTAACATCTTACTAGCCGCATCCTCAAATCCATACTGAGGTTGTGACTGCACAGCAGAGGTCTTATTCGCTGGAATGCATTACGTGCCATTTCAATTCTCTGTTTGATTTCCACAGAGTGATCCATTTATCATTTATAGTGCAACCTAGGTATTTAATTTGTTGCACTCTCTCAAGAGGGTTGTTGCTAACTTTTAGTCCGGTGTCATAGGGGTTTCTCTTCTTACTGATGACCATATATTTTGTTTTGGCCACATTCAGTTTTAGCCCATACTCTTCACTCACGACGGTTGTTCTATTTAGCAGCCTCTGTAGATCTTCCAGAGTACTAGCTATTAACAGCGTGTCTTTTTTTGCAGACTCAAATAAAAAAATACCTTATACATTCTTCCTAGTTTCAAAGAAAAACCGCCGTATTTGCATTTGATTCAAAATCCCCCGAGGTCAAAAATGCCTGCTGTAAAAAATAGGTATATCTCTAAATAATTTATTGGAACAGTGCCATAACTCCAGATGTGGAAGTAATGACATAAAATCTCATAGTAATTCATAACTACCATAAGCATTTGTTTATTTATAATCTAAAAAAAAACTAATCGTTCTACAAAAATGGCTTTTTTTTATCATACAAAAAAATGAGAAATTTCTCAAAAGGAATGTGGTCTTTTCTCAAAAGCACCAAATTTGCACTTGTGTCAGTTTTACATAATCCTAAGTGGCCATTAAATGGGCATATAGTTTCTGAGGCAATTTAACATATAAATTAAAAAGAATAATATTATTCTAACGGTGCGAATTGTCATACTCTGTTTTTGGCGATTATTCTGGAGAATGTGTACATAGTAATAGTTTGTAAAATTGATTAAAGGCTGGTTTTACTGTGCCATCCCCTATATTTATAGTATTTTGTAAAGGGTTCAAATCTCAGCTATGTAAATATGCAGACCAAAGCGGTATTCGACCGCGACTGCGATAGCTTGGAAATACGCTAACCACTAAGCTACTCTAAATAAAATCTCCAGATTTCTACTGTTATTTAAACATTTTAATAAAGTATATAAAACATGATCATATTAATTGCAATATGAATGTAAAATAAATAAAATTTGTATAAACATAAAATGTAATTTGTCTTTAAAACATAAGTTGTGTATAATCGATTTATAATTTTTTTTTTATTATTATATAATATGCTAATAAAACAATTTTTCATATAATTTCATTTATTTCGCCCAAATTTATCCAAAATACAACAATTACATAATAGATTTAGATTGGATTGAAGATTAAAGAAATTGATCTAATAGGGAGAGAGAAATCACATTTTCAAAGTTAAAGGGGTGCGAAAACTAGAATAAATATTAATATGGGCTTAAATGTGCAGTTAATTATGAATAGTAAATATAAATTTCATTAATATTTTTCCCATTCGTTTATTAGGTCTGATGAAATTTCTGTAAATAACAAATCCCATTGCCATATTTCATCCTCCTAAAAGGAAAATAATGTATCATAATTAGATTTTTTTCAATGAAAAATTAATAAATTATTTACCTCAATTGTATCCTTTTCGCTATACAAACATTTTGTAAGAACTGATAGATTTATATCATCCAAATTTCCATAGTCGGCCTTAACGAATAAATCGGAATCAATGTTTTTATATGTAGAGAGGGTTTTATTTAATGCTCTGGAAAATAATATAAACAAATCGTGAAAATTTAATTAACTACATTGAAGATTTAATTATTATTATTTTGAAGCTTTGTTGGTAGTAATTTTTAAAATTTGGTAAAACCATTATTAAAACGGTGTTAAGACCTATCCGAACCTCGTGTGATGAGTAGATGAATTAAAAAACAAAATTTCCATTATTACATATAGAAATCCCTTTTCTAATGGGAATCCCATATAATCTCATATAAAACACAACCCATCAGCCTTCCTTAAAATACAAATTATCTACACAATCCTCCCTTAATACTTTTTTGAATCTATTCGTCCAATCCTCCATCTTAGTGAACTACTTATACTTTTATACGAGGATAAGTCAAAAATTACTTACACTTTTCGTTCTACAACTTTATTAAACTAAGATAAGTGTACAACAGATAAATTATTTTTCGATAGTCTCCACCTTTAGCAATGCACTTGGTCCAGCGAGCCACAAGCTTCCGGATGCCTTCCTGGTAAAAGGTTTTCGGTTGGCCATGAAGCCACTTTTGCACCGCATCCCGAACCCATCCCGTTCGTCCTGAATAATGTGATAGGCAGAACCGTGACTAATGTTTAAAGAAGATGCTACTTTATCTATGGTAACTCGCCTATCTGCTGTAATAATCTCTTGAGCTTGCTGAATGTTGTCCTCAGTGGTCGAAGTTGACGGTCGCCCAGCTCTCTCTTTTTGTGTTACGCTCGTTCGGCTAGCTTTTAAAACATTTCGATCCATAAAAAAACGCTTTTACGAGATAAACACTTTCCCCGTATTGTGACAAAAGTCTCTCGGTGAATTTCAGCATCTTTCCACCTCTGACCACAAAAATCTGACCACTCCTCGTTGCTCCTTTTGGCGCAATCTGCTAGCGGACGCTAGCATGCTTATGCTGTCGTAGCAGACGACAACTGACGCGATCGTGATTAAATTCCCCACACGTGACCACAGACGCGCCAACTCAACGCATGCGCATGCGGCCGCCTCCTATCTTCGTTTAATAAAGTTGTAGAACGAAAAGTGTAGGTAATTTTTGACATATAGGAATCTCACGAAGCGAACATATTTTTTATTTGTTCCCTTGTAAAAAATTCAACCCTGCCCGAAATAATCATCCGATTAAAATTTTAATACGATTTTTTGAATTCGGGGCAAATGAATACACATAAGTTGTAAAATTCAACTTTTATATCCGATTTGGTTTACGAGCTCAATGCTCTTGACCAGTGTCGTAACTAGCCTTTTATGCGCCCAGTGAGAGCTTCTATAACTGCGCCCTTGAAAAAATGTTATTATTATGCATGAGCTAAAACTTGGTCTTGGTCTGGCCATTTCTGCGCCCCTCTAGAGTCTGCGCCCTGTGCCTGGGCACCGCCCTAGTTACGGCACTGGATCTGACAGACAGACATAAAGGCAATGTATTGACACTAAAAGGGTCCTGTTTTACTTTTTTTTTTCTTTTAATGATAATGATGAGAGAAGGAGTTACACCAAAAAGGTGCAACCCCTCAAGGCCTGGGTAGGCCCCTCCATCGTGAAAAGAAGAAGAAAGAATTTTATGGGTTGGGCGGGGGTTGAAGGTATCTGTGCATACGGGTCTTAAATAGCTGGGTCTTAAGTCGCGGGAAAGATGGTGGCAGGGAGCGAGTTCCAGTCTCTGGAGGTCATAGGGATAAAAGAGTTGGCGAAAGCGCTTGTTCGACTTTTTATCCAATTTGACAGCGAAGGGGTGCTGAGCGTTAGAAAACCGCGTGTTTCTCGTAAAGAGGGCATTAGGGGGATAAGTGATTTCAGCTCGACTGAACAGACACCGTGATAGTATCTGTAGTACAGGGAAAGGGCAGAAACGGTTCTTCGGTGAGCCAGGGAGTCGAGTGAGTTAACCAACTCGAGTCGGGTCTCCTATTAGTTTAATTGCTCGCTTCTGAATTGCATCCAGTGTAGCAAGAGAATGCTTGGATGCACCCCTCCACAGATGAGAGCTCATATTCGAGACAGGGACGAATTTGTTCCTTATACAGTATAAGAAGTTGACTGGGAGTATAACAGCGTCTAGATCTAAATAGGAGACCAAGCTTGCGGGCTGCAGCTTCAGCAGTGGTTGAGATATGGTCATTCCATGAAAGGTCAGACCCTAGAGTTACGCCTAGCATTGAAATTTTATCCCTGAATTCTAGTGAGTTTGAGTCGAATGATATGTTTGGGAGGTTTCTGTCGACGCGCCTAGAAATAAGGCAACACTGAGTTTTCCCTGCATTGAAGTTAAATAAGTTTTGAACGAAACTCTAAAATTCAAATTATTATTACATATTCTTTAAAAATTTTCAATCTAAGCTTGGCATTTCCGAGGGTCTATCTCCAGAATGTAATTTCAAACCAAGAGAGATGAAATTTATTATAAAAGAGTCTTGGATTTAATAAAATAGTGAATATTTCTTTCGGGTATCCGAAATGGATTTCAAAAAATAAAATTTCACTATGAGTAATAGGCCCTTTGATCGATTTGTAGCCAAATTTTGCATATGTTCTCTTTGAGACCTTACGGAAATGACTATCAATGGGAAATTTATTTTTCAAATTTAAAGTAGTTTATGGACAATATACTAGTATACCTACCTAATAACTTTCTTATGATTGAAAGTAAACGAAGTTACTTTAAAGAGCAAATGATAAAATAGACAAAATAATGAAAAACCACTAATAAAATAAATATTACAAAACGTAGATAGAAGATAAACGTAATAAATTTATAGTCAGACATGAAAACCTGAAAAATTACACCCGGACATACGACTCAAAATAAAGGGGAATTCCAAAAAACCGGATCGTCTTATCACCCTTATAGTAATGGAAATAAAATTTAATCAAGATAAAAATTTTTCAACTTTTAAACATTCTATTACTTTACCTACAGCTATAGGTATATGAAAAGTTTTAAATAAATACTTACTGAGTTTGTTTTGTAGTCAGCTCCAAAAAAGAATCTTTAAAAAATAATTATTAGATATTTATGAAAGAGAAAATATTATAAAAATAAATAATAAACATTTACCATCTTCCGATTCAGAAGCATCATTGATGATTTGTAAATCTTGAAATCGTTCCCTATAAAAAGATATTATTCTCTTATTTTGAAAAATATATGAATAAATATAGAATATTATATCAAAGTATTTTTTATCTTACAATTCGATTGCATTCGATGATGAAGCCCTTCTTCTAAAATAATAAAAATAAATAATCAATTTGATTAAAATATATATATATATATACAATAACATGATATTTACTTTGCAGATTTATTTGAATCTTCAGCCCATCCTTTTCGATTTCTTGGAGGATCTTTGGAAAATAAATTATCTTGAGAATTGGAAGGATTATCAAAGTTCATTGTTTCAAGATTTCAATCAAATTCTTTAAGAAAACTTGAAATTCAATTTTAGGATATCAAAACGAACGTAGTATGCCTAAAATATTCAAAGACATAAATTAAAATTAATCTATCATGAGTTAAAAAATTCTTGGAATTAGAAATCGAAATTTTCTATGAAGTACATGAGATTTAATTCACTGTTTCTAAAGCTAAAGTGTTAATAGATTATCCTTAGCAAAAGTTTCGGCATATTTTAATTGAATAGTAGAAGCCTAGAGTGTGAGGAAAGATAAAATAACACATATCCAAATAAGGTGTAACCTTTCATTCAAACCGACGTTTCGAGGATTCTTCTCCTTCAGGGGTTTTAAAGGGTCAATGAAGGAAGCATTTTATTTGTTCCATTCATTGACCCTTGAAACCCTGAAGGAGTAGGGAAGAATCCTCCGAAACGTCGGTTTGAAAGGAAAGAAGGGAATGGAGAATCCAATAAATTACACCTTATTTGGATATGTGTTGATTTTTTCTTTCCTCACTACTCCTGGGCTGCCTTCCATTACTTTCAATTAAAATTATTCAGATATACTTGGCGCTTGTTCTATACTTGCCGTCAAGCAGACAAATATTTACTATCTATGTATGTAACACAAGTGTCCTGTGAACGGAGCTTTTCTACGTTAAAGTTCATTAAAAGCAGACTAAGATCAAGTAAGTATCTCCAAGAACCCAAACCATTCTCGCCTAACAAAATTTTTGTCAATATTGTATTTTGAATATATTTAAATATAAATAGTAAAAAAGACATTTTTTTTTATTTATGGGATGTGCCGTTAATAATTTTTTCCACTCCAAAATTTTAAGGTCAGTCCGCCCGTGATAATGTACCTATATCATATGTCCTTTGCTAAATAAGTTGACTACCTTATAAATGAGGATGAGCGGAAACTTTTGCAAATATTGAGATATTATCTGAGAAAATCAGATTTTGAAACTGAAATGCTTCAGAAATATATGGGTCAAAACTTGGTGTTCTTAATACACAGTATTATTTGATTTGATTTTCTATGTAATAGCCCAAAATATCTGATCAGTAAATCTTTAAAATAAAAATTCACCAACCCTATTTATGAATTGAAAAATAAATAAATAAACGCTTCGTGATCACATAGTTTATATACGATAAATTTTAGAACAAAATAAAAAACTTGAATAATTGGTTTTTGTTTCAAATTATAAATGAATTTAATTTTAATAAACGTATTCATTTATTATATTTAATAATTGTAAAATTATTGTATATTTTGAAAAATAAATCATGATTTATTAAAAAATACTTCTATATTATGTTAATAAATAAATTTTAGAAAATATAACTATCTATACTTTATCAATATAACTAAGTTTTAATTCATGAAATTATTAATTATCATATATAAATAATAGGAATTCTTTTTATAATGTATTCAATTACCTGAGAATACCTGTCAATAATCTTTCTACCTGCAAGGACACCAGAGCCTTGAACTTAGCAAGTTTTTCTATGATAATTATTTTTTTCATTAGCGAAATACATCTGATAACTATTCATTTATTTAAATAATAATAATTTTAAACTAACATATATATATATATATATATATATAAATAATATATAAATATTTTTTAAGAGTATCTTTATTTTTTTTTTTTTACTTTGAGCATTGAACTTTTCTATGAACAGTATTCTCTCATTTGTATATTTGTTGGGAAAAATTGTTCACCGGTTAATCCTATATTTCATGAGGCTCCTAATTTTTATTAGAGAGGAAAATTTACGGACCAGAGAGAGTCTGATTCTCAGCTCATGCGCTTGGTAGTCGAGCGTTTAAGCCCCAATAAATCGTTCGTCTCTAAATTCAATTTATATATAAATATTTTTAATTCATGTATATATGAAATAATTAGGACTTGAAGTTCTTTTAATAATTTAAATTGTTTTTCATATATTTTTAAAACATCAGAACTATTCTATAATACACTCATGAGCAAAGAAATGGAATCACCTCCCTTTCGAGTTATTAAAATGTAATTTTCATTCTCAAATATAATAATAATAATATAATATAATTCCATTAGGTTAACATTCTACATTTATTTTATGTCTCCTCTACACTATGAGCCAACTTGGCCAATTCAAGCCAACGCCAATGTGTAGAGGGGGCATTGGTTGGGAGATTGGCGATGGTTGGCTCTCGGAGCGGTTTTTTCGATATATCAAAGGGGGTCAATATTACGCAACGAAAGTGCGCAGTGGCTAGGTGTCAGTCCACAAGGCCACAAACATTGGCCCAACTCTTGACCACTGTGTAGGGCGGAGTGGCACCATCAAATCAACTCGATTTGCTGTGGCCAACATGGTCAACATGTTTGGCTCACGTTGGCCATAGTGTAGAGGGCCCATTAAATGCTGAAAAATAAAACTTTTTAGAAAAAATATTAAAATTTCTAATAAATTACAAAGTATCATTAAATAAATGAAAAGAGAGTGATTCCATTTCTTTGCTCGTGAGTGTATATTTATACTTATCAATATTTTTTTTTTTTAATAATAATTTTAACAATAACACATAGATCTGAGATGAAAAAGTTGTGTGAATAATTTTATGTGATTCTTAAATATTTTCGGCTGCGGAATTCGAAAATAAATTTCCTAGGATTATGCATTATTAGATTGATTTGTTAAAAGGCTTATATAATAATTATGGATGCAAACAATATATTTGATTATTTCTAATTCTTATTCATTATTTAATGCATATTTTCACGTTTTTCTTTTGTATTTATTTATTTATTTCTAATTGCAAATAATTGAATTGAATTTGCAATCCGCCTACAACTTCTTTGGTGAAATGCGAGGCCACCTTTTCACTTCCTATCTTCTCTCTCTGTTTTTCTTTCTACTTGACTTTTACTCTTTACCAAATTCACTTCGTCTTTTCATTTTCAAGCATTTAAACATGGCTGCGCAATTTTTTCGAAATGTAGAGAAATATTTCTATCTTTTTTATTCTTTTTTATATAATTAAATCCTATCCATAAATTTCAATAAAATTATCTATTATTAGTCAGATATTTTCAATTCCATCTCTATTTTTTTTTTTATCTCCAAATGTAAAATAGCTAAATCCAAAAGATTTAACTTACATAATAACTCACTTAAAGGAAAATTAAATATTTAATAAATAATTGATTTGAAAAATATCTCTAATTGATTTGTTTTTAGGTTACCAATTCAATTCCTCTTTCTCGCCGATTTAGTTCTCAAAACCGATTAGTCACCTTAATCCCAGGGGATGGAATTGGTCCCGAAATTTCGGCAGCAGTACAGAAGATATTTGCCGCTGCTAAGGTAAATATACAGCAAATAATCCAAAGGTTTTCCTTTTTATTTCAAAATATAAGTTAATAACACGTCTTCATATGTTACAATTCCTTAAAGTTTCTAATCTATTAATAGTATGTATTATAAGCTCGACAATTGAATTTGTTCTAATCCCAAATGCACTTGATTTATAATAAATAATTATCATCTAAGGTGTTACATTAAGAAGTACAATATCTAAAAGTCAAAATTGACTCCTCGCATCCCTCGTGATTTTAATTTTCATATTTATATACCATATAATAAGTATTGCTATAGGCCCAAAATTTCAAATTTGGTTTTAACCGGAAATGTACATTTTTTGAATAATAAGTATGCACAAAATTCTTACGCCAAGAAGAACACCTAGGATTTAGACCTATTAGTCAGGATTGATTTTTGTATCTACAGTAATTTTAATTTTTTTTGAAATAAATGTACTTTTAAACATTTGTTTTTATTTGTTTTTAATTCAAGGGAACCGCGAAATTTTAAATAATTATATTTAATAGTCTGATACATCCTCTGCTTGATGCAAATAAACATACACACATATATATCGAAATTATATATCTGTATATATATATATATATATATTATTTATTTGTTTGAGACTATAGTTTCGAAGACTCGGTCTTCATCATCAGTCTTTTTTAATTATAAATATTATTTTTCATGGAGTCAATACCGTATGGATATTGAAAATTTTCGATCTTTACTTAGCTGGGAGCCAGTTAAAATTCGCCTGATGATGAAGACCAAGTCTTCGAAACTATAGTCTCAAACAAATAAATTATATATATATATGTTCAGTGAGGCTTCCGCGGATAGGTTCTATATCATTAGAGGTTTTTCGGGTTTCGTTTTGGAGGGTGTCTTCCGAGTGTGGATGTAAATCCAGTGTATATAGTAACTAAATTATGATACACTCAAAAAAAATATAAGCCTGAAATAGATTCGATCTCGAATCGAATGCAGATGATTTTTGTCAAATATTAAGTGAAAATAATATCCGAATTTATATATTTCTAACTTGAAATAGTGAAGTTAATTTTCTCATTAATATATCAAAGAATAATTAACACATTAACGAGAATTGTTTTTGATCACGCTTTTTGAACAAGATATATATCGCGAGACTACTGCTGGTTGAAGCTATTGGAGTCTGCTGAGTCTTAAGTCTGGACCAAGAGAGAATGAAAAAGATGTGATCCATTTGGCTATAATCCATTATCATTTCGCGATTGCCCCGCATGACACTTTTTATATCAGACACTGATATGGATCACAAAGAGAAACAAAGAGGGGTAACACGGCAAACCCTCTCTCCCGAATAATCGAATCAATATTGCCTCCTCAATTACTCTCGACCTAGACAAACTGAATAAATGGGGCTCTCAAAATTTAGTTAACTTTAATTCAAATAAGACTCAATGTTGTCTAATTTCTAGGCGCGAAAATAGAGATTTCCCTAATATTCACTTCGATTCGAATACCCTGAAAATGTGTGACAGCCTATCTATGCTGGGCGTCTCTGTCGCATCTGACCTGTCTTGGAATGAACACATCTCCTCTGTGGCGAAATCTGCAGCAAGGAAGATTGGCTTCTTATTCAGGTCCAAGCGATTTTACAAACCCCCACAACTTCTCACCATCTACAAGGCCCAAATCCGCCCCTGTCTCGAATACGGCTCCCATCTGTGGAGAGGAGCCTCAAAATATTCTCTTGCTACCCTTGATGCAATTCAGAAACGAGCCGTCAGGCTAATTGACGATTCTACCCTCACCGACCCCCTCGACTCGCTGGCTCATCGAAGAGATGTCTCTGCCCTTTCCCTTTTCTATAGATACTATCACGGCAGGTGCTCTGATGAGATAAAATCAATAATTCCCCCCAAAGCATACTTTGCACGCAGCACACGTTTTGCCGACTCCCAACACTCTTTGCGGTCAAATTGGAAAAGTGCCGGACCACTTCATTCGCGAATACATATATCCCCATGACTTCAAGGAACTGGAACTCTCTCCCAGCCTCTATCTTTCCCAGCACCTATGATCTTCAAACCTTCAAAACCAGGGTGCATAGACACCTACGTCTACACCCTCTCACTTAATCAACTTTCCCTTCTCTTCGGTAATGCAAGGGTCTTTTCGAGATCCATAGGGGCTACACCTTTACTGGTGCACCCCTTCTTGCATTCGATTGCATTAAAAAAAAAAAAAAAAAAAAGGTTGTCCTCTGCTTGATGCAAATAAACATACACACATATATATCGAGATGATATATCTGTATATATATATATATATTATTTATTTGTTTGAGACTATATATACTGATATGGATCACCAAATGAATTTGAAATCTGTGATGTTATATATGCTGGATTATAGCCAAATGGATCACATCTTTTTCATTCTCTCTTGGTCCAGACTTAAGACTCAGCAGACTCCAATAGCTTCAACCAGCAGTAGTCTCGCGATATATATCTTGTTTTAAAAGCGCGATCAAAAACAATTCTCGTTAATGTGTTAATTATTCTTTGGTATATTAATGAGAAAATTAACTTCACTATTATATATCACATACTACTAAAGGTCATTTGTGCCTGCCTCTGTAACTACCTACCTACCTATATCCGTCCCCCCAGGGATTGGAAGGTGGGTCCAGGGGCTACTAAAGAGCATTTGTCTCTGTATATACCTATGTTTGTATGTCCGTCCCCCCAGGGCTAGGGGTTGGGAGTCATGGGGGTGGGGGTCCAGGGGGCTACTAAGGAAGATTTGTTTGTACCTATATATATATACCTATGTGTGGTGGTGATGGTTTGGATCCAGGGGAAAGGTGGTTACAACACGTTATAAGATTGTTTTTTTATAAAAGATTTGTATTTATTTATATTAAAAAAACAATCAAAAACATATTTTCAATAAATATATATTTTACTTATTTACATCAAGCAGAGACTCTTTCCTTATAAATTAAACAAATCTGCTACCCTTAGCAAAAAGCTATTTTTAATCTTAGATAATAAAATCATTTTCATAATATTTCTTACCTATTATTTTCTTCTATTTCAGGTACCAATTGACTGGGAATCTGTGGATGTAAATCCAGTGAAAGGTCCTGATGGAAAATTTGGAATTCCACAAGCCGCAATTGATAGCGTAAATAAAAATCAAGTGGGATTAAAAGGACCTCTTATGACTCCTGTAGGTAAAGGTCATCGTTCTCTTAATCTTGCGTTGAGGAAGTAAGTGAAGAATGTTTTTAGAACAAAAAAAAACAAAAAACAAAATCAACATTTGACTTATATTAAAAATTTTAATTAAATCTTTCAGGGAATTTGATTTATATGCCAATGTAAGGCCTTGCCGATCACTTGAAGGATTCAAAACACCTTATGATAATGTTGATGTTGTAACGATACGTGAAAATACAGAAGGCGAATATTCTGGCATCGAACATGAAATAGTCGAAGGTGTTGTCCAAAGTATTAAACTTATTACTCAGCATGCTTCCAGTCGAGTCGCAGATTATGCTTTTGAATATGCCAAAACGAATGGACGCAAAAAAGTAACTGCAGTGCATAAAGCAAATATCATGTAAGATTTTCAAATTATTTACTTAATTCAATTTTTAATTTTTTTGTTTGATCATAGAATGAAATTTGATTGTGAGTCATTCTATCAATAATTAAATATAATTTTTGAAATTTACACTAAAGAGAATATGAAATTTTCAAATTAAAAAATAATATATAAGTAAAATCGAGGGGTGAACCGCAACGTAATATCGTGTACACCTACTTCCACTTCCAAGTAGAAGACAATAGATAAAGGGGCATTATCTAATGAATTCCAAAATAATTCCAAAGAGGTGTACACCTAATTCCAATTGCGGTTCACCCCTCGAGTAAAATATTGCAAGAAATTAATGTCTTGAAATTACGAAAAAGTAGATCTTATTCAATAGCATAACTTTCAAAATTCAAAATATCATTGCAGCCAAATCGCCGACCTATATAAGTGGATTCAAAAAGATCGTCAAAGATCTAATTAGATGTTGATTACTTGTTGAAAGAATCCAAGGTCTTAATTAGTTTGAAACGATTTTCCTAGTTTCTTTAATAAATTATATTTTTTAAGCTATTTTAGTTAATATAAAAATTAAAATTTATTTTTGTTTCTTTTTTTTTTTATTAAAGGCGAATGTCCGATGGCCTTTTCCTTCAATGTTGTCGCAAAGCAGCCAAAAATAATCCTGAAATTTTATTCGAAGAAAAATACTTGGATACTGTCTGTTTGAATATGGTTCAAGATCCTACACAATATGATGTTCTAGTCATGCCAAATCTGTATGGTGATATTTTGTCAGATATGTGCGCTGGTCTTGTAGGAGGTTTAGGTCTCACACCTAGTGGCAACATCGGACTTAAAGGAGCACTCTTTGAATCGGTATGTATAGTTTTACTCACTTTTTATTTTTGACAAGGCTTGGTTCGATCACATATGTGTACAGCATTTTGTGTATAACTCCCAATTAACTGAAGATGGCCAAATAAATTCAGGCCGAAACGTTTTATTCAGGATGTTTTATTGAACCCAGCCCATCCAACTTTGGCTGATACCTCCTCCTTCATCTAATACAAAAATAATTTTTTTTTTTAGGTATTTTTAAATTTACTCATTCAATTATTATTTATTATTATATTATGGGTTCACTGAAAACTATGTAGAATAATTATTTTTAATTATTAAGCTATTTTTTTCTTTTTTTTTTGTTAATCCTCAGAGAAATGTTATAATTTAAAAAAACAAGGATATTTAATCTATTAGTTTATTTTTTACGAATTTTTGTTTTCAAAAAAATTACAGTCGACTCTCGCTAATTCGAAATCCAAGGGACTACAAGAAAAATTCGAATTATCACGAAGAAAGGAAAAAAATTCGAATTATTAAGAGTTTTTATTATATTTTTAAAAATATATATGAGCTTACATAAATTTTATATAGAGCCTCAAGTAAAAAAGTAAAAATAATGGAAAATTACATATTTACGCGGAAAATAAGAAGTAAACATTGCTAGGAAAAATTCGAATTATAAAGAGGGGAAGTGTCGTAGTTCTCTCCCCCTCTTGTTACGAAAAGGATTTCGAGTTATCGAACGTATCAAAATACACAGCATTTTTTTCGATTTACCAAAGTTAACAGCTGAAGAGTTCGAATTATCGAGAGTCGACTGTATTTTGTCCACATCCCTACGAATCGTCAAACTAGTATTTATATTTACAATTATATATAACATATAAGGAGGCACCAAGATCTTTTAGGTGCTTAGATTTAAAAATCTTAATCTGGCACCTAAATTATTACTACTACCATTAATTTATTGAAGGAGACATTAAAGATGTGTCTTCTGCTGGAATTATAAATTTTATTTATAACGAAACTATAGTCTCGTTATAAATAAAATTTATAATTCCAGCAGAAGACATACTCTTTAATGTCTCCTTCAATATATAAAAATTCTGCTACCCTCGGCACAAAAACTTTCAATTTACCATTAATTTATATTCTTCTTTGTGCTCACTAGGTCCATGGTACTGCTCCAGATATTGCGAATAAAGATTTGGCTAATCCAACAGCGTTACTTCTGTCTTCGGTAATGATGCTTCATTATATGCAATTGCCTGATCATGCCAAAAAAATTGAAAAAGCCTGTTTTGAAACTATTAAGGATGGCAAATACAGAACGGGAGATTTAGGAGGAAAAGCTAAATGTTCTGAATTCACAGATGCAATTTGCAGTCGAGTCGAGAAAATGTAAAATTAATCCTAGAATAGTAGACTATTCTATTAGGTCATACATCAAATATAATATGTAATTCATTTGCCAGCCTTGAAGAAGAAAAAGTATTTTATTTTGAAGGTCTGATATATACCTTTGTGAGATTTTTACAGACTTAGCATAGAGGCTAAAGAGTATTAATTAGAAAAGTATTTGATTTCAGTAAGATATCTTAATATAATATTATTTAACTTATGGAAATAGTTAGAATTTTTTTTGTGTATTACTTTTGTGAACTGATTTTTATTTTATTTTTTAACAAATTCTTGTACAAATCTCCTGTTAACAATAAATTAATTGACATTGACGTAATAAAAATAATTTCCAATTTTTTTTATATTCTTCGATTGTGTCCTTTTTATAAAAATTTTTCTTCACAATATTCTCCAATTTAATCAGAGTTTATTTATTTATAAAAAACAACACCAAAAATATCCCAAGAAAGCGAAAGAAAAACCAAGAGCTCCAACATATACGTCTTTTTTCTTGACACATTCACCTTCGTCGACCTCACAAACATTATATATCTTTAGACTCAATTGTCATTTCCCAATATTACCGTTGTATTTTTTGGTATAACCGATAAGCGTCGCATCTGTAGAACGATCATTTTCAAAAGTGAAAAAAAACCTTTTCAAATCTTAAGGTAGTTGTTTCACCATATGGGTTTTCTTAGGCTTTTTTTTGAAATTTAGAAAGATTATTATTTAAATACTTCTGCATCGATTGGTGGCAAAACGAAATTTATGAACAATATAGTTCCGGAGATATAAAATTCCAAAGATTTTTTCAGTTTTTCAGACTCTTATACATTGCACTATACGGGATATCGGAAAGTTTACATATATATTTAATTAAGAAACTCTTATAAAAAACTAAACCAACATTAAACAATAACTAATACATATTTTAAGAAAATTTTAATTCATATTTACAACACACTTTCTGAGATAATAATGAAAAATTTCCACTAAAAACAGGCTGGCAACAACGCATTTATTTAACCTAAAAAGTGGGTTAACTTTAGTAATTTTTTAGACGTTTTTTCGCTTCAGCCATTGTTGCAACAGCTTCCAATCGCTTATTAAGAACTTTTTGTTTTATAAATCTCTCTTTACAATGTACTTTATCTGAAATTTCTATGATAAAATATATACAAGTTCGGATAGTGTTGCCAGATTTATCAAACGAGCACGGGATTGTCGTACATAAACAGCAAAAATTTTGGGCTTATGAATACTTATTGTCTGTTCTATATACTCTAGCATTAACTTTTTGCTAGTATTGTCGCGAAACAACTACCTTAATACGTTCTTTAAATTTTGTTTTTTATGCAATTTGTCAGCAAATTGATATTTTATAAAAAAAGTGACTGTAAATTTAAACTTAAACAATTTTCAATCTAGAAAAATTTACATCACTTGGAACAGAGAAAACTGCTTGCCTACCCATGATCTATTTTTCATTGCTTGGCTCAACATTTTTAGATTAACTAAAACGAACCCAAATAAGAAACACAATGTAAAATAGAAATCGTCTAATTATTATTTCCTATTATACAATTGTTTTCTAATACATATTAAATAAAAAAATAAAAATAAAATAATTTTTTTTATTAATAAGCCAATGCATCTAGAAAGCACCAAACGATCAGAGAAGTTAAACAACATAATACGCGACTGGTTCTTGAATGGATGATGACCTAAGAAAAAATTATAATAGATAAAAATCAGTTAAAAAAACTGTTGTATACTATATTTGTTTTGTATTTTTATTAGAATTATTCATTATTGTAAAAAAGAGTTTAGTTATAATAAAATGTTGTGTTGATCTAATTTTGATAATATTTATTTCCAATATAATTAAACAAAAACAATTGTGACTCGTTGATTTTTGAGGACAACCCTTCAATCGCTAAAAAGAGTACCTACTCGTAATAAATCATTTCTCATTAGAAAATGGTTTCTTGTCGATTCTAAGGCAATTCCAATAAATTAATTTTTGGTATCAACCCATCCTCTAAAAGGGTGACTACCCTTAGTTTAGCATTTCATAAAAGAGAATGTTTTCTTATAGATTCTAGGGTGATTCCAAATCACGAAGCATAAATATGGCGTGAATAATTTTTATGACACTCCTTTTACTCTAAAAAGGGTGACTACCCTTAATTTAGCATTTCACCAAGGGTAAACCGCGACCTAATATTGTATACACCCACTTCCACTTTCATTTCCAAGTAGAAGACAATAGATTATCTAATGAATTCCAAAAATAATTCCAAAGACGGTGTACACCTAATTCCAATCGCGGTTCACCCCTCGCATTTCACTTTCCAGTAGATTCTAAACTATAAAGCACGAATATGGCGAGAATTCATTTTTATAATATCATCCCTTGATTTTATCATTTTATAAGAGAATGGTTTCTTGTAGATCCTAAATAATTAAGTACCTACAAATTTGGCCTGAATTAAACAAAAGACGGTATCTCGGATGAAAATTAGTTATCGCTTAAGCTGTGATACCTATTAAGTCCGAAAAAATCAAAAATACGATTTTTCAAAAAAAATCAACACACTTCTAGAGACATCTTGTAAGTCAGAAAAAAATTAAAACCATTCAATTTAAAAATAAATAGAAAAAAGTATATTAACTACCTAGAAAACTAAAATAAACAATCCTACGTACAATCAGAAAATCTACAAAATCAATTTTTTAAAAGTTTTTTCCTTCCTCCTGTAAAAATGACTTTTGAGTCACAGCTTAAGCGACGATATCTTCTTATATTATTAAATGAGTAATTCTTGTATATATATAAAATCGGTTTACGGCTCTAACGATTTCGCTAAAAATTGGTGTACTTATCAAGCCTTAGTCGTGTATAAATTTTAATCCGATTGAAATAAAGTAAGGGTGTAAATTAGTCATGTCGCAAATTAAATATTTTAATCGTTCATATCTCGTCTTCGGAAAGTCGCAGAGCCTTGAAATTTGAAACGTAAGCTATCTAGAGGCTACAAGAAGTATCACAAGATGGCTAAAATAAAAGTACCGTAAGTTGATGTTTACGTACTTGCGAATGTACCCCCCTGCGTTTCGCAACCATAAATATCAGAGCTACGAAATTCGAAACTTAAACTCGATATAAGCTAGAAGCGGTACAGCAAGCTTTTGCTTGAAATCGGAACACCGTAAGTGGACATTTACATGAAAGATTTTTCGTTTTTTTTTGATTTTCTCAAAAATGCACTAACGATATTTTTTAAAATTGGTATACTTATCAAGTGTCATGAGTTATTAGTCGTGTATTGATTTTAATCTGATTGAAATCAAGGAAGGGAGTGTAAATTATGAGTGCCGTAAAATAAATCTCAACAAAAACACTTGTGTAAAAAAAGGCCAAGTTCGATTAATAAAATCCGTTTGCCAAAAAAAGTAGTGAGGTCTAATGTGCTGCCAAGTTCAACATCATCAATTTATTAAATGAGTCGAGAATATATTAGTAACTTCAATTAAAACGCATGTTTTTCATTTATTTTCCTAAAATCCCTCTAAATTTTTTATTGATTTCACATTTCTAGTTGAAACCATTTTCCCAAAACTTGGCTTTTACGCATTAAATTATTATTATTATTGTTTGATAGGGCCTCCACCACTCCCCTCTTATTAAGATCCCATGATATGGTAACTAGTAATTCGTGACATACATAATAATGCGTAAAAGCCAAGTTTTATGAAAATAATTTCAACTAAAAATGTGAAATCAATAAAAAATATAGAGGGACATGTGAAATGAAAAACATGCGTTTTAATTGAAGTTACTAATATATTCTCGACTCATTTAATAAATTGATGATGTTGAACTTGGCAGCACATTAGATCTCACTACTTTTTTTGGCAAACGGATTTTATTAATCGAACTTGGCCTTTTTTTACACAAGTGTTTTTGTTGAGATTTCACTTCTTTTTGTAAGTTGGATTTATCCTATAAATTTAACCCCTTCATTTCGGGCCCTGAAGAAGGAAAAGTTTCGATTATGTATGCCAAATTTCAGAATTCTAGGTTCATTGAATTTTTAGTTTATGTTAATTAAGCCTATAACTTTCACCCCTTCATTTCGGGCCTTGAAGAAGGAAAAGTTTCTATTTTTCAATTTCCTCCTTTATTAATGTGTCAAGCTATACCAGTATGCCAAATTTCAGCATTCTAGATTCATTGAATTTTTAGTATATGTTAATTAAGTCTATAACTTTCACCCATTCATTTTAGGTCCTGAAGAAGGGAAAGTTTCGATTTTTTGATTTTTCCCATTAATTGTACCCCAAACTCTACCTGCCTGCCAAATTTCAGCATTCTAGGGTTAGCGGAAGTACTCTAGAATTTTGATGAGTGAGTGACGAAAAAGCTTAGCTTTGGCTTCTTGTAACTTGGATGGTATAAACAGTAGAAATATGAAATTTTGTAATTTAGTTAAGCTTATGGACAGTATTCTGGAAAAAAATTTCGGCCATGTAGAGGTTTCCATTACGAAGTTACAGAGGCGTCAAAATGGCCTGAGTTGTTTCCTGTAAAGGGTAGTCTGGCAGTGCACACATCCCCGCTCGAATCGAACTTGGCTGGCACTGCCGTGCCCCCAGATATTTTAATCATTCATACATCTTCGGTAAGTCGTAGAGCCTTGAAATTTGAAACTTAAGCAATTTACTAGTAGAGGCAAACAGTTACCAAGCATCGCTCGGTGCTCCAGGCACTGTTTAATTAAATGTAGAAAAAGCCACAGTCCCCTCTGGAATCGAACCTAAGTGCCAAATTTTCTTGTTGAAGGTGGTTGTAAACATGGTTTTCGAAGGCTTACAGAAATAGAGAATTCGACTTTGGAAGTCATTGAGGTAGATGAATTGACGGTTCAACTTATTTACCTTTCCTTGAACCCTCTCTGGTCTTCAGTAATGCAAAGATCTATCACAGTACTGCATCTTACCAGAGCTCCCATTTTTGCGTTCAATTATTTTAAACAAAAAAAAAAACAATCTTCTTAGAGCCAGTTGTATGTCGGTTGGTAAACTCTTTTTAAACGTTGACAAAGGGTAAAACCGTATAATTCACCTTGTGCCTGTCATCTGATTGGCCATCCCGCCGGCCACAATGGGAATTATAAGGTTTTACCCTTGTCAACGTTTAAAAAGACTTTACCAACCGACATACAACTGGCCCTTAATATAAAAACGGGACCAATCGGGAACTAGAGTGAACCCAATGCAAAAAAATCATCGAAATCGGTTCACATGGTAAAGAGAAATAAATGTTCAAACACAAAAAAAAAACAGACATTCCTTTGAATTGATAACCTCTTCCTTTTTTCGAAGTCGGTTAAAAAAACAATGTTCACGAATATATTACTTTCCTTTTTTCACAAAGTAACGTATTTTCTCTTTAAGAACTACTCGTTGAGCTGAGTTTGACACATTAAAAATGCTGCCCTAAGATATTATAATTATAAATTTGGTTAAAGTAGGAGTAGGTATATACATAAAACAAATTTCCATATTTAATGCAATTTATTACATTGATATTAGGTTAAAAAGAATTAAATAATTTTATTTTCGTTTAATTTCATTTTCGTTAAGATTTATGGTTTACATCTTTCTACGAAGCGAGGATATAAGCAGACTTCTCGAATGTGATATCGGTTCAGTAACCAACAAACAAAACGTTCCAAGCCCAGTCCATATCCACCATGTTGGCAAGTTCCATATTTACGCTGATCAGTGTACCAGTAATAAGGAGCTGGATCAATTCCTTCGCGTTTGTATCTGAAAGGGATTGGAAAAATTAACTTCAATATATATTCATAATTAAAAATATTTTTTTTAAAGATATTACTTTTCAATCAAAGCAAATATTTATTAATAGAGTATGAAAGATTCTTGGTATGGTTTCCCAAAATAAAATAAATAAGCCGGCGAATTGCGAGTCTGACAGAGGGTTCAGTTTCTAATATAAATAATTCCTGTGTTTAATATGTTTCACTATAAACCAACACCGCTTTCCTTAAATTTTATCTATATATATATAATCCTTAGTGTGTATGTGCGGGATCGACCCACGCCTAAACCACTGAACGTATCGAAACCATATTCACACCATATGTTTGTTTAGTGTTCCGGATGGTTTATCTAAATTTTGGGCCAAATCGGTTTGATTTGATTTCACACGATTTTACGTAATTAAATTAATTATTCTCAGGTAGAAGAATGCCAATCTTGGGGTTTTAAAAAAAGGTTTCTCTTTTCTTTTGTACCCAGCCAGACAATGGGTTTGGGTTAATTCATTGTTCTCAAAGGCCTTGAAGAAGTATTATGATTATATCTATCTATATCTATATATAAATTAAAACTATTGTCAAAGCGTTATTTAAAGAGTATACATTTAGCATTTAAAGATTCTTTAATCGAGAATCTCTTAAAGAAAAAGGGATCCGGTTTTTTTTTAGTTTTTTGTTTTGGACGTAAGTTGCACTTGCATTTTTATCTAAACACAACCACTAAACAAACTTATTTATAATAATATATATATATATATATATAATCCTTAGTGTGTATGTGCGTGATCGACCCATGCCTAAACCACTGAACGTATCGAAACCATATTCAAACAAACTTTTGGCCGTTTCGAGGCGCTGCCTCGCCAGGGCCACCCGCCCGGAGGACCAAGGTGCAGATGGCGTGCCGAAGGCACGCCTGACGCAGCTTGTTAATATATATAATGTTTGGAAGAAAGCTAATAATTCCAAAAATGATTTTTTATAGTAGGAGCTTTTAAAAATATAATTAGATAAGGGTAAATAAATTAGGAGTAATAAATAAAAAACATGAATGATTATTTAATAATAAGTACCAAGAAATCATTTTTACTTTACCAAACGGGGTATAGTGAATTATTACAATCGTGCATGAATAAAGTGCTTTTTTGCTTCGTATTTTCGAAATATCTAAAAAACGGCTAAAACTATTTTTATAAAAAAAATAAAAATTGAGCAAATCCACGGGGTTTCAGTCTACAACAGTGGTTCCCAAACTGGGGGCGATCGCCCACAAGGGAGAATTTGGGTTATCAGGGGAGCAATAAATAAGTGGGGGGGGGGGGGCGATTTGGGAGGTAGGGGGGAATTGAAATAGTACTGTACAGTAGAAGTTGCCGTGATTGATAACAAAGCAGTTTTCAAACTTCATTTATTTTTCAAATTTTAACTGTCAACTTTCTTAATTTTTCCAGATTCCAATTTAAAAATGAAAACATGTACTCCTGTTTTTTAAATGTAGGTCAATGATCTTAGTTAATTATTTCACTTCTTTATTCTTAAAAAAAATCTGTAAAAAATGTACATTTCAATTGTTTTTCTATTTTATTTAAGAGTGACCGGATGTTTTATATATTGCTGTGGTTGTTTTTATATATAGTAATAAAATTGTTTAAAAAAATAAATAAAACTGCTTTATTATTTAAACTTTACTTCAAATTAGTCATACAATGAAAATGAAAAGGGGGCGATAGGTGTTAGTCAACCTCCAGAACCACTGTTCTACAACAAAGCCAACATCGAAAAATGTTATTTTAAGAGCTATTGAATATTTTGTCAAAATGTGTGATCTGTTAGTGGATTTATTAACAAATTTGATGTACGCTTTAGTTCGAAAATTAATGAAGGTATTAAAACGAAATTTTATATTTGGAGCTGATTAGATTAGATTTCGGATCAAATCGGAGCAAAAATAAGGAGGGGAGTTTGAACCTTTTATCTAATTTGGACCAAATTTTGAAAAATTACTTTAGGACTCTGTGAAACTATTGGGGAAATAATAAATTTGATTTTTTTTTCGTTTAATTTTAATAAATGAGGGGACAGGTATATGGTAAAATAATGAGATGGATGGTTGGCCACATTACATGTTTTTATTTGTAATTCCTTAATTACTCTATCTAATTTTAAATCTTTTAATTTTATTTTTAAAAGCTTCTAATGCAAAAAATAATTTTTGGATTTATCAGGTTTCTATCAAACATCCCAGATATATATTACTAGATTATTATTAATCTGTAGTATTGTCAATTTTTAAAAATATTTATGCAAGGAAATGAGTGTCTATTTGAGAAAGAAAGTTCGAATTTATTCTCAAAATCAACTCACCATATTTAATCAATTTTATTAAGGAAAATGAATTTAGGTCAAATCAAAGATTTTAATAGATATGTTTATATTGCATGTAGAGGGGTCTTGTCCCCTCGGGAGTCGAACCCAAGCACTAGTACGTTTTCCGGGCAACTAGTTAGACCCTTGAGACCATCAATTCCAAATATGAAACATATAACAAAAGCCAAAATTATATGTTGCATGTTTGGGTGATGGTCTCAAGGGTCTGACTAGTTGCCCGGAAAGCGTACTAGTGCTTGGGTTCGACTCCCGAGGGGACAAGACCCTCCTCCATGCAATATGAACATATCTATTAAAATCTTTGATTCGACCTAAATTCATTTTCCTTAATAAAATATTTATTTCTTGATTAATTCTGAGAATTTTTTATTTATATATATATAAATTTTTTGAGGATACAAATTCTCTTTTAAATAGGTGTTAGTTTTATTTTTTTTGTCAAAAAACACATTTTTATCTTTTATCTTTCTTTATTTTATTGTCACCCAGGAACGTTGTGATAATTTCGATGTGAGGGAATTTTTCCCATCTTAAGATTGTTCCAAGGTATGTCATTTTGATGTAATTTTTGAGAGTGTGTTGCTTTGTGATGAGAAGTTGTATTTGTATATTTTGTAATGATTGAAATGTTTTAGGCTGATGATGACATATTTGTAAATGTCGAAACGTTCCTGGGTGACAATAAAATAAAGAAAAATAAAAGATAAAAATGTGTTTTTTGACAAAAAAAGAATAAAACTAACACCTATTTGAAAGAGAATTTGTATCCTCAAAAAATTTAGATATATATATATAAAATATTTATGTTTGGTTGCTTTATTATCTTTTTGAAACAATTATATTTTTCAATGAAAAATGGAGAATTTCTCCCCAAATGGAGTTATTAATTACATTTTTTTAAAGAACTGTATACAATCAAGAATTTTTTGAATTATATTACTAGTTGAATGACCCATCGCTCCGTGAACTCAATAATTCGGCCCGCCCAGAGAGAGCCAGGGAGCAGAAAAATGATTATATCCTCCGAAATAGTTGAGATATCAAATTCGTTGTTGTTCATAAGGAGATAATAAACTAATTTTAACAACTCCAAAAAATGATGTTTTTTCAAACTCCCTATAATTGGTTTTTAAGGAATTTGGTGTTGGTACTTGGTGAAACATTTTTTTAAAATTATTGGATAAAAAATACTTGGTAGGTTTCACATTAATGTGAAACCTACAAAGTATTTTTTATCCAATAACCCTATAATTGGGACTATTTATCCATTTTCAGGAGAGAGCGATTGAGGACAAAGCTAAAGAGGTGCGTTATATAGAAAAACTTAAGAAATAAATCCAATTATTTTATCAAAACAATAGGAAATTCCTTTAATAAGGTATCAAACATTTTAGGAGAAATTTTTTCTTAATCAAAGAAAAAAAGAAAGTTAAAGTATATTTAAATATTTTTGAAAATATTGACAATGTTTTGAAGATTATCTTAAAATAATAATAGGATTTTACTAAAAAGCATTTATTTCAGAAAAATCTTGATTGATTTATTTTAAAGTATAAAAATATGCCACACCCTTTTATTTTTGTTCTCACTCTCTTTATAGCTCCTGCAAATAGTCCGAAATAGTTATATTGAGTTTACATAAACTTCATTTTTATTTTACTTTGTGAAACCTTATCATCAAATAAAAAGAAACATAATGAATAATTAAATTCTTCGTACAGTAAAACCTCGTTTATCCGGCTCTCATTTGTCCGGATCGGATTTGTAGACATTTTTATTTTAATAAATGTTCACATAGATAATAATTTTTAACTCTGATAGCAAGAATGTAATTATAATTTCACCAAAAATTCGCTTTAATTTTGATATTTATAATTTTTGCTTAAAACAAAAGACAGTGGACCAATTCTTTGAAATGAAATGATGCGAAAAATTATTTTATTTTTTTTAACGTACCTATGTATTTTTTTAAACAATTCTATTTAATTTTGATATAAACATGTTTTTTTTATCGTAATAAATTCAAATTCGCTTATTTGAGGATTTGTTTTGTTTTTATCTATATAAATAAAAATGGTTTTTAAGGAATTTGGTGTTGGTACTTGGTGAAACATTTTTTAAAATTATTGGATAAAAATACTTGGTAGGTTTCACATTAAGATATAAAAAAGTAAAACGAATTTATTTTTAGAGAATCTTTAATCTCGATGTATATATTTCGGGTGACTAACCCATCTTCAGGAGATACAGAAAGTAAGATTCTCTAAAAATAAAAAGTAACTTTCTGTATCTCATGAAGATGGGTTAGTCACCCGAAATATATATATATCGAGATTAAAGATTCTCTAAAAATAAATTCGTTTTATTTTTTTATATCTTAATGTGAAACCTACCAAGTATTTTTATCCAATAATTTTAAATAAAAATGTACTGTTACGCGTACTGTGATACGTTGAATGATCTCCGAAAGTTCTTCACCGATTCCTTTGAAATTTTCACACAACATTCCATTCCATTCAAATACATGAGTGTTTTTATATATAGTGTTTTTAGATATCACACCTGTGGCATGTAAAAAAAATATTTTTTTCGAGGAAACAACGCCAGTGCCTCTCTGGGGGGGGGGGGGTAAAAGCAAACAAACAAGATGGCCGATAATTGCTTTTCGGAAATCTTTCAACTGTCAATATTATTTTTGGTTAAAGGAACAATTTTGACAAGTAATATATAATTCATTTACTGTTTTAATACCTATTCTATAATTATTTGCATTTTCAATTTATTTTCAAAACTATTATTATTTTTTAAATATATTTAAATTTTTGATCAAATCAATTTTGACAGGTAAGCAATATATATTATCATTTATCATATCACGGGTCAGCTATTATCTATACCTATAAATTTTAACCATAAAACGAGACGCTCCCCGCCAGAGCTAGTGGACGCCGGGCCAAAGGCCCGGGCGTCAGCTAGTTACCTATATATCCGGATTATCTGGATTTTCCGATTATCCGGTTTGCCTTTGGTTCCAGTTAGTCCGGATAAACGAGGTTCTACTGTAATTAGGTTTCTTTTTAATAGCAAAATAAAATGTGTATTAAAAATAAATTATATATTGCTGCTCACCCCTCCAGTAAAGATTCAAGATCTGAAATACGCATTGAGCCACCGACGATTTCACCGACACCGGGCATAAGAACATCGACAGATTCAGTTAATGTGGAATCTTCCGGGCATGACTCCATATAAAAAGATTTGATTGATTTTGGAAAACGGCATAACATAATTGGTTTCCCAATGAGATCTGTCATTTTACGTTCAGGCATCTCAGGAATGTCCTAAAATAAAATGAAACATATTAAGAAGTTTTTTAATTATGATCATGATAGAATGTTACACCAAAAAAGTGCAACATCTATAAGCAAAGTTTGAGTTGGATATTCTAGTAAAAGTTGGGAAAGAATGAAAGAAAGGTCTTTAAGGATTGAAGGTCAAAGGAAAAGTAGAAGCGGTAAAGAAGTTATAGGTTATAGCGAGGGGTGAACCGCGAGCTAATATCGTGTACACCTACTTCCACTTCCATTTGCAAATATTTCCAAAGAATTCCAGTACTTTAAATACTAAAATAATTCCACATAATTCCAAAGAGGCGTAGACCTAATTCCAATCACGGTTCACCCCTCGGGTTATAGTATCTGTCATAGGGATAAACGAACGAAGCTTTTGTTTGTTTGTTTGTTTAGTACCTAATTTGAGTGTAAAGAGTTGTTAAATGTTTGAAAATCGCTTCTTCATTAGAAGGGATTGTTTACTTGATCTAGTTAGAACACCGTGGTAATATCTATAAAATAATTAAAAAGGGAGTTCTACGATGATTTAAGGTGGAGATAGAAAAGGCTAAATCTCCTATAAGACTTATTAATCGAATGAATTGCATCCAGAGAGATAAGAGAATGATTGGAGGACCCTCTCTTCAGATGTGCGCCATATTCCAGACAGACGAATTCCAATCTTGTACGAGTGAATGAATAATAGAGTTTAGACTTGATGTAGACTTCTTCATGGTTTAAAATTTCAAATAGCCTAATAGACATTAGACTGCCTTGTGTCTTTCCTGCTTTAATGTTAACTAAGTTAGATCCCTAATTTTTGAGAGTGCATATATCTAGATTAATAAAAGAAGCAATGTCTAGGTGATTGTTTTGAAAGGTGTGGGCGTTATGGAGTGGAATATCATCTGTGTAAAAAAGAGACAAAAAACAAGTGAGAAGCAAAATAAAAAAACAAACAAAAGATAAACTCAACATTAAAATTACTTGAAGGAGACAATAAAAGAGTGTGTGGAATTATAATTTTCTATTTTAGGTTAAAAATAAAATAAAATGAGAGAGTCTTCTGTTTTGTAAATAAAATAATTTTTAATTATTTCTAGAGACTATAGTTTCGAAGGCATTGCCTTCATCATCAGTCTATCACAAATATTTCAAATTAGTTACAAATTAAGATTTATACATAGAAAATTTTGAAAAATATAAAATGTCTTTTTCTTCATGTTTCCTCTTGGGAGTTTAGAATATAATTTTATTCAACTAATATAATTTTCTAATTTATTTTATATATTTATAATTCCAGCAGAAGACACACTCTTTTATTGTCTCCTTCAATTTATAAAAATTCTGCTACTCTCGGCAAAAACTTTCAATTTAATTAAGATTACTATATTTATATGTAAGTTATGTTCCTTAAATAGCCAGTAGTTGTGCATTGAAAGGTCTTTTAAAAGAATCCAGCCATCGTATTTCGGATGGCATCCGTAAAAGATCTAGTGAATGTTGATATCCTATTATCATTATATATACAGGGTGTTTCAGGAGGAATAGTAAATATTTTAGGAGGTGGTAGTATAGACTAATTGCAATAAAAAATGCCATATAACATGTGTCCAATTTTTATTGAGTACAGAGATACAGCTGAGTTCAATGCATTTTCGTTTCGTGTGAGGGTACACCGGTTGCTATGGGCGTATATGTCGAATGTCAGAAGAAGAGTGTTGATGTTCAAGTTGTAAAGTTGTGCTTTAGTTTACATTGAAGTTTTCATTGTTATTTATTGGCCAAGTCTACTGTACTGTAGCGTGTAAACATGCCGAACGTATTTACACATGCTGAGTATGCCGATATAGTATTTGTGTATGGGTTTTTAAATGGAAACGCTGCTGCTGCTTGTAGAGGATACGGCATACGATTTCCTAACTGTAGATTACCAGATTCAAGAGTGAGTGTTTACTCGTGTGTTCAATACACTGCGTGACACTGGTACAGTGCCCAGCATTCATATTGCAAAAGCTATATATCTGTACTCAATAAAAATTGGACACATGTTATATGACATTTTTTATTACAATTCGTCTATACTACCACTTCCTAAAATATTTACTATTCCTCCTGAAACACCCTGTATATATCTATATGAAATGTAGGACTTTTGGAGAAGTGAAAGAGTTGGCATGGGATAGAGTTTAGTGGAGGCAGATAATTGCATCAAACAAGTCTTGGGACTGTATACTCGATAATGATGATATAAAATTACCTCCCCGAATTCGTAATAAGTTCCATCATCCTTTGTGATATTGTTATCCTTGAGAAAATTGATTGCCTCCTTGTAATCCATCCGAATAAATGGTTGTTCTGGAGGTTTAAAATCCTGAAAAACAATTCTAACATTAAGCGTTATTTGTCAGAATATTAAAATAAATTAAATAAATAGATAAAATATTTTTTTTTATTAATTCACTAATCAGTTTCGGTAACTAGACTAACTTCAGAAGAAAATAAGAGCTGATAATAAAGTAGCTTTGCACCTTTAAAGTATTATATATATTAATATAATAATATTTTTACTTGATTAAACCTAACCAGTTTAATTTTTTTTTTACCAGAGCCTATGGTTACCAAGCTACGCCCATAACGAAGTGTATTCTTACAGGATTTAGTTCTAAGACACCCTCTCCTTCTGGACTTTCAAGAACCCTCTTCGCAACATCACAAATCAAAAATTCAAGGCGGTCAAGAAGATCGTTGAATGTAATGAAAGGGCACTCGGCTTCAATATGCGTGTATTCAGCCAAATGTCGTCTCGTTCTACTTTGTTCGGCCCGATAACTTTGCGCTATGCAATAAACATCTCCAAGTGAAGGCAAACATGTTTCGAGATAAAGTTGTGAAGATTGAGTAAGAAAAGCTTCTTCCCTAGAAATTAAAACATGATCGATTAAATATTTTATTAATGATAAAGATATAAATTTGGTCTTTAAATGACTAAAGTCTGAATTACATTATGCATATGTGGCTGTATTTTTTGAGTACTAGAATTCATAAAAGTTCCAGACTAGATGTAGTTTTCTGCCACCCTCTAGGTTAGTCGAAATCAGCGGTTTTCAACCAGCATTCCACTAGTAGTACTCAAAAGTTAACTGCTGAACACACATGGGATAGTTGACCCGTTATTTATTTCATAAAGGTAGTTTGGATATTTGGGTGCAAGGCGACTTTCATTAAACTTGCATAGTGTAATTCAGGTTTAAGATGCGGTGAGAATGTAGCAAGTTAAAAATAGTAGTATGCAATAAAATAAATGTCACTATCATATAAGTTAATATGATAATGGTAGAAATTTGAGCTTTAAGTTTTGAAAAAGTACCCAAGATAGCCATTTGTCATTTATGCCATGAAAAATATATTTAAATTTCAACAAGATTGACCATATCGTATGTTCAGGCTGGCGATTGACCTTCACTTCACTCAAGAGATTCAGCTAAGCATCATATTACCTGGTTCTTCCCTTCATCTCCGCAGTCATTATTGGCCACATCCGCTTATGCAATTAAGCATATTTCCACCCGCTTATCAATCCCTCAAAAATCCCCTCGTGATTGTTATATATTTCATCTCTTTCGTGCCCTCTTTTATATGTATATATTCAAACCAGGCGTCAAAATAAACGCAGTTTATTTTAAACTCGTCTACTCTTTCTTATTCTGCCTTAGGTAATAGCCTTCCTCTCACCGATAAATTATAAGCTGTTTCAGTCCGGCCTATAGTTTTTTCTTATCCCAGTCTCTGCCCTATCAAGCCCACGACGAAACACCGTATATGAGATATACAATTTTAATTGAGAAAATTTATAGTCTTCCGAGGGATAAATTTTTACTCTTCTACAATTTTTTATTATTTGTTCGAGAATGTTAGTTACTAATCATAATATACAGCTTCTGCCTATACAAGCAATGCCATGTACTTTTAACGAGATAGCGAAAGAGGGTCGCAAATCCGTCTATTTACCCTTGGCCTTCCAAATGAGTTGCGGATGCAACAAGACTGGAATTGAGAAGGCTATAAAAATTCCCCACAGCACAACAGTGTATGTAGACAATTTGGTCTTTAAATGACCAAAGCCTTTACTAATCATAAGATCTTGTGTAAATTTACTACAATTAAACATGTTTTATCTTGAAAACGGTCCAGTGAATCTTGATGAAATTTAAAGATACATATTTTTTAACAACTCAAATGGCCATCTAATTTGGGACCACGGCAGTACCAGCCAATTTCGATTCGAATACAGACAGGACTAGCTTTTTTTTTTCAATTGATTTTGACTGCTCTCTAACTCTGAAAATTATTTCCTCAATACAAGTCCATAATCTTAACTAAATCACAAATTGTCACTTATCTATTGCTCATGATGTCCAAGTTTGAAAAAGCCAAAGATATGCTATTTCATCTCTCACATTGTTTAGGCATTATGTTATTTAGGGTAAATTAATTAAATTCATCACATAACTTGGAATGCCTAAATGCAAAGTTTCAGAAAAATATTTTAATTAAAAATCTAGATCGACATGTAAAATGTGAAGCATTTAAGTTTAAATACTATTTTATCGACACAATTACTATTGATAAAGATAATTTGGCAGCACATTAGATCTCATTACTTTTTTTAGGTAAAGGATATTTTAATCGAACTTGGCCTTTATTTACAGAAGAATTTTTAGTGGGATATATTTTTTTCGAAACCCTAGTTTAAATTTATATTATAATCATATTACCTTATATGTCTTTGAGATTGTGATTTTATTCATATATGGAAATATGTATTTATATGGATCATATAATATAATATATAGAAATGAAAAAGAAGATTAATATTAATTAATAATTACCCAAAATAATCTAATTTAAACAGAGTTGATCCACCTTCAACTTGAGTTTGTACCAAAGTTGGTGGAGTCACTTCATTGTATCCTTGTGACTGGAAGTGGTCTCTAAATGCTTGTAAAATAATAGATCTGAGTTTCAAGATGCGGGAAGTGTTTTCTCCTCGGATCATGATGTGTCGGTTATCCAATTGGACATCAGGATGCGCTTCTTCATTAAGTATCGAGTCAGCTCCCCCAGGAGGAGCAATTCCAATTAAACGCCAGTAATCCACTTGAAGTTCAAACCCTCCTGGTGCCTTAAAATTTAGTCACGTTTAATGCCAACTCAGAGATAATCCACAAATATTGTGAATAAATTTTTAAGTAGAAAAAGACAATAGATCTTTATATATATTAGCTAACTTACTTGATGGCCTTCAGGAACTTTCCTTAGAAATCCATAAAGTTGTACACATGATTCCGTTGACAATGTAATAGCATTATAAGTTTGACAAAGCAAATTATTTAAAACGCATTGTAGAAATCCTGTGCCATCTCTAAGTGTAATAAACATCAAAGATTTACCTGAAATGTTCAATAATCTATAAATTTTTTATAAAAAGCAAAATGTATTTATTGAAAGATAGTGTAGCACCTATAAGTTAAGATTAACTCTGGCATCGAGAAAAGCGAAGAAAGAAAGAGAAAAAAGGTATGTAACCACTCTATAAATATGAACGGTGTTAAAATTTTAGGTTGTTTTTTTAACGTGGCTGTATTTTTTACGCTACTATATTCTATTTATGAATGGATCGTTTTCAAGCCATTGATATTTTATCTCGTCCACTAAAAATAATCGCCCAAATATGTTGTTTTTTATTTTTTATCAAAACTACGTGGTAAATAATTTTGGTAATAATTTTTTTTTAAGTTACTCCGAAAATATTATTCTAACAAATATTAGTTTTTCATCAAGATGGTCAAAGTCCTTCAATGAAAAATAAAATAAAATAATGATCATTTTCCCACCCTATGTAAAAAATTTCATTTTTAATCGCAATTATTTCATGTTTGGTATGGTAAATCGTCTTCAAATTTTAACAGTGTGTTTATTAGGCTTTTAATGACTTATATTCCAAGTTTCGAAGACTTCTTTAATTTTTGCATTTGTGGAAGATCTACCTTAAAAGTTTGTAAGGAGGTGGAAAGCGAGTACCAACCGTTACAAGTTACAGGGAAAAACGAGTTAATGAATCTATTTACTCGATTTGTATTTAATTTGAGCGTAAAAAAGATGTTTGAACGTTAAAAAAGTTTAGTACATTTCGATTTCAAAAAAATTCGACCCTTCCCAAAATAATCATTCGATTTAAATGTTGATATGATTTTTGATTTGGGGAAAATGAATATATATAACATTTAACTTGTAAATTTCAAGTTGGTATCTTATTTAGTTAACGAGCTACACAGACAGACAGTGTACAGACACTAATTGTCGAAAATTAGCAACCGCTAGAGGCGCGGAAGTAAAACTATTATTCTTAAGGAAGAAAAGATTTTGTTTCCTAGATGTTAGGAGAGGTGAATTCACGTTACATGTTATTATTACTTCTATATAAATCGAAGAGTCATGCCTTCACCAATAGAATCCCGGGTCCCGTTTTACTTTTGAAAGGAACCCTAATACATGGAAAGGTCGAAGACGGTTCTGTGATTCTCCAAGTAATTGAGTGAGGTAGATAAGGGTGAATGTTCTATTAGATTTATTGTCCTGATGCCTTAAATATATTTACTTGGATTTTTATTGTTAGATAATGGAAAAATACAAACCTTGACGTCGAAGCCTATGTACCCAGCCAAAAATCTTTACTCTAACATCTGCATTATTTTTTATTGCAGAAATTTTGATCAATTTGGCTTGGGGAAGAGAGGGATCTTCCTCCAATTCTTTCTTTTTTGCTTCTTCTAAATTCTTTTCTCTTTTCAATAAATCTTCTTTTTCATTATTAGCTTGTTTTCCAGCTTGGTGTTTTTCTCTTTGAAAAAGTTTCATTATTTTTTTATGTTGAGATTTTGAAAGAATTTCAAATTCCTAAAAATGTCCTAATTAGATTATTTAAATAGAGGAATATTAAAGAATTTGGTAAACAAACCGATTCTTCTTCAACTTTTCCGTCAACATAGAATAGAGGAGTTGTATTATCAAAATCTGCTTTTCGGAATGCTTGAATAATTGAGCGATAAGGATTGGTTTTGGAGCCATTTCCTTTTTCATCATCTCCTCTTTTTTCAGAGGAATAAATCTCTAAAAATATGTAAAAAAAAAAAAAAAAAAAATTAAAAATTTAATTTGGATATATTATTTAGAATAAAAATTATCCTCCTTATCAATTAGTCTAGAATAAAGAAAGATGTTGCTGAAGAATTGTTTATATTGCACCCCAAGTATGGGTCGGAAATGTATATAATACAAGAAGCAAAGAGGATAATGAAAAGATTAAGATATTTGAAGTATGGTACTATTTTTATTTTTATTTATTTTCTATCCATACCCTGCTCGGGTAAGTGTGGTACTTTAGGAGATTATTACAAATTAATTGGATTAAAAGAATTAATAATAAAGAAGTTCTCGATTGGATTAGCTAAGAAAGAACTTTGTGGATTAATTAATTAGATTAAGAAATGTAATTAGATCAGTTAAGACACTTCTAAACGCTGACAGGTACAAAAACCCTTCCCAAAATAATCATTCGATTACAATTTAAGTACGGTTTTTGATTTTCGGGAGAATATATACTAGCTTGTAAATTTCAAGTTTATATTTTATTAAGTGTGCTCTCACAGATAGACAGAAGGAGAACTAATGTATTGACACTAACGGGTCCTGTATTACTTTTGAAGGAAACCTTATGGTAAAAAGAGAGATTCTTGAGGGATATTTTGAAGGATGTGGAGGAAAGAATAAATTAGAAAAGAAATAAAAGGAATTAGAATATTTTCTTCAGATAATGAAGGGGGTGGGATGTTTTAGACAGTTTTAAATCAATATTGAAAGCAACACCTACTCACATTTAAGATATAAATCTCTGAATGTAAATATAATAAAAACGGATTACTAATTACTAAAATTAAGATGAAACTTTGTTTGTATTGTAGCAAATTTAATCTAGTTTGAAAATGTATAGAGTGGCCTTTGTCGCAAACGTGCTCCTTCATGGTCAAAATGGGAAAATATCAAAAAAAGTGGGAGTTTTTGAGTGATCCTGGGGAGCTGCCGAGGTCGAAAACTTGGATTTTGCGCTTGAGCCCGAACGATTGGTCGCGGAAAAAAACCTAAATGATAAAATATATAAAATGAAATTAATTTATTTGTATCACATTAATCAAATTGGTGAGGATCTTAACATTTATTCTCTAAAAGATCGAAAGCTTGAAAATAAATGAATAAAATGTATTTTGTTGACAAAAAACTCAATACACTCAAACACAATTTTCAAATTTCCGGATTTCCAGGTCAAAAACGTCAATTTTCCCATGCCAGGCCCGTCGAGAGAAGGGGGGGGGGGGGGTCACCACAATAATTTCTATACAGGATTAATGCTAAGGTGTCATGAAATATCCGTAAAAATGAAAATTAATAAATAAATAGAAAGATAAGATTTAGAGCAACTAAATAAACATTAATTATTTTAATTTACAAATTTTGTATTATGGAAAAGGGTGCTAAGTTTGTCACCCAAAAAGTTTTACATTTTATTATTTACAGTTGCAAGCGACCCGTAAAGATATTTTTTTACGAGGCCTTTATGAAAAAAGGTGTTATTGTGATTAAAAATAGGGCCCTAGACTTGGGTGAGGGGGGATTTTTCCACAGCCCCTTTTCAGTCTCTAATAACTATTAATTCCTAAGATAATTTTATCGATTCTAATAAAAGAGTATTTAGAGAGACCAAATACGGTATTAGTTTTGATATAAAGCGATAAAATTAAACTTTGACATCTTGAAAAAATCCTAAATGTATACCAATGGTGGTCTAAATTTTTGATTGATGGTGTTACTGGATTTGTCTCCATTATTTATTTATTTAGAGTATGACATAGACACAAGTCATTCCAATTAAAAAAGAATTTTTTTTTCCATTTTCCCGATTATATATCGAAATTTCTGACTTTTCCCGGTGGATGGACACCTTGCAATAGATCCTCAATAATTCATACATTTAAAGTATAATAATAATAATAATTGATTTATATTTTACATACCAGCAAGAGGTTTTTCCATTTTTTTTTTTTTTTGGTTATCTGAAAAACAAGGGGGAAAAATTATTAATTAGATATTAAGCATGTATAAATAATTTCATTTATTTAAGACTAATGTCAATCTTATTATATACTTACATATTATAAATGCATTAAGGCCTAAATGTAAAACTGAACAGATATGAATAGTGGAAATCTTTTACACTCATTGCAGTATGTAATTGACTACACATATTGCACTATATTTATAAATATATTTTTGTATTCTTAATAAAGAAAAATTTAGATAGGGGATTAATTTTGGAAATGATAGAAATTTTAAATAATAAAAATTATATTAACATTAATTATATTTTAAAAGAGAAAAAATCCAATCTCTAGGACAAATTCTAAGATTTAGTAGATATCGCAATTTAATAATATTTCTACTAAAATCTTAGAATTTGTCCTAAAAGATTGAATTTTTCTTTTAAAATACATCTTGGTTAATCTGAACCAGAGCTGATTTTTTTGAAAACATTTCACTATTTTTCAAAAAAAGATGCTCAAATCTTTAGTTTTATATTAATTATATATATATATATTTGTTAATTAAAGATAACAAGCAAGCGTGTTACAGCTTCGACCACATGTCGCTTCCGCGTAGGAAGCAGGGAGTTGAACGCCCCGTCCCCCGTCCCCTAACATTAGCGCCCACCCGTTCTCACTATTTACATGTAACCAAACCAAAATCAAAATGGAAAAAACAAGAAAATGAGTATCTTTTTAGGTTTTTTTATTTATATGTTTGTTTGGTGGACCGATCTTTAAGCCGGTAAATGGTTAGCGACCTGAGAGCAGTTTTGCCCCCTAAATTCTAGTTACGCCACTGGCTTTTTTATTGAAATTGGTGAGAGAAAGAGTTACACCATAAAGGTGCATCCCCTAAAGGCCTGGATTGGCCCCTCCATTGTGAAAAGAAGAAGAAAATGGGATTTTATGGGCTGGGTAGGGGTTGACTTCCAACTTGATAGACTTTCTTCCTTAACTGTGTATCACAACACATTTCATAATGTTCTATTTGTAATCTTCGTGGTAATAAATTCATGTCTACCGCGAAAGGCGTTGTAAATGGACAAAATTTATGTTCATTTCGTGCCGCAACATAATTGGCGAGTTGGGGACGAGAAATAAGAAAACGAGGAAAAACAGAAAAGATAAGAATATAATATCAATTAAGATTAAAGAAATTAATTTGAGATAAAAGTAATTAAATTGTAATATATTTTAAAAAAACTAAAAAACATGCTTCGAAAAAGTACAAAATAATGTAATACTTAATCAAAAAGCGCGCAGAAGCATGTAGTTTTAATTAATTTCGACAAAGTGCCCCACGCTTTTTGATTAAGTACCTATTACATTATTTTGTACTTTTTAGAAGCATGTTTTTTAGTTTTTTAAAATATATTTCATTTTTTTACTTTTTAGTCTTAATTTTTTTATAGAGAAAATTTTGCGGAATTTAACAGAATAAAATGTATTTATTTTTATTATTTTTATATAATTTCATTTAAATTGAGTAGGTAAACAATTATTTTCATAGAGAAATGTTTACGCAATTTATCAGAACAAAAGTCAATTTGATAGATAACAAGTGAAGTTAATATAAAGCATGTAATAATTGTGTAAAAATGGAAATTGTATAAATCCAAAACCCCAATACTTAGGGTACGGATCAGATTACATGATTGATGGGGTGATTTTTTCAGCAGGGTCTTTCAAATAATTTTCCGTTCAAAACCCCTTCCTCTCCAAGTTACAGCCAAATTTAGCATTGTTAGTCCCTACGACTGCAGCCCTAACTTTAGAGGGCTGTAAATTAGAGGAGAAGGGGTTTTGAACAAAAAATTAAATGAAAGACCCCCCTTAATTTTTGCGGAAAAATTACCCCTTCGAATATTTCGCATTCATTTAGAAACACCCTGTATAATGCGCCTGCTAGTGAGACGAGGGGTGAACTGCAACCTAAAATTGTGTACACCTACTTCCACTTCTATTTCCAAGTAGAAGACAATAGATTATCTAATGAATTCCAAAAACTGTGTACACATAATTCCAATCGCGGTTCACCCCTCGTAGTGAGATATCTTTAAATCGACTCGATCACATCTTCAGAAAATTCTTCTCTATTCAACGTCGGTTTACAGCTTAAGTATTGGAAATATAAAAAAAATGTTGATGTGCTTTTTTATAGGAAATTTAATAAACTATATTTTTTATCTGAACAATTTTTCCGTATCCCTTTTAGTTGCCGAGATATAGGTAAAAAACTGAAAATGTGTATCTTTTTTTCAAGATTGCAGCTCGAGCGCAACAGATTTTGACAGGGACTTTTAGTATGTTCAATGGGAAGCAGTAATATCAAAATTCAGATCTTTACCAATTAATGTTTTTTTTTCTAATTTGTCTGGACTCTATGTATATTGATATAATCTCTTTTGAAATGCATTGGTGTCGCCATCTGGCCTGAGCTTTGCCCGTCACTCCCCATTGATGGGGATTGAAAGGGATGATGACATATTTCAAAAAGTTTTATGTTTTAATTAAAATGATAATTAAATGTTTTTAAAATAATTTCATTTACTTTTCAATAGATTATATTCAAGAACATTTTTATAATTAAATTGGAGAATAAAGATTTTATTATAGATGGACTGGGGTTGCAACTATAATAAAAAATTTTCCTTATTCTCTAAATTAATTGAGAGATGGTTGAATATAATTATACTATAATTTGTGTGTGTATATATTTATATACATCAAGTAATAAATACTCAATAATTTATTTTTAAATTCAATAATTAAGCAGCTCACATAACATTTTTCATATTAATATATTAAATATATCAATTCTGAAATAAATTTAAGGTTTTGATGATGTTAATCTTGAAAATAATTAAATTTAGATATGGTAATAAGGGAAGTTTCTAGGGATTGAAATTTTTTTGAATGATACCTTTAGGCATAACCTGAAAATTGAGATTTCGTTAAAAAAAAATTACCTGCAATCTGTTTGGATGAATGAAAATTTGTTAAATTTATTTCTATAAAATGTAAGAGATATTAATATTACGTGTGAAAAATATCTACTCACGTGGCAATTAAACTCTGTAGTGGCAATCTCGCGAAAGGTTGGCTATGTTGTCAGGGAGAGAAAGAGCGTGGCAGAAGGGAGGGCAAGCGGAAGCGAGGGAACTGCAATGGGGAGAGGAGAGGGGATGATCTGACCAAGCTAACATCACCAGCCAGCTTAGTGGCTGAACCAATAGAGGGCACACTCGAAAGTAGGAATAACACTTACAGGGTATACTCAAGTATTGTAATCGTGCATGAAAAAAAGTGTTTTTTTGCTTCTTTTTTCGAAATATCTCAAAAACGGCTGAAAATTATTTTGATTAAAAAAAAATTGGGCGAAACCATGGCATTTCGGTCTACAAAAAAGCCCTAATAAGTGAACATCGAAAAATTATGTTTTTCGAGATAATAATTGTTTTGTCAAAATGTCTGTTAGTTATCTGTTATAGTCTGTGTCGTTACCAAATTTTTGTGGACGAGCTAGCTCAAAAAACTAGTGTGAATATCGAAACCAAATTTCATATGGAGTTCTGGTCCATTGAGATTAAGAGCTTGTGGGGAACATATTGACCCACAATAAGACTTGAAGAGAGCGCGCCAGCTCAGGTGAACACCCCAGCGCCACCAAGCTGACGGAGCGATACGCACAGCCGGGGTACTACACCATCGCCGACGGCGCCACAACGAAGGCCCCTAGCCCGACAACTACAACACCAACACCACCCACGGGAGAATACACAACCCGCGCCGGGCGCCGAGTTCGGAGTTCGCGTGCCACATGACATATAAGCAAGATTAACTAGATTTTGATGCATATCGACCTAAAATTAAGGGGGTGGAGGGGAGGGGGGTTAAAAATTAAAAATCTAGACCATTTGAGCAAACTCAACCAAATTTATATACATAATCAGTGGACCCCAGAAGTTTAAAAATGCAAAACTAACCCCCAAAATGGGGGAGGGGGTTAAAAATTAAAATCTAGGCCATTTGAGCAAACTCAACCAAATTTTATATACATAATCAGGGGACCTCAAATTCGAAAAATGCAAAAACTAACCACCCCCTACATGATTATAAATAATTTTATTAAATATAAGTGAGGGGCCAGGTTGTATGGTCAAGTATTGTAATCGTGCATGAAAAAAGTATTTTTTTTGCATCTTTTTTTCGAAATATCTCAAAAACGGCTGAAACTACTTTGATTAAAAAAATTTGCCGAAACCATGGGTCTTAGGTCTACAAAAAAACCCTAATAAATGAACATCGAAAAAAATATATTTTTCGAGATATTAATTATTTTGTCGAAATGTCTGTTTTACTTAGTCTGTCTGTTAGTCTGTGCGTTACCAACTTTTTGTAGACGAGCTAGCTCAAAAACTTGTGTGAATATCAAAGCCAAATTTCACACGTAGTTTTGGTACATTGAGATTAAGAACTGATTAGATTTTGGTTGAAATCAGAACCCACAATTAATGAGGGGGGGGGGGGGTTAAAAATTAAAATATTTTCCTACTAAAAAAAAACAAGAAAAATGAAATATACTATAAAATGAACCTATAACGAAAATATTTTTTTTCTGGGGCCAAAATTAGGAGGGGGGGGGGGCTCAAAAAACAAAAATCTAGGCCATTTGAGGAAACTCACCAAATTTTATATACATAATCAGTGGGCCCCTAGAAGTCTAAAAATGAAAAACACTAACCTGCCAAAGTGGGAGGGGGAGGGATAAAAATGAAATTCTTGGCCCTCGGACCAAACTCAACCAAATTTTGTATACATAATCAATGGGTCCCCAGAAGTCTAAAAATGCAAAAACTAACCCCTACATGATTATAAAAAATTTATTAAATTTTAAATATAAGCAGAGAAGGGCCATTGTGTATGGTAAATTCAAGTGGATGCCCACATCAGAACATGCCAATTTATTTTAACAAACCCCTCTAACCTCCAAGACTGACAAGTTGGAAAATGCTGTAAAATTTTCGTTGATACTCATAGACATATCCCCCCCCGCAAATGGGGGTCCAGGTGCACCCGTGGTTTAAATCTGTAATTTATTTTAATAAAATTAAATATTCTTTGTGTTTTATCTTATCATCGTTATGTGATATATAACTCGGGGTAGATGAGGTACAAGAGAAAAGAGGCGTAACTATTATAGGCATTTAGGTTCCCGGGACAAGGACGCATATTGGGCGAAATTATTACGACTTCATTTTTACCATTGCCCCAGCCTAGTTACGTCCCTGTACAAGAACTAAGAATTTGACCTGTAAATTAAATAAGGAAACCTCCAGGATATTTGTCGAGAGTACGACATCTTGTGTTTGAGGAGACTTGATGGCATCTTGAATGTCGAGATGGATGTAATGTGACGGTTCTTCAAGTGACCCGCCCTCATGTCCAATTTCTTGAACAGACATCTGAAGATGGGCTACAGATTATTCGTTGTTTTCCTCTGAATTTACTCCCAAATTATTTTCTTAGCTCATACTAAAATTTTATATTTTAAAATGATATATATAATACGAACAATGTTTTATATATACCTATATATTTTTTTTTCAAAACCTATTTTTAATCAACAAATTAATGATTAATGTCTGTATATCTTGTTGCCTATAAAAAAATTTCTTGCTAGGAACAGCATTATTTTATGTAACGTTTTATTTCTTTAGTCCAGTCAAAATAGACACAAAAGACCAAACCTAAACAAAATTCCCACAGACTTTTGAATAGTTATTTTAAATGAAATGTGAAAAGTCCCCATCGATCCAACCAGAAGCGTAGTCCCACGGGGGGGGGGGGCAGACCCCCCCCCCCCCAAGGCCAGGGTTCATGGGATGAGTGACGGCAACGACATATACCGTTTCTTCATAAAAACGACTGCTTTTTAAATATATTTCATATGTTTAATTAAGAATTATGTTTTTTTTTTAATTTCTTGAAGTACTTATTTGTTTTAATAAAAAAAATTTCCACTAAATATTTTGCTTTGTGGATTAACCCCCCCCCCCCCCCCATGAAAATTTTCTGGATACGCCACTGGATCCAATTATGTGCTATTATTCAAGGTCGTGAAAATCAGTTTTTCGCGAATATCTCTTAAACGGTTATTATCAAATTTATAGAGCATGCGATTTCCAACAAAAAAGGTCCTTTACACTTTTTCTGCTACAAATTATCGTTCGCATGTTATTGCGAGTCGAAATTTGTAAACATATAATATGCGTAAATACTATAAGAAATATGAATAAACATATCGGGATATCACTTTTTGATACAATTGGAATGCGTAAAACACAAAAATCGGCCATTTATTATTACTTTCAATCTGTAAATGTTCATTTTATTAACAGAAATGCCATATATATCATCGATGGAGGTTTTCTTTTACATCGTGTTGTCTGGGATCCGGAGGAAACATTCGATGTTATTTTTGATAAATACATTTATTATGTCCGTAATTATTAAGGCTACAACATTATGATCGTATCGATGGCTATGCTGATTTTCAAAAAAATATTAAAGCTGCAGAACAACGTCGACGGGCTACTAAAACTTCTTCATCTTCGAATATTCTTTTTGATCGGATCATGACTGTACCAACTAGGCAACAAAAGTTCCTGTCTAATACTGAACAAGAACTCGAACAAGACTCGATTTATTTAAATGTTATCTGAAAAATTCAATGCTGCGAATATACCTGTAAAACAAGCTGATATAATGATCCTGATGTTCTCATCATTGAAACGGCTATAGAACAAATAAATAGAAATACAAACCATCGTTGTGGGTGAAGACATCGATTTTCAGCTGAGAATTGGAGTGATTCAAGTCCACATATCCTTTTTTTTGAGAAATTCAAGGTCAACGTTTTCAGATTCATTCTTTTTAAATCAACATTGTACATTTATTACACTGAGTTTTAGAAGATACAAAACTAAAAATACTATGGACCAAGTGAACTTGATTCATTTTGTAAAAAGAAAGTCTTGTACATTAAGAGTTAAAATTTTTTAAAAATGGACTTGGTTCACTCCAATTCTCAGCCGACGATATGTATCTCGAATTTTTGAGTCATCACTACGCTAAATTCTGCTGATAATGAAATATTGTAGAATATTGTTACTGCCACTTAGAGAGGAGACAGAGGGAGTGTCACGTTATATTCCCTTCACTCACCTTTCAAAGTGAGTAGAATATATTTTGATTTATAAATATATATATGTATGTATGAATTACATTACGATAGATATAATTTTCTCCCACAAAGAGAAACAAAGAGGTTGTCCTCTGCTTGATGCAAATAAACATACACACATATATATCAAAATTATATATATGATTTATTTGTTTGAGACTATAGTTTCGAAGACTTGGTCTTTCATCATCAGTCTTTTTAATATATATATGTTTTCATGGAGTCAATACCGTATGGATATTGAAAAATTGAGTTGATTTTAATTTTAACTCCGGCTCCCAGCTAAGTAAAGATCAAAAATTTTCAATATCAATACGGTATTGACCCCACGAAAAATAATATTTATAATTAAAAAAGACTGATGATGAAGACCAAGTCTTCGAAACTATAGTCTCAAACAAATAAATAATATATATATATATATATATATATATATATATACAGATATATAATTTCGATATATATGTGTGTATGTTTATTTGCATCAAGCAAAGACAATCTCTTTTGTTTCTTATTAGTTGAATGAGATTTCACTGTCGATGGTAACAGAATTGTTTTTATTTTAAGGTTAAAAATAAAATAAAATGAGAGAGTCTTCTGTTTTTAAATAAAATAATTTTTAATTATTTCTAGAGACTATAGTTTCGGAAGGCATTGCCTTCATCTTTGTTTCTCTTTGTGAATCAACAACTCTGCTACTCTAGCCAAAACAAAAACTTTTCAATTAAATAATTTTCTCTTTTTTGAACTTGATTTTTTTAGACTGCTCCATCAAAATCCATTAAATTTAAGTACTTGATTGAAATATGGCTGGTATACAAAAATAATGTAAAAATTGCCCCTTTGAGGCTCTCCCTCACAGTCAATTTAATAAGAATTACATTTTTTTAAATTTAGCCTTATTCTACTTAATGAGAACTTTTATTTAAAACAGAACTCTAAAAATTGAAACTTTTTGAGTGAATTCAATACTCTGGTCTTCCAGCTGCTCTAGCTGGACGTATTAAGTAATTAGTTTTAAGAACTTAAAACATACGTTTCTTGTAAAAACTCTAATTTCAATATGTAAACATCTATCTACTTTCTAATAATAAATTATAATTTTTTTTTTTATTATTTATTTATTGTCACCGGAAACAAAGCCCATTTAGACAGCACATCAGTAGAGTGTTAGTAGGGTTAGTGAGGGTGCCGAGTTTTTAGCCGGTAGAAATTGTATATGCTAGATCGAACCCCGGCCTTCCGCTCCAACATCGTCATCATCGATGCCGAAGCGGGGCCAGCGCGTTAGCCAGCTCGGCTAACCCGACTCCCCAAATTTTAATTTAAAAATCAAACAAAAATTATTTTAAACATATATTTTATTTATATTTTGTTAATAACATATATCATATAATAAATTTTTGACAAGTTTGTTAGATAATTAAAAATTATCATCATAATAATAATAAAAATCAATCCAGTAGATAAGGACTATCAAGAGCGCCGAATCCAGCAGCAACTCCTGTTTCGTTGAAGTGACTTAGTTTAGATCGAAGCATATGACCAACTTCAGCGTTTCGATAAACCTCATTCTGGGTGCTTAAAAAAAAAAATATTTATAGTTTTTCTTTAGTGGCCGGCCATGAAATACATAGGCAACAAAAGAGGAAGGGGCAGCATTACAATATATGACGAGGAGGGATTAGAGCAAAAGTGACGACACATTGATACATCAATTTTCATTTTTACTTAACAACCATCATTTTATTTTCCACTTTAAAGGTAGTAGTTGAGCTAAATGATTTTAAAGTTGATTTATTGGTTTCAAAAAATTTTCTATTAAATAAAAATTAATTTATATAACTATACTAGTACAGGGTGGACCATGAAGATCTACCACATTTTGAAGAGGTATAAAACATGAAAAAATTTAACTGGAAAAAACTGAATATATTTTTGAAAATATAAAATATTTTTTTTCAAATGTGTTTTAAACATTATCAGACAATAAAAAAAAGGGGGTCAAAAATGAAAATTCTAGCCCTTTAGACCAAACTCAAACAAATTTTGTATACATATTCTGTGAACCCCCAAAAGGCTAGAAATGCGAAAACTAACCACAAAAATGAAAAATTCTAGCCCTTTCGACCAAACTATGTATACAAAATTTGGTTAGTTTTTGCATTTCTAGCCTTCTGGGGGTCCACAGAATATGTATACAAAATTTGGTTGAGTTTGGTCAAAAGGGCTAGAATTTTCATTTTTGACCCTCCTCTCCATTTTGGGTGGTTAGTTTTGGCATTTCTAGTCTTTTTGGGGCCCACAGAATATGTATACAAAATTTGGTTGAGTTTGGTCGAAAGGGCTAGAATTTTAATTTTTGCCCCCCCCTTTTTTTTTGTCTGACAATGTTTAAAACAAATTTAAAAAAAAATTATTTTATGTTCTTTTCAAAAATATATTCAGATTTTTCTAGTTAAATTTTTTCATTTTTTTATACCTGTTCAAAATGTGGTAGATCTTTATGCCCCACCCTGTATTAATTAGAGACCCTAAACCCTAAATAGATAAAGATTGATTATTGGTGGTCATGTTCCTGGGTGCGCCATTTTCAGTATAAGAAACAAGATGCTGATTGTACGATGTAAAAATTTTACAAAGCCATATTTTATTTTGTTTAAGTTTTTTTTCTGGATGGATAAAATTACAAATTACAATTACAAATGAAGAAGTTCTTGGAAGAATCGGAGAAAGAAGAACGTTGTGGAAGAGTCTGAAGAAGAGACGAGGTCAGATGATGGGGCACACACTGAGACATGGGGGATTGCTTAGGGATATCTTGGAGGGGGAGGTGGGAAAGAAAAGGGGAAGGGGAAGGCCCAGATTAGAATATTTCAACCAAATAATTGTGGATATGGGATGCCAGACATTTAGAGAGGTCAAACAGCTGACGGGGGACAGAGTCGAGTGGAGACGGATTGTTGCATCAAACCAGTCTTAGGACTGTATACTCAATGATGATAATTTTTTTCTATCTATATAGGATATCTAGTATTACTGACATTTATACAAATTATTATCAATCATTAATAGTTTTAAGAAAGGGAAAGTGGCTGGGATATAATCACGATGTTATAACTAGAAGGGTCTACAAAAATATGACGAGCTGTCTCAAAGGGGAAGGGATTCGAAAATATCTGAATTTAGGGTGATGTATTTTATGGACGGCCTATTACTAACAATAATATAATATTTTCAAAAGACTTACCCAACTATCACACCAAAAATTCCCAACTCACAAATAAGATCAACTAATTCGAATTGTGACTCTTCTTCTTCCGGATTGTCGTAAGCTTTTATTAAATAATTCGATTGCACTGGTGGTCTGATTCTATTCATTAAAATATATGCGGTACGTTCTTTTTTATCTTTGAGTTCAGTCAAGATTTTTTGTATTTCTTCATCATAATAATTATTTCCTCCGCCTTCACGTTGAGGTTTTAAAACAAAGTTCTGTGGATTTTTCATTGCTTTCTGAATTGCTTCATCTCCTTCTTCGTTCTGAAATTAAAACAAATCATTAACAGCAGCTATTAAAAAAATGTAATTTGTAATTTAATTTTATTGAAAAATTAATCATGGAACTGGCTCATCTGAGAATTTAACCCAGGCCTATCGCCGACACCTTTAACGAGGTAATACAGAAGGGCCTAGAAAACCATGTTCCCTAAAAATCGATTAATGGAAACAAGGATTTTAAGTCCTGCTTTGGTAGGCAATGCGCGGATGCCGCATTCACCAAATCACTAAGGGCCAGTTGCATGTCGGTTGGTAAAGTCTTTGTAAAAGTTGAAAAGGGGTAAAACCTTAGAATTCACCTTGTGTCCGGCGGGATGGCCAATCAGATGACAGGCACTTTCAACTTTTGCAAAGACTTTACCAACCGACATACAACTGGCCCAAAGTCGACCGTCTTGCATCTTGTCCCAATGGAAAGCGGGCTTTTTATTCTTTGTACAAGACAATAAACCGAAATTTCGCGTCTCCCTCATTTCCACCCCTCTTCCACCCAAATGGTAAGACGCTCATGAAAAAGCCAATCATTCCCTCCATTTCGCAAATAATCCCACCTTAGATGACTAAGGGCCAGTTGTATGTCGGTTGGTAAAGTCTTTGTAAATGTTGACAAAGGGTAAAACATTAGAATTCACTTTGTGTCCGGCGAGATGGCCAATCAGATGAAGTGCGTGTCCTTCGATTGGCCATCCCGCCGGGCACAAGGTGAATTCTAAGGTTTTACCCTTTGTCAACTTTTACAAAGACTTTACCAACCGACATACAACTGGCCCTAAGGGCTTAACCAGCAATCTTATTCCCCCCAAAGTAACCTCATGATCCTACTTAAAAACCAACAAAATAATTCACGATGGGCAATATGGATTTGGACAGTGCCGGTCCACAGGCGACATCTTAACCTATGTATGTCATGCCTAGAACAAAACTCTAGAGACCGGGAAAGAGGCCCTCGCAGTAGCCCTGGATATTTCAAAGGCTTTTGACCATGTTTTCTTGTCAAAATGCCAACATTTCGCAAATGGTTAGAAAGCTTTCTTGCAAATCGTAGTATTAAAGTTGTAGTTGATGGAACGTCTTCCGAATCTTTTTCTACAAATGCTCAAGTTCCCTAAAAGGCAGATTAATCTGCCCCATGCTCTTCCTAATATATATAAACGACTTAATTAACCAAACTTCAAACCCCACTCACTGTTACGCCGACGATAGCAATCTGCACAGCGCTCCCTTTCTTTCATTTTGAGGAATTAGTTGCAGTTTCAATTAATAAAAAGTAATGGACTCAAGTAATTTTGGTACATGTAACTACAGTATAGCCCAGTGGTTCTTAATCTTTTTAAGACCAGACCCACATTTGAGAATATGTTCAAGTCGCGACACTAAAAAAATCCAAATTTTTTTCAATAACTTTTTTTAATTCACACTTGATTAATTTTTCTTCAATTTAACAATGATCACCTTTTTTTACTCACATATAATTTTTTTTTAAATAAAGATAAAAAAAAAGGTACTTTTCGATCCAAGGAAAATTTAATAAAAAAGTAGGTAAGTATTTTGAATATTTTTACTTATTAAAAGTATTGAAAAAATTAAGATATATTTTTAAACTTATTGAAAATAAATGTAGTAAAATATTTAGATATTTTTTAACGACTCTGCGCGACCCAAAGAATATGCTTCGCGACCCATAGGTTAAGAACCGATGGTATAGCCTAACCCTGATGGTATATAATATCATGGAATTGACTATATCTGATGAGGGCCTTGTCAACTAGATGGTATGCTTTAAGGAGGTTCTTTCGCGACAATCCACACAAAAAGTTTTAGCCTCGTAACCACTCTATAAATATGAAAGGAACTAAAATTTTAGGTTATGTTTTTTTAACGTGACTGTCCACTCACACTACGAAATCTCTATACGGATACACACATACTTGCCGGACCGTTTCCAAGCCATTGTGCTTATATCCCCTCCACTAAAAATAATCGCCCAAATATGTTTTTTTTGTTTTTTATCAAAACTACGTGGTAAATAATTTCAATTTTTTTTAAGTTACTCCGAATATATTATTCTAACAAATATTAGTTTTTCATCAAGGTGGTGAAAGTTCATCAATGAAAAAAAATAAAATAATGATCATATCCCCACCCTTTCCCTATCTACCCTATATAAAAAATGTCATTTTTAATTACAATTATTTCATGTTTGGTGTGGTAAATCGTCTTCAAATTTTAACAGTATGTGTATTATGCTTTTAATGACTTATATTCCAAGTTTCAAAAACTTCTTGATTTTTTGCTTTTGTGAAAGAACTACCTTAAAAAATTTGAATGGATTCGATTATCAGATGAGGAAATTCTATGATTAATATTTATTATATATAATTTAGCTCAAGATTCCAAAACTAAACAAACAGCACAGATAAATATATTTTGTTTCATCATCTTCTCTTTTTTTATTTTTTATTTTTAAATTTATTTATTGTCACGGGGAACACAGCCCATTTAGACAGCACATCAGTCAAGTTTTTTTATTTTAAAAGAATGAAAATTAGATTACGTACGAAGTCCAAAGAATATTGTGCTGTGAATATGTTCATCAAAGATTTAATTTCACAACGATGCTTCAAAAATCTTTTTAAACACTTAGGATCGGACAATGCTTGTTGAACTTTTTTTGTTCCTGTTAAATGATAATTAATAGTTGGGCATTTGATAGCTTTTGATCTTTCAATTAAAAGTCTTGCATTCCATTCTTTCTCTGTAGGATAATGATCAGGCGAATATCCAGCCCGAAAATAGACAACAGCGACCACTTCATTTTCTCTAAAAATAAATTTAAAATAGAAAATTGAAAAAATCTTTTTAATAATAAAAAAATATGGTAAAGAAAAATCCAATATGCAAAATACGTCAGAAATTTTTCGTGACAGTATCGTTTGTGTGTAAAAGTACTAGGGTCAATGTCAACAAACTCACACAATCAATTCGCGTTGTTCGCCTTTTATGTATGCTTCATTACCAATTTCCGTTAACGTTTTTCGATAAACTTTTATGTGTGGATTTAATTCATTAATCATAAATTCATGGAATTTCTGATCGCAGATATTATAAGTAACATCTTCGACAACAAATAGAATCACAGCACTAAATAGAAAATATATTTGTTAGAAAAATTAGTATATTTTTTAAACAATTAAGTTATTTTTTGTTACCTTAGATTTTTATACAATTTCCATGCCAGAATCATTCCTTCGCATAAACCCTGTAAAGCTTTATTCTCAGGAATCTATAAAATATTTATAATTACACAATATTAAAAAATAAATACATATCACTTTACTGTTTAAAGATTGATAACATGAATTTTTTTAAACCAAAAAAATCTAATACTTACATTATTTGTTAACCTTTCTTCACCACATTGTTTCAACACATATCTGAAAAATATATAAAAATAAAAGATAAGATTTATTATGATAATGTATATAAAAGTTAAAAAAAATAAAAATAAAAATAAAATAAGAATAATAAAAATAAATAAATAATATAGAAATGAAAGGAAAAAATACTTTTTCGAGACTATACGCTGTCTGGAAATTTAGTGATTTGTTCAATGTTTAACTCCAGACAGAAGAAACTTTAAGTCGGCATTTTTTTTCATTGTATTTTTTATCAGCCAAAGCCATAGCATTTATTAAAATGATTTATTCACTAAATTATAGATTATTTCTCAAAATGATTAACGACTTAATTAGAAATCAAAATAAAATAATTATATTAATTAAAACAAGAAGTGTGAGAGCTCAGTCTGAATTATAGGGTAAAAATGATCATTAAATGATCAGTATGTGAAAAGTTTTAGCTAAAAAGTTGCCACTTGGAACAGGAGCAGTTTATTAATATCTACTTGTGGGCCAAATTTCAAGTCATTTTCTGCAAGCTTTCAAGGGTTTCCATATAAATTTTTTTTTTTCTGATTATAGTGGAGTGGAGATTTTTCTTTTAAGTTAGTATGCTCAACGTCTATTAGATATGAGTTCTTTGCAATGAAAATATAAAAATTTTGGCATCAGAATGAACTTTCTACTAATTTCCCTTCTCGCGTTATCATGGGTATCGTAAACTAGACAAACAGCAAAAAAAAATATTTTTGAAAATTGTTTTTCTTCGGGTTTCAGACTTAGAAACAAGAATATCAAAAAAATAAGAAATATTAAGTGAATCCAGTCTTTTTCAATGAACTGCATTTACTGGGTGTGTGCTGAGTAAAATGGTTGTATTACTGTATGTTCTTAAGGTAGTTGTTTCGCGACAATACTAGCAAAAAGTTAATGCTAGAGTATATAGAACAGACAATAAGGATTCATAATTCATACGCCCAAAACTTTTTGCTGTTTATGTAACGATTCTAGCCAATCCCGTGCTCGTTTGACAAATCTGGCACCATTATAAGAGATTGAATATTTTTATATTAAAATGACAGATAAAATACATTTTAAAAGTAAAAAAATTTCTATAAAAATCGTTTTGTTATTTTTTAACAAATGTAATCAACGCCTACGTTACACCTTATGAAAATTATAATTTTGAAAAAATCTAGCGCATGCGCGCTTTACACATCTTTCGCTGGTTAAATAAATGCTCTGTTGCCAAATTGTTTTTAGTGTAAATTTTTTTATACATTTTTCATTATTTATTAATTATTATCTCAGAACTGTGTTGTAACTATGAATCTAAATTGTCTTAAAATATGTATTGGTTATTGTTTAATGTTGATTTAGTTTTTTATAAAAATTTTTAAGAAAAAAATAAAAACCGACTTCAAAAATTAAGTGCAACAAATATAAAAATACACTAAAAGGTATAAAATAATTATTATCTTATTTAGTTACAACTAAACGACGAAATATTAACACGAAATTACTTTTTAAAGTCGGTGCCAAACAAACTATACCTATAAGCGAGCGTACCCGCCAAACGTACTAAGTAAGATCCGTCGAGTGCGATTCATAAAAGGCATATGTTTGGCACCAACTTCAAAAAGTAATTTCGTGTTAATATTTCGTCGTTTAGTTGTAACTAAATAAGATAATAATATTTTATACCTTTTTAGTGTATTTTTATATTTGTTGCACTTAATTTTTTGAAGTCGGTTTTTATTTTTTTCTTAAAATTTTTATTTTTCTCTTTTTAGTGATGTTATTAATAGTGATTATATCATCAGAACTTGACCAAATTAATATGACACCATCCCTAAGACACCCCCTTTCGGATAAAAAAAGAACCATCGAAATCGGTTCATAAACAGAGGTTAGCCTAAACAAACCTAATAAAAAGGTCTAATACCTATGAAAAAAATCGAAAAAAAAATGGGACCAATCGGAAGCTAGACTGGACCCAATGCAAAAAAATTTTCAAAATCGGTTGACAATTGGCGGAGATATGAGGTAACATAGGCACAAAAAAAAAAAAAAAAAAAAAAAAAAAAAAAATTCAATCGAATAGAGAACCTCCTCCTTTTTTGAAGTCGGTTAAAAAATGGTTCTTACCTTCTTATGGTTTCTTAATTATAATTAAATATGTATGTAAACTTTCCCATATCCCGTATAGTGCAATGTATAAGAGTCTGAAAAACTCTATTTTTGAAATTTAATATCTCCGGAACTATATTATTCATAAATTTCGTTTTGCCACCAATCGATTAAGAAGTATTTAAATAATAATCTGTCGAAATTTCAAAAAAAATCCTAAGAAAACCCATTTGGCGGAACAACTACCTTAAGAAACTAAAAACGTGTGTTTCGTGTGAAAACTCGAATTCTAATACATATATGAATCCATCTACTTTTAAGAAAGTATAAATAAGAGGAAATAACATTTAATATCTTTAAATAAAGTTCAGATTTAAACACCTTCTCTTTATTTGGTTTGGAAAATATACTCTTTTTAGTTTGCCAATATAGCAAACATTGTCATTGTTAAGGGACCAGAGTTATTAATATATTAAATTACTAGAACAAGAATGATCCTTATTATTAAAGTGTAATTAAGCTACTATTTAATAACGGTTCTAATAAAAAAATAATTAATTTAGGATGAGAATACAAAAAGATAAATTATTGTTGTTATACAAACAAATATTATAGTATGGAATATTTTAAAATAATTAATTATTAAATAAAAAAGAAAGATTTAGAACAAAGAGTGAATGAAAAAAAGATTAGAAAATAATAATATAAGAAATGAAGATCAAAAATTAATACTAAAAGGAAATTTTCAATGAACGAATGAGAAATAAATTTTCTGTAGCATTCAATTATGAAAATAACTTTCCAGCAGAAATTGATCGAGCTTTTAGTAATTTTGAGAGAGAGGGGAATTCGGAAAATATTCTCGTTAAAAAGGCAGAAGAAAATTAATTCACTACCACTTGATTAACTTCTGTAACCTCTTCAAGACTGCATAGAAATAAACTTTAATCTAAATTTATATATAATTAACTCTACATTTGGCATTATTCAAAGATATTAAAAAACATGTGATGTGGATATCTCATGACTTTACTATGTACAATCGAAAGAGAAGTTTCACTTGAAACCACATAAATTGCAATTTTTAAAGAGAATTGAAGGAAAAAGTTAAATCAAGTCTCGCTAAGTTCTCCGGGTATATCCGCTCTAATAAAAGAAAAAAATATAATAACTATTTAAAATTTATTTTTTAATTAAATTAACTAGGTATAAATTCAATTTCTTTATTAATTTTAATACCTATATCATTTATTTGTAATAAACAATTAGTGGGTTTTAAAATAAATAATTAAACGGGGTAATACAAAATCGTCTAATAACAAAATTCTTATGTTGAGATACTTAAGGAAAACAAAATTCAACAGTCACAGAAAGTTGGATGGTATGCATGTTTTTTAGTTTATAATAAACTCATATTATATCTTAGCACATAGACTGTTTTGTTCAGCATTTATGATGGCGTATATGGTAGACTGTAAAATCATTCAAATCTGAAATTTCAAATATAGGACACTTATACGGTATTGAGTTTCCACTCTTTTGATTATTGAAATAAAACACGTTTATTTATGCATAAATCAGCATAAGACCTTAAAATTCAATAAAATCATTAAAAAAAATATTTTCTGCATTTGTGAGTCTGGAGTTCAAAAGGTAGAGAGCTCAAAATCTAATCAGTTCTACTCATTAGAAATACACAAATTCAGAAAGAACTTTTTTAAAGTTATTGAGTTATCGAGGATCGAGTGGTGAACCGCGAACTAATATCGTGTACACCTACTTCCACTTCCACTTTCATTTTCAAGTAGAAAACAATAGATGAAGGGGCATTTTCTAATGAATTCCAAAATAATTCCACATAATTCCAAAGACGTGTACACCTAATTCCAATCGCGGTTCACCTCTCATCGAGGATATAGGAATCCAGACATACAGACGAACAGATACACAAAAAAAATCATTTTTAAAAAGATTTTTCACTACGTTTTAGATATTTTTAAACAAAATGAGAAAAAATCGAGTGAATTGAATACTAGGGCCTCCCGCAGGGAGGCTTCACCTTCGATAGCATTTTTAGCACTTGTGTTTGATTCACGAGCGGACAACAGTTCTTCTGACATAAGCAAACTCATTGAACCAACATCTTAGATAACTTTCAGCAGATGACACCTTCTTTGATTTTCTCTTAGAAAATAAAAACTCTGCTACTCTCGGTAATAAAAACTTTATAATTTTAAATAATATCAACATTAGATTTTATTTTATTAAGATGTCTTTGAAGAATTGCCAATTGTAGATAAATATATGTAAATTTAGAATAAAGATTATTATTTCTACTCAGCCTTGAAGATAATACAAAGAAAGCTCGGAAAGTTGAATTGATTTTCTTCTGCCTCTTCAACGACATTATCTTCAGATTTCCTTTCTCTTCAAATAACTTTAGCTGTTTTAAAATTTTTTTGATTGGTAGACTGATCAAAGTACTCTTCCAATTCTCGATTGATATTTCTAGAAAGAAATTAAAAAAAAATTAAATTAAATATTAATATTCTTTCATATTAAGATAATATGATCATTGGTTGGTTATAATTGTCAATTAATGTTTCAAAAACAAATATATATAAGTTAGTCAAATATGTCATGGACAATTTTTAATAAATTTCAACAAAATATATAGATGTTTTCGAGGGAGAAATTTTAATTTGAGTAAATTAACTTAGGATAGTATGAGTAGCAGTCAACATTCTCTAAAATAGAATAAACTGATGTGAGCATCCAAATAACTTTATAATACAACTGCCCCCTCGCTTATATTTAAAATTTAATTAAATAATTTATAATCATTTACAAAATTTTATTATTTAAGAAGTTGTAATATTTATGATTTTATATTAAAATATGAATAATAAAAGTATTAACAGTGGCTGTTGGTATATCATATAATTTCATGAATTCTAATTAAAGAATAGTGATTATATAAAAACAGAGATTTTATAATATTTTAATTTGGGAAATTTATAATTCAATTTTTTAAGAGAGAGCCCCCCCTCCATTTTGGGCTTATTAGCAGTTAATCATACCTCCTTTTAAGACTGTTTCTTTTTTTTTAATGAAAATGATGAGAGAAGGAGTTACACCAAAAAGGTGCAACCCCTAAAGGCCTGGGTCGGCCCCTCCATCGTGAAAAGAAGAAGAAAGAATTTTATGGGCTGGGCGGGGGTTGAAGGTATCTGTGGATACGGGTCTTAAATAGCTGAAGGTTATAAGTCGCGGGAAAGATGGTGGCAGGGAGTGAGTTCCAGTCTCTGGAGGTCATAGGGATAAAAAGAGTTGGCGAAAGCGCTTGTTCGACTTTTATCCAATTTGACAGCGAAGGGGTGATGAGCGTTCGAAAACCGCGTGTTTCTCGTAAAGAGGGCTTTAGGGGGGATAATTGATTTCAGCTCGACTGAACAGACACCGTGATAGTATCTATAGTACAGGGAAAGGGCAGAAACGGTTCTTCGGGGAGCCAGGGAGTCGAGTGAGTTGATTAGAGCCGGGTCTCCTATTAGTTTAATTGTTCGCTTCTGAATCGCATCCAGTGTAGCAAGAGAATGCTTGGATGCACCCCTCCACAGATGAGAGCCATATTGGAGACAGGGACGAATTTGAGCCTTATACAGTACAAGAAGTTGACTGGGAGTATAACAGCGTCTAGGCCTAAATAGGAGACCAAGCTTGAGCGCTGCAGCTTTAGCAGTGGTCTTCTATTGTAAATATCAGCTTTCTTCGATTTTTGTTTGAAAATAATACTATTTTAAATTATTGTTACCCCCTCCCTTTAATTAAATTTCTACTAATACTTAACATAAATTTCCACAGCTAAGCTACCATTTACCACCTAACAAAATTGGGTTGGGTGTTTTTATGTTCAGTATAAGTATTTCAAATTAGGGTGTTTCATCTCGGACACCCTATATATTAATATATTTTATTTTTCTTATAATTTATAATATATACTCAGAAAATATCATTTTTATGAAAAATTTTCACTATAAAATAAATTTCGAATATATATATATATATATATATATATATTTTTCATTTGTTGGAGAATGTTAGCAGCCCCATGTTAAGGCCCTGTGTAAATTTACTCAAATTGAAAATATAATTTCCGAAACAGTTCCATCAATTTTGTTGAAATTTAAACATATTTCTCATGGCACATTTGTGCTGTTATTTTTTTTGACGAAACTCCAAGTAACAATTTCTACCAGATAATATTACCTTAAGGAGTATTAGATGGAGGAGGTATCAGCCAAAGATGGAATCACTGGGTTCAACAAAACACCTTTGATAAAACGATTTCGGTCTGAATTTATTTGGCCATCTTCAGTTAATTAGAGTATATAGAAGTATACACATATGTGATCGAACCAAGCCTTGTCAAAATTAAAAATTTTAGCTTCATGTAAATTATATTTGGGTCCAGGCACGTTATAAATTTACATGAAGCTAAAATTTTTATTTTTTGACAGGTATAGTTCAAATCACATATAGTGTACTTGCATTTTGTGTATACTCCTAATTAACTGAAGATGGCCAATAAATGAGTCAGGCCGAAACGTTTTATTAAAGGTGTTTTATTGAACCCAGTGATTCCATCTTTGGCTGATACCTCCTCCTTCATTTAATACAGTTTCATCACAGCCACGAACTCTACAATTACCTTAAGGAGTATCGAGACCAAACTGAAAGTAATACCAAAAATTTGAAATTTTGTGTATCAATTCATTAATACCTAATACGTCTTCTGTGAAAATTTCAAGTTGATTCTCTATACGGTTAATGAGAAATTAATTATCAAAGTCAGCCTTTTTTATATGCTAGTATGAAAGAGTGGTAAAAAATGCTCGTTTTGAGTCAATAAACGCTTTTAAAAACATTACTACTATGATAAAAAAACATTCATTGGTAATCTTTAAGTCTTTAGCTTGATTATGATACTAAAAATCTGAATCATTATTTTTTTTTAATTAAAACGTGCGTGAAAATGAAAAATAGCAATTTCGATGCTGAAACATGGCAAAGTCGCTCGTATATTGAATTTTTTTATTTTTTATTTTTTTTTATATTATGTGTTGACACTTTCCTATACTAGTCTGAACCAAAAGAAGATAGAAAGTACGAATCAAGTTATTTTTTTTTTTATTTATTTAATGTCACCGGGAACAAAGCCCATTTAGACAGCACATAAGTAAATTGTTAGTAGGGTTAGTGAGGGAGCCGAGTTTTCAGCCGGTATAAATTTTTATTTGCCAGCCAGAATCGAACCCCGGCCTTCCACTCCAACATCGTCATAATCGATCGATGCCGAAGCGAGGCCAGTGCGTTAGCTGACTGAGCTAACCCGACTCCCCGAATCAAGTTATATTTTTATTTAATTTTTAAATATTTTTTTTTTTTTTATTTTTAAATATTGACAATGAGGCCAGAGATTAAAGAAAAGAACAAAGAATCTGGATTAGAAAATTGAAAATTTACTTTTTGTTCTCTTAAAATAATTTGAAAAGAAATAATATTTGAAAATAAAAATACCACCTCCTGATTACTACACCTTGTATACCCACTTTCGGTCCATCCTGTTTGAGATAATATAAAATATCAACATCAGAAAGTGTTTATTTGGATCTAATTACTTTATTGTGATAATTGAGTCTTTGATGTTCAGATTGATAATTTGAAAGATTTTTCAGATTAAATAATTCATGGTGAAATAAGAAAATAAATTAAAATTTTCTATTATTGTCCCGCTATTACTTTTAAACTATTTTCGAATTTCACCATAGTTGGTCTAATCCGAATATCTTCTAAATCAATTAAATTATAATTTAAAAACAAAAAAAAAAAACTGATTATAATGCAAAAAACAAAAATAAAAAAAATCAAGATATTTGAAAATTCTCGAAATCTTTGTAAAAACTAAAAAGAAAATACATAAGTAACTATGCATTTTTTTTACCGAGACAAATTATTTTTATGTGAACTAATCCCGGCGAAGCTAGAAGCAATGGTGTTAATTTCAACTTGAAATATATTTTCCGTATCGTGAAGTAAGTAGTCTGAACGTAAAAGTCCCAAACTGATTTCCTGTTGAAAAAAAACATTGTAGATCGTTTAGTTAATAATACTGGCTGGTTAAGATTTCTAGCTGGATAAATGAAATAATTAAAATTAATTCCATTTTACTAATTAAAGCATTAAATATAGTAGCTTTTAAATACTATCGTGGATTATAGGATATCTATAATAGGTATTACATAAGAAATTTAAAAAATAAGGAATGACTTTTTCGAATTAAGTTTTTTTAGTGATCTCTAAGGGAAAGTTACGTCTCTAACAAACTAATTGAGATTTTTCGGATGAAAGTGATTTCATGATAATAAACATAAATCAAGTTGTTAAATGATTCATTTATTTTATCAATAATATCACATCTATCGAGATTCTGTTTATAATGTTATAAAAGAAAAATTTTAATATTTACAAAGATTTTAAATATACTGCTCGAAATGGTCTTAGAAACAAAATATTTTTGTGATTTTTGTATGTCTATTTTAAAAAATAAGCAAATATTTTATTCCATAAACATTCTAAATCAGGTATAAGAGATATAAAATGTATGGAGAAAGAATGGAAAAAATTTCAAATTTCAATATTAATTTTTTTGCAACGAAATTTTCTCTGGAGAGAGACGGACTGGTAGAAATTTTAATTGAATGTAATGGAAGGCAGCCCAGGGGTAGTGAAGAAAGAAAAAATTAACACATATCAAACAAGGTGTAATTTATTGGAATCCTTCCTCCTTTCCTTTCAAACCGACGTTTCGGAAGATTTTCCTCCTTCTTCAGGGTTTCAAGGGTCAATGAATGAAACAAACAAAATGTTTCCTTCTTCTCTCCACAGTAGAACAGAAGGTTTTGAACACTACTATGGAGAGAAGAAGGAAACATTTTATTTGTTTCATTCATTGACCCTTTGAAACCCTGAAGAAGGAGGAAAATCCTCCGAAACGTCGGTTTGAAAGGAAAGGAGGAAGGATTCCAATAAATTACACCTTATTTGATATGTGTTAATTTTTTCTTTCCTCACTACCCCTGGGCTGCCTTCCATTACATTCAATTTCAATATTAATTATTATTATCATCGTAGTTGATATAGAGAGTGTCCTAATATCTTAAGCTTCTCTTCTTCAGAGGCTTCCACAGTGAGATATCTCTAATTTTTTCAAGAACCTCCTTGTTTGTAATTATCATCCACCCTTTTAATCTTTTAACATTCTTCTTTCAAAGGCGTTGAGTCTTCTTCTCTCTGCCCCTCTTATCGTCCAGGATTCATATTCATACAGTGCAATGCTCCATACATAGGTCCACAGTAACATCATCCTATATTCTAGGCTAATTGATGAAGAGCATAATAATTTTTATTTCGACATAAACCCCTTCTTTGTCTGGGCAATCCTAGATTCAATTTCTTTCTAAATATTTGTTTGACTAATATGTAGTCTATTAGTTCTTGACTATTTCTCCCAGCATTTTCCATCTAAATAAAGACATGATAAAATAAAAAAAAAATTTGAAAAAAATCACTAATATTCTGTATGTTCTGGGGATTGCATCAATTCGAAAGATTGACTTTCGAATCTACTGAGAAGTCGTACTGGATGAAGATATCATTCAACGTAGAACCAAGAGTCTTCTTACTCGTGAAAATCCTATATTTCTCGATAATTTTTGTACACCAATACCTCGCTTTGCGTCGTTTCGTTTTGCGTTTTTTTCGAAGTTGCGTCGCTGCTTAATTAGTACTAATTTTCACTGTGCGTCGTTAGATTTTCGAGGTTGCGTTGTTTTGGGTTTGTCTTTAATTTTGTTTTTGAAATTTTCTTTTTTTTTCTCAAAGATGGCACCACTTTTGTTTCTAATTGCGCCATGCCATCAAAACTCAGGGATTCCCTTTCTAACTGAAAATCAACGCAATATTAATACAGTTTTATTTTCACTTTGTTTTGCTAATTTTAGAGTTCAGTTTCAATTATGTAGTGTGTTGTGAGTTTTTGTAACGTTTCAATTAGTGTGTTGTGCTTTTTTTAAAAGAGAATAATAAATTTTTACGGGTTGTTTTTTACGTGTTGTATTTTTCCAATTTATTTATTGGCAGAGTTATATTATTTTTTTTACATACACTTGTAATTTTTTTAGCCAAATGAGTGGAAAGGGCGCTGCTGGTAGAATTACCAAAAATAAAAAAAAAAACTATTTGCTTAGAGACAAAATTAGATATTCTGCGACGATTTGATGACGGAGAGAAGGCTGTGGGGATAGCAAAGGCTGTTGGTCTGGCTGCAATAACTGTCAGAACTATTAGAGATCGAGATGGGGATAAAATAGGAGAGGCTGCAAAATCTGCAACATCATTAGATGCTAAAACGATGACCCGTACAAGGAGTGCTTTGATGATCAAAATGGAGTCCTTGCTTTCTATTTGGATTGAAAATCAAGTTGCGCAGAGAATACCATTATGTAGTGTTCAATTTTCTTTTTAAAAAGTAGTATTTTCATAACCCTGGAACCTATCTTCGATCTTTACATGGTTTGCTATAGAAAATCTTAATTCACTTTGCGTCGTGTTTTTTTGGAACATAACCCCGTCGTAAAGTGAGGTATTGGTGTATTCCTTGAAAGTACTTACTTCCCCATATATTTATGATTTATTAAATATAATTATATCAATATTAATATATGCTTAGTTATGTCCATCGATTAAATTATTAAATTTATTATCGAGAAATAAGGACTACTTATATATTTTATGCAGATAATTTATATTTTATTGTCAACGTTCGTCAACTTTGTTGACTTCTTCAGGGCTCAAATAGTTATCTCTTCCCTGCATATTTGTCATTTTTATAATTATTTTTCTTAGGGACAGTTAGTATGTCGGTTGGTACAGTTTTGCAAAAGTTGACAAAGGGTAAACCCTTAGAATCCACTTTGTGCCAGGCGGGATGGCCAATCAGATGAAAGTGCGTGCATTCTGATTGGCCATCCCGCCTGGCACAAGGTGGATTCCAAGGGCTTACCCTATGTCAACTTTTGTAAAGACTTTACCAACCGACATACAACTGGCCCTTAGTAAACATAACAAGGCAAGTCATTAACATCAATCAGTTTGAAATTTTAATTAATTTTTTTTTAAGTTTTAAAAAAATTCAATCTGATTGATGTTAATCACTTGGAATGTTATGTTTACTAATAAAGAATAATTATAACAATGACAAATATGCAGGGAAGATAACTATTTGAGCCCTGAAGAAGTCAACAAAGTTGATGAAACGTTGGCAATAAAATATAAATTATCTGCATAATAAATATAGTCCTTATTTCCCGATAACAACTTTAATAATTAATATATGCATTCTCATTTATAAGATATCAACTTTAATTATCTATCTCCCTTCCGACTGTTAGCAGATACCAGTATTCAATACAGTCGCAACATTCAATACAAAACGGTGCTTATAATGTTTTTTAATTCCTGTTTAGATTAATACTAATTAACATATTCAAGATTAAGTTGTCCCTTTGTCAAATTGAACTCACTCCTCAAGACATTTTCAAAATAATAGAATGACTGGATATCTTCCATTATGGTGTTGAGCCTTATCTGAAGCATGAATCACCTTTTGTCCAAAATTTCGTCGCATACTTGATTTTTCTACAGTGTAGAGGTTATACTACGATTTTACAGTGTTTGAATGGTTGAAGAAAAAACTACTCGTTTTGCCGAAGGTCTCTCAATTTCCAGAGCCCATTGAGCCATTTATCCTTCAATTTAGACAGTTAAATCTTGAGCATGCCAAGATGTTGTCATGTTTGTAGAAAATACAAGCGGAGAACATACAGAATATTGATGAACATTCTTCTTTCATAAATTTTATTTCTCCTAAACCTATAGAATATCTACTGAATAAAAGGAGAACTCATTTTTAAAAAAATAGTATATCCAAAGAATATCAAAAAATGTTTTGTTTCTTAGACCATTTAGAGGAGCGTATTTATGATTTAATTTTTTTTTTTATCAATGAATAAAAAACAAATCTGAATCGCAGGTATATCTGAGCTGTGCGATTTAAGATCTCAATAAATAATTCAAACTGACTTCCAAATTATATCTGTAACAAAAACTATTGCATTTAGCTTGGTTTTCTATTCATGTTCAGGGGCTGATGGATTTATCTTGATCCAAACGAATCAGGGTCGGGCCCCCAACTCAAAGGGGCATCCGAAAGGAATCATAATAAATGATTCATCACTGAAGAAAAATTTTAATCTAAGAGAGAATATATATAGAAAAAAAATTATTATTTTGATTATTAATGTCCATCGATTAAATTAATAATTTGTTTTAGGGAAACAAGGACAATAGCCTATGCAAGTATTTTTTTATTTTATGTCAACGTTTCGTCAACTTTGTTGACTTCCTCAGGGCTCAAACAAATAATATAAAAAGATATTTTTAGATTTAAATAAGAAATATTTTCAATCTGTGCCTATATGTGTTTGCTAAGAATGAATATTTATAAATTGACAAATATGCAAAGAAATTAATTTGTTTGAGCTCCTGAGGAAGTCAACAAAGTTGACGAAACGTTGGCATAAAATAAAAAATACTTGCATAAGCTATTGTCCTTATTTCCCTACAACAACTTATTGAGTAAAAATTATTATAATTGTTAATTTGTGTTAAAAAAATATGTCGTGCCAGTTGTAACTTTAATTGTGCAATAAAAATGTAATATGTACATAGAATTATATTTTTATAATTCAAGTGTAGAGTATGTGAAATTTTGGAATAAATGTTTAGTAAAATTATTTATCGTTATTCCTTTTACCCCAAGGGTCCAAAAGGATTATTAGCTGCAGGTCCCCGGAAAGCTAGATCTGCCGCTGTTCAGGTTCAGGCGCTATTTTAAGCCCTACCCTTTATAAAATTCAAATTCGGCCTTTTCTCGAATAAGGCTCACATCTGTGGATAGCGGCCTTCTCCTTAAATCACGCAACTCAGATATACTAGTATATTTAATCACAAAAATAAAAGCTTCAACAGCTTCATTACAGATATATATTTAGACATTTTAAATATTTCGAAATATATCTATGGTATATTGTTAAGAGGTAATCAAATTGTTAAGGCAGAGACCTAACATTCTATAATTTATCCCATTAATTTTTATTTTATTTATAGTCACCGGAAACCGAGCCCATTTAGACAGCAGTCAAGTGTTAGTAGTGTTAGTGAGGGAGCCGAGTTTTAGTCGGTTGAAATTTTATAGTCTAGAAATAAAATAATTAGAAGTTATAACCAGATCAACCCACACAAAATAAAGTTAGAAATTATTTGTATTATATATTAAATAAAGGTGTTCCCAAAAACGGTTAGTCATGCAAGTTGCGAGTTATTAGCTGACCATATGAAGCCCGAATGGAATTGAGGAGGTAGAGTTAGATATGAAAATATAAAATAATGCTAACCAGAGTTCCAGCGATTTTGGTAGTCTAGTTCAGAACTACTTAAGCTTATTTCATTCACAGGCCTTTGATGATATTATGTGGATTGTAATTCATGTTTAATTTCGGCCACAGGTCTTATAATGTTGAAAGCACCGGTTTCCATAAAATCAGCGAAGTTAAGCAACATGTAGCGTATGTTCTAATACAGTCTAAGACACTGTGTGCTGTTGACATATTTAGAGCCGTCCCAATCCCAGTCATGTAGTGTCCATGCCATGGAATTTATTGGGCAGGCCTAAAGAGGAATATTAAAATTGGTGATTCTCTATCTACACTAAAATACAATAATTATTTCTCAAAGACTAAAGGGTTTAGAGCAGCAGTCGGCCAAATTTTTTTTTAGGTTCTGTACCGTCATAAACTGGCCTATCCCCTATTCTCGGTTTTTCGTTGTATTACGGGACACCCTATATATATAATGTAATGTGTGTATATTTATTTACATCAAGCAGTTGACGTCCTCTTTGATTTACTCTTAAATATCAACAACTCTCCTACTCTCGGTAAGAAAATCTTTTCAATAATAATTATTATTTTAATTCGACAACTTATACTCACTGAGTGTGGTAATTTAGAAAAAAAAATATTTTGATCTGTTATACAGAAATATGAATTCATAGTCACATAATATGAAAAAATAGACAAAAAATAATTGATGAAGAATGATTGAGTCCTTCAATCAATTCACGTTCACAATCACCGTAAGACAATACATTTATTCATCAGAAATGCCTTAAAGCGCCAGGCGCTTACCATTGATTTTGATTAAGTGTCAAGAGTTCACCTATAATTAATATTCTCCCATTTCCCCAAAAAGATTGGTCTGTAAATAGAGCACCCCAACTGAAAATGTCTAAGGTCCTCGACCTTAAAAGGTTATGCGAATGTTGTAAAGTTATTGAGGTGGAAGACAACATTCTGTCAGATCCAACACAACTAATAAAACTATCTATATTAGTTTTTAACCGCATCAATATTATCATCATTATCAAACGATACTAAGTCGATTTTTATTTAACTAGTCGCCTCCATTAGATTCTATCCCATGTCAAATCTTTCACTGCACTTCCCAGTTCACATATACAGTAGATAAGTTCCACATGCCATATGCTTCATAATCTGAGGAAAGTATTCTAATCTCGGTCTTTCTCTTCCCCTTTTATTTCCTATCTAGTATCCAAAATATCCCTCAATAATCCTCAGAAGTACGTTGTTAACTGAGCTCTTTTTTTTCTCTAAATTCTTACTTAGTTCTCTTTTCTCTAATCCTATAAACAACTTCTTCATTTGTAATTTTATATATGCCTTTCAACTGTTTACGACCATAATCTTGACTATTTCTGTTCTTGTTGCTCTTGTTAGGCTCCAGCACCAAAGAATTCCAAGTTAAGGCTTTAGTGATTGTCATGTTTGTTAGTTGAAGATTTAAGGCTGAAACTGCCTAGAATAATTATTTTTAATTAAGCAAGCAGAAACATGGTCAATTAAAATAACCAGATTAAATTTGTTTGGTTTTTGAACCAAAAATGTTGGTACATGATAAGAGATTAACCAATAAATAGTAAAAAATTATCAATATTCTACCTGAAAATAAAATTGATGCTAGTTTTGAAGAAATAAGAGAGAGAGAGAGCTTATTGAAACCAGAAAAACTAATGAATCTCAGAAGTAACATGTAGGGCTGTTAGTTATTGGATAGGTCTGTTTAATAGAGTGTGTGTTGTTGGCTTATTACAACCGACACAAGCATTCAAGTAAGAATTAAATTTGTAATCTCTAAAATACAAGTTTTAGAGAATGAAAGTAAAGGATTAGGATTGGAGATGCAATAAGTGACCTAAGTCACACAGAATAGCTTATAGTTAGTATATTAAAATAGAATCGAAATTAGATAGATGTTATTTTAAAAGAAATTCAAGACACAAAGAAAGAAGATGAAAAATGACTCTACTAAATCTAACCTGTGAACGAGAGCCGAGACAGGGCCAAGCCAACCAAACCCAGATGCGATGGTATTAAACTCAGCTTGGATTAATTTAAGCTCAGATGGATTTTGAAATTGTTTGTTAAAAGATTCCAGAAGCATATCAGATCTTATTAGGCCCAGTGATAGGGGCTAGTGAAAAAAATATTAAATTTAATATTTTTGATAGAGATATAAGAAATTTAAGATGAAATATAATATAGAATTGAAATTTAATTGTCGATAAAATAATTCAATTATTATAACTAAAAAAATCTAATAGATGATTCTTTAAAAGCGGTTTTTAAAATTTATGAAATTTTGTTTAATAAGAAATCATTATTAACAAAAAAATGAATTAAAAAGAAAATATTATGTAAAATATAAGAGAGGGATTTTCGCTGAGAGCAGTAGATTAGTTTAATTTATAAGAAATAAATCAAAGAATGCGTCTTCTGATGCAAACAAAAGTTATAAAAAAATATATACCTATAGTATGTAAATATTTTATTAAATGAAGATAGGACTTTGCCTTAATCTTCGGCCTATTATAAATATTTTCCACGAATATTCAATAAGGGTATCGAGAAGAGTTGAATGATAGACTTTTTCGCTACCCAATGAAGTCAATGCCATTGAATATTCGAATGAAATGTTTGTATTAGACTCAATATGAAGGCAAAACCTTCTAACTAGTCTTCAGTAAATAAAATAAATATATATATAGTGTATATATATATAACTTTTTTTATGGAATAAACGCAACGAACATAATTTAAAAAGAATATCATAATCTGAGCCTGTTTTGCGAGAAACAAACGTGTTATATTACAAGATTTACGAGAAAAATTTTTCGACTTAATCTATCTTAGGCACCATTAGACATGATCTAAATAACAAAGGAAAAAATTCCCATCAATTTTACGTCATTTCTTATCGGTTTATAAGATGCTGCAAAAAAATATAAAAGGCCACCCTAATATATATTATATATTTCGCCCCAGAAATATCCCTCCAGCTCACGCAGATCTTTCATATATATATATAAATAATGAAAACAAATCTTTTAAAAAACAATCTTCAAAACAAAAGTATATATATAAAATATATATATATATATATATATATATTTGTTTTGAAGATTGTTTTTTAAAAGATTTGTATTCATATATATATATATATTTTCAATCTGTTTGATGACTGGCCTGATAGGTTAGCTAAGAATGAATATTGATAAAATGACAAGAATACAAAGAAGTTAATTTATTTGAGCCCTGAGGAAGTCAACAAAGTTGTATATTAGTTGTGAAGAAATTTTTTCTATTTATAAATGTAGAAATATTTCAATTATTTCCTTTTGATTGTTTTGCTTGTCACTCCAAAATTTGTTTGCTGATAAGGCTTGCAGACATAAGATTTTAAATTCCCCTAAGTCGTATTCTTTTTCTGTGAAACCTACCTCGCATCTTGCTCAAGTTTTATTGTTATATTAAAATGTTTCACCTAGAACCAACACCTAACTCCTTAAAAGTTATCGTATTAGTACGAGATTATAAATAAAGATAACAATATTCGTTAACTGTGAATAAATAATATTATTGAGATTTAAACAGAGAACTAATGGAACTTAAGATTAGATTTATAGAAAATTGTCTTCAAACTGGATAGATTGAAATAATCAGAATTCATAGAAAAATCACAATGTTTTAGCCTAAATTTGTGTGAACAGTTTAGATTGATTAGACAACTTCAAATCGAAATAGACATCAAGAACCAAGGAAAAAACGGAATTTTCAAGCTAAGACTTTGCTGGACATGTGCTGAACATAGTGACTGTTGTATAGTGAATTTTTTTTTAGTTTCAACCAAGCAGTGTGTTTAAAACAAATTAATTATTTTTTTTTTTAAGAGAACGTTGACCATTATTTCTGGTTGGTGCTGTTATTGTGAGTTATTATGCGAAGCTAATAAAAGCATTGACAATGATAAGCACATGAGCACAATGAAAGCATGCTAGATATACCAGAAATAGAGGCAGTATTGTCCTATATTAATAAGAAAATATACAAAATGCCTGATGGAAATGGAAAAAAAAACAGTTTATACACCACCATTTTAAAGACAAATGTTTGAAAATGGACACTAACATCAAGAGCCTTTCAGAGAAAATTCGAAGCTACTAATCTTTTTGAGGCCGTTCAAAATTTAAAATAAAACTGTGAACAAGAAAATAAAAACATAGATATTTAAAATTTATTCAATTAACACATTTATTTATTTTACAGAAGCTTTCCGGGCTTTAACATTCTTAAATTCATTTATTAAGAGGCTCCTAAAATCAGGAGCAGTCTCCATCTCCCTCTAAAAGGCTCTGCTACCATCCATAAGAGAATAATATAACCAAACTATTGCTAAAAAATTCAAACCAAGAAGAATAAATGAGATATAAATAAAGTTATTTAAAAACAAAAATAAAATAACTTTGAAGTAATAAATCATGAATTAAAAAAAAGGAAGTTAAGATAATTTTTGGTATAATAAAGAAAGAGGATGTCATAGAAAATAATTTAATTTTTTTTATTAATATATAGGATGGGGAACATACACCTGACTTTTTTATAATAAAAAACTTAATGGTAACTTGAAGATATTTTTTGGTGATACTTGAAGATAGAGAAGTGTATCGAGTTTGAGATAACATATTAATTTGTTTTTAAAAAACACCTAATTAATTTGAAAAGATTATTTTGTCGAGAGTAGCAGGAAAATTGATTTTTAAGAGAAGAGTCCTCTGTTTTTTTTTTTTTTTTATAATGATACTGATACAAGAAGAAGTTGCACCAAGAAGGTACAACCTCTGTAGTCCGTGGTGGACCCTTGTAACGTGAAGATAAGGGGAGATTTAGTGATTGGGTAGAAGTCGAAGGTATCTGTGGATGCTGGTCTTGAAAGATTGAAGGTCATAAGTTGCTGGAAAGACGGTCGGGGGAAGAGAGTTCCAGTCTCTAGATGTCATGGGGATAAATGAATTGGCGAATGCGTTTGTTCGATTAGTATCCAGTTTAAGCGCGTAGGGGTGTTGAGTTTTAGAAAAATCGTGTATTTCGCGCAAATGAAGCCCTTGGTGGGATTATCGATTTAATTTCGTCAGAACAAAAGCCATGGTAGTATCTATAAAAAAGGGAAAGGGCGGAGACAGATCTACGATGGGCTAGGGAGTCGAGAGTGTCAGTTAATGTAGGATCGCCTATCAGTCTGATAGCTCGTCTCTGAATTGCGTCCAGGGTTTCAAGAGAATACTTGGGGCCCCTCTCCACAAATGCGAGCAATATTCAAGACAGGGGCGAATTTGAGCCTTGTATAATATAAGGAGTTGAGTGGGGGTGAAAAATCGTTTGGTTCGGAAAAGAAAGCCAAGCTTACATGCTGCAGCCTTTGCTACTGAGATAATATGGTCATTCCAAGAGAGGTCAGAACCTAAGGAGACACCTAACAATGATATTTTATTACGAAATTTCAATGAGCTCGAATCAAAGGAAATGTCCGGAAGGTTCCTATCTGCGCGCCTAGAAATTAGGCAGCAGCATTAAAGTTTACCAAGTTGTAAGATCCCCATTTTTTTAGCATGCTTAAGTCTGAATTTATTGAGGAGGCTATGTTTGCGCGATTGTCTAGTAAGGATTGAGCGTTGTGGAGGGTGCTATCGTCAGCGTAACAATGTATTGGATTGGAGGGCAGATTTAATAGGTCATTAATATAGATAATAAAGAGCGTGGGAGAAATGACTGAGCCCTGAGGAACTCCAGCATTAGTATTAAAGGACGAGGATGATATTCCGTCAACCTGGACTTTATTAGAGCGGTTTGAGAGAAAGCTCTCAAGCAACTTGCAGAGGCTCGGGGGGAGGCCAAATGCAGGTAATTTGGCAAGAAGATTTTTGTGCCAGACTTGATCGAAGGCCTTTGAAATGTCTAAGCCTATTACGAAAGTCTCTTTACCAGTCTAGTGCTTTATTCCACATATGAGTTATATATGCTAAAATGTCGCCGGTGGACCGAGATTGTCTAAAGCCGTATTGACTATTATTTACTCATTCTCTCTTTTACAACAAATATGAATCATATTGATATCTCATGTACTTTGTGTACTTTGGAAGATATAATCATTTTTCTGTTGCCTGCCTGCCCCTATGCGGATTTGAATTTATGGGCGGCGGGTCATTCAGCTAGTAATATTAGGTAAGAAGCCTACAGTATGCTAGCCCGATTAGGACTTTCGGAGCTTGTAAATGCTTTTTCAAGACAATAAGGTACGGGATCTTTACACTATTTGGGGAATTTCGTTAGCAAACCGAATCTCTGCACAAAATTAATACAATCATTTATATTAAATTTCACTTCAAAATTTAAAGTCGTCCATATGATAATTTGATTTTGTTTTCTCCGATATTTTACATTATTAATGCAAAAGTTTTAAAATTAGAAAGGCCAAATTCTAAAATCCTCCTTTTAGAAATAGCTACAATTCTTCACCAGAACAAACTTTCTATGAGCTTCCATTATTGAGTTATTGTGAATAATTAAGTCCGGGCACATATTCACTCAGAAAGAACCTCATACAACTTCGATTGCTCCACGAGCTTGCTATTTTAGTTACATCGAGCAGAAGAGCCACTCTGATTTATTCCTTCTAAACTTTAAATGGTAACTTGGTAATAAATAACGCAAACTCACTTATAAGGAAGATCTATGAGCTTTTGAATTATTATTTACCCAGCCGGGACCTAATGATAGTTCATAAGGAATAAATAAATATTGAAATGCCATGCGTCAATAATGTCAAACAAAGAGGGCGAGGGGGTGTTTTTTGAAGAGTTTGACAAGCATCAGAGAGGCCTTTCGTCAAAATGCCGCCTTAACGACCAAGAAAGCATCTGATTAAATATTCACCCCGGGGGATTAGTTTATTAGATTCTAAATGGTGAAGAACTTGCTCATTAATTATTTTTTCCATGATTTTGGAAAGAACCGAAGTTATAGCGATCGGACGATAATTGGCTACATTTGAAGAATCTCCTTTTTTTATTGGTTGAATTCTTGCAGTTTTCCAGCTCCCCGGAAATGAGCCAGTGGTATAAGAAAGTTTGTAAATTTTTGAGAGAATAGGAGCAAGTTCAGGCGCGCAATTTTTGATTATACTGGTGGGAATGTTGTCTGGGCCAGCGGCTGAATCAACATTTAGGTTTTTGATTACCTTTAATATTTTTGGTATTCTGAATTTAATATCCGACATAATATTGGTGCTAGGGGTATAGGGCGGGGGGTCAAGTCCCTTGTCGTCTAGGGTGGCATTGGTTGCGAAGAATGAAGCGAATGCTTCAGCTTTAGAGAGGGCGTCAGTGGCTATTGAGCCGCTGGGAAGATTAAGGGGGGAAACGCAGATTTGGAGGAGTTCGTAGTTAATTTCTTCGTGAGATGCCAGAATCGATTTTTATTAGCTGGGCATGCTGATAATCGGTCAGCCCATTTTTCGTCTAAAGACTTCTTGGTTTCATTAATAATTTTGTTACAATGGTTACGCGATTTTGAAAAAGCGATTCGTTTGATGTCCGTTTGGCAGAAAAGCCATTCCTTGAATGCTTTATTTTTTTCACGAACAGCTTCGTTGATGCAAATAAACATACACATCCTATACTACTAAAAGGCATTTGTGCCTGTCTCTGTATGTACCTATCTATGTATCTATCTCCGTCCCCCAACAAAAACAGTCATCATGGTTACCAATTTAAATGAAATTATCTATATATATATAATTAAGGTTTTGTCTGTACATTGGGGTGGTGGTGTGGGTGAGTGCTGGGTGGGTTTCCAGGGGTCGTCATGGTTACTAATTTAAATGAAATCTATATATATAAAATTAAGGTTTTGTCTGTACATTGGGGTGCTGAGTGGGCTTTGGGGTGGGGCTGGCAAGAGAGGCCGCCGAAGGCGGGCCTCTTGTGCAGCTAATATATATATATATATATATATATAAATGAATGTTTATATGTACGATATATATAATTTTATCATTGATTTCCTCTTAAAAAATAATATTAATGGGATGTCCATCTTGTTGTTGCAAACACTGTTCCATTCTTGTTGGAAGAAAATGCATTAGCATACTTGCATTGCATGGATGTAGTATCTCATCAATTGGATGTGCTGCTTCAGTTCTAAAATGTTGACTGGACATGTTTCATAGAACTTGCCTTTCAGAAATCCTCATAAGATCTGATGCTGTTAGCTCTGGTGAGCGGACGGGCATGTTATTGGAATGCTGGAAAATTTCTTGAGATCGCACTTAAAATCATACAGTGAGTAATGAATGAATCCACTTTCTTCCAGCTAAAATGGAAGAGTGTTTGGAACATCATGGCGAAAATCTAATGAACATTATTTTTGAAAAATAAATTAAAATGTTACCTTCAACTCGATATAATGGTGATTCTTTCAGTATCAATAAAAAAATACATTTGAGCAAACACAAAGTTCTATTATTATTTTAAAAACCATCAGATATTTAGGTATTATTATGTAAAAAAAAATTAATATTAAAAAAATAAATTCACAAAATGAAAATTTTTAAAAACCGCTTTCAAAGATATAAACTTAAATAAACATTCACAAGTCTTAATGAGTTTTAAGTTGTTTCTTAATTTAGAATACAAAACTGACTTCATATGTGAATAATACAAACGATTAACCACACATTTATTAAATAAAGTACCTGTACAGATCCTTCTAGTTGAATGGCTTGACTGATTTCAAATAATTTTTTGGTGAATTCATCCACCTCAATAGTGCTAAAATCAAAAGTTGACAAAACAAAAAATTGTATTAGCGAGAGTAGCAGATTCGTTTATTATTGAGAAATCAATCAAAGAGTGCTTCTTATGCTTGATTTAAATAAATATGCATATATCTTCATATACAGTAAGGCCTGGCTTAACGCTTAATTGATTAACGCTGATTCGATATTCGGTCTTTTCGAAGTTTAAAAATGCTCTAAATTTTTAAAGTATATTGTGAAAGTTTGGTAACAATTGGAAAAAGTGCAAAAGCAAGACGAGGCATTTTAGATGCGGTCTCCTGCTACCGAAAAGTGCTTAATGAGATAAAAAGAAAGCGACAAATAACATTAGATTCTTGGTCGAATGTTCTACTTTCCTTATTTAATTGTGTAAGCGACTAGATTCGGCTTTAACAACGCTGTTTCTTTTAGCTCTTCAACGTTTAGGAAGGCATCCTAAGCTGTAAAAGGTCTGTCTTACTGTGTTTAATTTCGAAAAGCTTTGCTATTCAGTCTATTGTCAATACTTCACACGAATATTCAATAGTGGTTTTGCTAGATTTCAAAATGAATTATCTTCTTGGGTAGTAAATAAGGAATTCTAATTATTTAACTTAATATGTAATTAAAACATTTCTATGGAATATTTGCCTTTATGAAGTTTTTATATTAAACTGAACATCAAATTCTTCGAAACTATCATATCAAATGAATAGAAAATTTAGATATTTTTGAGTGGATATTGATGAGGAAGTCCAAAATTCAAAAAAAGAAGATAATTTATACACATCTTCTATTCACCGGCCGACGAGTTTCGGAGGCTTATTTCCTCCTTCTTCAGGGTTTTGAAAAGGTCAGCGAAGGAAATTCAATGACGCCTTCCCCTCTGTCTCCTCTCTCAGTAACAATAATATATCGTATTTCATTCTCAGCAGAATTGGGGAATGTCACATTGATTTCCTTCACTGACCTTTCAAAAACCTGAATAAGGGAGAATAAGCCTCCGAAACGTCGGTGTATGAATAAAAACAGTTTCAATTATGTTCTTTTTTCGAATTATGGACTGCCTCATCAATATCCACTCAATTCACTTATCAGCCCGTCTCCAAAAATTACTTCAATCTTACATATTTTTATATCCTTATTTTTTATAGTAGGAAGCAAAAGACGCTTACTCTTTGATTTATTTCTTATGCCCATTAAAGTTAATGATAGCTTGAAATTTTAGCTTGGGATTTCATAAAAATATATAATTTATTAAAAAATATATAAACCATTTGTTTCATGAAAAACATAAATTTCAATTTTCACTATGAATGACCTTACCGTTTGCAAGATAAAAAAATTTTTTAATTGGAGCCAAGTAACTCTGGGGTCTTATGAGAGGCAGCTAATTAACATTCTCCAACAAATAATAAACAATAAAGTAAAATATATATAAATTAGAAATTTCCGAAAAAAGTAAAACGGTACTCTTCATAAGATCTTGTGTTAATTTACTTCAATTTATAATTTTCTATCGAGAAAAGGGTTCAGTCAATCTTAATGAAAATTACATATATATAAAGATATATATTTTTAATACATTTTTCATGAGACATGTAATTTTGTTTTTTCATGCCTAAGTGTTCAAATTTTTATCATATTAATATTACCTTAAATTAATAAATAAATCTCAATAATGTAAATTAATATTTTAGCATCAGGCAGGATTCGAACCCGCGACCTCCCCTTTAGGAATAAATTCATTTCTTACTAAGAACTATAATAAAAAAAAATTTAAATATAATTCCAATTATTATTAAAAGATATACAATGCAAAATAAACTTAAGGTGTGCTATTGATTTATTCAAAAAGATTTCTTTAAGGTAGTTCTTTCGCGACAATCCACACAAAAAGTTTTAGCCTCGAAACCACTCTATACATATGAATGGTGCTAAAATTTTAGGTTGTTTTTTAACGTGACTGTACTTCTCACACTACTATATCCTGTTTATGAATGGATCGTTTTCAAGCCATTGATCTTATATCCCCTCCACTAAAAATAATCGCCCAAATATGATTTTTTTTTTATTTTTTATCAAAACTACGAGGTAAATAATTTCAATTTTTTTTTAAGTTACTCGGAATATATTATTCTAACAAATATTAGTTTTACATCAAGATGTTGAAAGTCCTTCAATGAAAAAAAATAAAATAATGATCATTTTCCCACCCTTTCCCAATCTACCATATGTAAAAAATTTCATTTTTAATTTCAATTATTTCATATTTGGTGTGGTAAATCGTCTTAAAATTTTAACAGTCTGTTTATTATGCTTTTAATGACTTATATTCCAAGTTTCGAAGACTTTTTGAATTTTTGCATTTGCGAAAGAACTACCTTAAATAAAAATTATAAGTTGTGGAACATTTGTATTAACAGAGAGGCAACAGGTGCACAAACACAGAGCACAGGTCGATGGTAATCCTGAAATTGGACCGTGGAAGAAATTGGTTATAATAATATTATGAAGACGTGGCTGTATTATAAGTTAAAATAAGAGCAGAGGCAAAAAAGAAAAATTTTCTATCGTCACTGTTTCTATTAAATAGTTGATCTTCCTCAGGACAAGAATAGTTTTTTCAAATGGTATTGTGTTCTTGTTGCAAATACCCATAGAACCTGTTCAAATAAATATTCTTTGTTCTGAATAAGGTTAAATATTTAATCGAAACCTTAGACCATGAAAGCCTATAGACACGACCGCTGCTACTCTCCACACAGAGTGAAGTGAGGCCAACATGATCTAGCTAGAGAACGTGACGTCATCTGTAGGTAGGAAGACCCAGAAATAGAATGGGCGCTATAGGAATCATTATACATTGAGATAAATTCTATCGTAGTTTAAATTATTTATTTTGGATTCCAATAATCGCAAATTAATATAACAAAATGTTTTATTTTCCAAATTCAAATTACATATTTAAAAATAATTCAGTCATCGAGCAACACTCCCTTCCCATGTCCATATATACAACAATGTCTTTTATTATTTTAATCAATTGTAGGTTACCAAAATATTTATTAATTTCGAATGGTAAATCAAGTGAATAATTATTCATTTTAAATACAGGTTTTTTGAATCAATTGACGGAACATTCAACCAAGTTCATCATTTGATTTTACCAAATATTTTGTCAGTGTAAAAATCGAAATTAAAGTAAGTCTAAATAAACAGATGTCACAATCTAATTTTTCTTCAATTTTTTTAATTAAAGATAAAAGTAAATAAATATTAGATGAAATATTCATTTACTATGAGTTAAGATTTCTAGGTCACTTGTTTCACATTAAAATTAAAAAAATAAAAGAGGTAAATTTTTTCAATATATATATTTCGGGTTGTAAGCCCATCTTCAGGAAAGTACAGAATTTTAACTGAAGAAAAATTTAGATTGTGACATCTGTTTATTTCGACTTACTTTAATTCCGATTTTTACACTAGCAAAATATTTGGTAAAAATCAAATGATGAACTTGGTTGAATGTTCCGTCAATTGATTCAAAAAACCTGTATTTAAAATGAATAATTATTCACTTGATTTATTGTATATATGGACATGGGAAGGGAGTGTTGCTCGATGACCGAATTATTTTTAAATATGTAATTTAAATTTGGAAAATAAAACATTTTGTTAAAAAAAAAATATTTTGGTATATTAATTTAATATTAATTTGCGATTATTGGAATCCAAAATAAATAATCCAAACTACGATAAATCTATCTCAATGTATAATAATTCCTATAGCGTCCATGCTATTTCTGCCTGTTCCTACCTACAGATGACGTCACGTTCTCTAGATCATGTTGACCTCACCAAGGCTTTTATGGTCTAAGATCGAAACGATGACAAGAGAAATTTGAATTTTTTTTCGGGCTATCTCTCTTATCTTATAATAATATTTTCAAATGGTATAATAATCAGCTTGACAGGAAATTCATGGTATAATTTTATGAAATCCGATACTAAAATTAAGACCAAAGATTGTTAATAAATTGGAAGGGGTCTTAAGAAGCTAGTTAGGGCTCTGAACATTGTATTACAAAAAATTTCAATTGAAATTAATTTATTATAATTTTATTAATAATTGAAATATTTTACCTTTCAAGAGTTTCTTTGAGAAAATCAAAATCATAGGCTACACGATGTATCAATTTATTTAATATAGGTTGAATTCTTTTGGCATTCTCAAAATGTTGCCTAGGAAAACTTGAAGGTAAAAGTGCGAATGGAGCAAGTTGTAAATAATCACGTCCATAGAAATGTTTAGGTCTGATGCAAGAACCTGTAATAATCATGTTAGTTATTAGTTATTATTAAACATTAAATAAATAAATAAATCACTAGGGATTGTCTATTGTCAACTAATCCGAGGTGTTAGGGATGATTTTTATGATCAAAAAATTCGTGCAAATTTTTCTGTTATGTTTTTATCGTGGTATGAATTTTTACAACAAGGTGCTACAGTCAATAAAGAATGCTATTTGAGATTGTTGCGTCGGCTGCGTGAAGCAATTAATAGAAAACGTCCAGATTAATGGAAAGACAATACTTGGAAATTGCATCATGATAACGCACTTGCCCGCACATGATTGCTTAATCGGGAATTTATGGCCAAAAATAGTACCGTAATGATACCGCAACCACCACATTCGCCAGATTTGATCCCATATGAGTTTCAACATCTGATGCCCCAGGTATTAGAAGACGAAGAACGATTTTTGATGGATTATAGGATGAGCAAAGAACAATTTTATGGACTTTTAAATATGGTTGGAAAAAAAATTTAAAAATCCAGTTATTTCTATATTCCTTATTGAATTGATCAAACAAAATCGAGTATTTTTTGACATGCTCGATGAGCTCTTGTTCAACGTTCATCGCTGACGATGCACACTGACGAGATCTGGAAATTTATATTTGTAGCTGACGCATCAGTGAGCGTGTTATGTCACGTCAAAACACGTCAGCTTAGTGTGCAAAGTCGTATTCTATTTAAAATAATGGTTTGATTTGTTTTTGCACATGATAGCTGACGTGTAGACAGGTCACGTATGCGTCGTGTGAATGGACCTCCAGCATTAATTGACTCTCTCGACTTCCTGGCTCATCGTAGAAATGTCTCCCCCTTTCCCTTTTTTAACGATACTTCCATGGCGTTTGTTCTGACGAGATAAAATCAATAATTCCTACTAAATCCTCATTTCCGCGAAATACACGATTTTCAAACATTCAACACCACTTCGCGATTAAATTAGATACTGGCCCAGTGATTGTCAACCTTTTTTTCCCTCCTGGGACACTTTTAATGACATAAAAATTTGGTGGCACACCAAGGATCCACAAAATTATAGATTACATAAGCTTAGTCGCGATAAATAAAAAAATACTGAATTAAATACGAAAAATACACCGTGACTTAAGAATGAAAACTGACATAATAATGTAGTTTTATCAAGATGATGTTGCCAATTCATTGTAGAAGAAATAAACAACTCATCAACAGGGTATAAGGTACAGAAATATTTATATTCAAATAAATTATAAGTACCTACAGAAAAACAATGCATTCTGAATTTTTAGCGGCACATTGTCAAAGGTTTGATAGTACACTAGTGGGCCGCGACAGAGTGGTTGAGAACCGCTGTACTAGCCGAACAAACGCATTCGCCAATTCGATTATCTCTATGACTTCTAGAGACTCACACTCGCTTCCGCAGTTCATGTTTCTGGCTACATATATAACCTTCAATCTTTCAAGAACCGCATCCAAAAATACCTTCAATATGACCCAATCCCTGAGATTTTTTTCTCTTTTCACAATGCAAGAGTCCACCCCAGATTACAGAGGTTGTACCTTTTTGGTGCAACTTCTTCTTGTATCAATATTATTAGAAAAAAAAATCTTCCAGTTCATCAAAAGGATCATAAAAGCCTCAATAAGCAAATTTTGATATATTTATTATTATTATTTGATTTTGCAGCTGATAGGTGACTCCGATACAAATTATATTTTGGTTTTTCTCCGAATCAAATTAAAAAACATCTGCTTTTTTTAATGAAAATGATGAGAGAAGGAGTTACACCAAAAGGTATATCCCTTAAAGGCCTGGGTTGGCCCCTCCATAGTGAAAAGAAGAAGAAGAAAGAATTTTATGGTCTGGACAGGGGTCGAAGGTATCTGTGGATACGCGTCTTAAACAGCTGAAGGTTATAAGTCGCGGGAAAGATGGTGGCAGGGAGCGACTTCCAGTCTCTGGAGGTCATAGGAATAAAAGAGTTGGAGCAAAGCGCTTGTTCGATTTTTATCCAATTTGACTGCAAAGGGGCGCTGAGCGTTGGAAAACCGCGTGCTTGGAACAAGTGTACCTACTCATTTATATATCTTGGAATTCAGATCACCAGTAATAAATATCTCAACTTGGAGGTCCAAACTCAAGCAATCAAGGCGTCAAAAATATCAGGATGCCTCAATGATACTATTTGTAAAAACAAATATTTAAATATGAATTCTAAGGTACGAATATACAAGTGTATAATACACCCAATCCTAACTTACGGAGCAGATACCAGAAAAACAATAGGAAATCTCAAGATGGGCCTTGAAGAAAACACAAGAATGGGATGCACACATTTCAAGGATGTCAGAGGATCGGTTGGTCAAGATAGTCAGAGACAACGCCCTTACGGCGATATATCGCCTTTTGTCCAGAGAATCATCTTAGTTTAAAATTCTTTTTTGCATTGTCTCTTGTGTTTTTTCCAACATGAGCCTCGTGATCTTCCTTTCTTTCATAGATTTTCTTAGACAGTAAAATGTAAATAAATTTATTTATATCAATTAAAGAACACACTTTTGAATTTATTCTTATATAAGAAAATAGAGAAAATTTGATTCAAGGTGAACTAATCTTTGATGTCATAAAATTTGATTATATAATTATAATCATCATCAATTAGATAAGAATCTGTTAAAGCTTATATTTTTGTAATTGGATTTATTGAAGGTTACATTTTTTCTTTTACAAATAACAATTTTTGGAAATATATGTGGTGAGGGAAAGGTAGAGGAGGAGAAAACCTCCTGAGAATTAATATTTTCGACCTCACTTATTCCAACTGTCGAAAATATTAATTCTCAGTAGGTTTTCTCCTCCCCCTAACTCTCCTCACCACATATATTTCCAAAAATTGTTATTTGTAAAAGAACATTTTTTTCCAATTTATATTAAGTTTCTCTGACTCCTGAAGATGGGCTGATATATCGAATTCAAAACTCATTTTTGTTTTATTTCTTTTTCTGTGAAACTTATCTCGCAATTTTTATAATTATATTAAAATGTTTCACCTAGAACCAACACCTATCTCCTTAAAAGTTGTTAATTTTTTATTAAAATCACACATCATTATTTATAAAAGAACTCTAAAAACAGGCTTTCTTTTGCAATGGATTTTCGAATAATCAAATTTAAAAAGTATTAAGAACAAAAAAAGAAAAAACAACAGATGTAGAAAATTTAAATTTACAATGACATATAAAATAATACCATATATCATAGTCACAACTGACAAGAGGTATATATTTTAAAGAAAAACAATTTCAGAGTAATATTCACACCAACAAATGAAGTCATCAAATATCAATATCAAAGATAAAATTAAAAATGAATTTTGTGGTGTGTATAAAATGTCAATGTATTAAAGTATATATTTGTGAAACTGACGGGAAGATTTGTAAAAGAATGAGTGAAAATGAAAGAGATCTTAGCATGTGCCGATGCTTTTCTTAAGGACGTTCCCTAATAAAGCTCAGATGCATTTCGCTCTTTCCCCTACTCTCACATGCGCAGAAAGGCAAACATATTTTCATTACGTCGTTTCTTTGACCTGGCAACATTGCATTCTTACCGACGCTAAAAGACAAAGAATAAAAAAAAAACAGTTCAATGTAAAATTCCAGGTGAGAACAGTATAGTTAGGTTGAGAGAATTGGCTAAAAATCTCAAATGCACCAGCTGCAGAAGTTTTTTAGATATGGAAAGATTGAGTGATTTTAGTGCGACGTTGCCAAGTCGCCATCTCTCACTTGCCATGCCATGAGAGAAAATGAAAACCATCAAAAGTACCTAACTTTTAACATTTTTCATACAAAACGAATACCGCTTGATACAATTATTTTAACAGGAAAATATTTGTTATATCATCAAGTTTTTCAAAATAATATTAAGAATTACAATTGTTATTTAATGAAACAGTTGCTTTAACATCAATCGGGATAGGGTTCGCATGTTAAATATCCAAATTTCAATGGTCAATATTTATAAATTTAGTGCCGCAAGGACTATTGAAAAAATGTCTACGTATAAAGGACACTTATAAATATGTGTATTCAAAGTTTTAAAAGGATTGCAAGAAAATCGATTTATTAGGGGGCATCCTTAAGAGTCTTAGCTCCTATATCCTCTTAGCCACCAATTCCCGAAATCAAGCTAATACCTAATGTATATATGAATTTGGAATTTCATTTTTTTTTTTTTTTTATTTTCGACGGCAAAAGGCCTTAACAAATTGGTTACATTTAAACATAATATTATACACATAATGTTGGAAAACAGAGAGATATAATAGGTAATGTGGTAAGTGAAGATAAATTGTGTAAATAACAAATAAATGAATTTTGAATTTTAAGCTTAATCATAAGATAGCCTATTTTCTTTAATAGCTTTAGTCACTCTATTAGAATGGGAAGCCAAATCTATTACACTAATTCTTAAGGAAAGAGCGTTATAGCAAACACAGAGTCTATAGAATGGATTGTTCTCAGTGTGACGCGTGATTGGTACTTTAGGGTAGAAAGGCTGGTTGTGTCTAAGTACTATAATTTTTAAAAGAAAAAGAAACTTTAGTTCTGGACAATGAATTATGTTCGATATAATTTAATTTAATCTTTTAATCTCTTCCTCGTTCATTTTTTGCAGCTCTGTAGTGGCCTGACTATTATTAAACTATATTCAAACGCCTCTCAATAGATCACTAACCCAAAGGTCGAAAATAATTTTTTCTTTACCCCAGGGCGCAATCACAACTATTTATAATTGTCTTTCGACACGGCCTCGTTGTGATTGCGCCCCGGGGTAAAGAAAAAATTATTTGCGACCTTTGGGTTAGTGATCTATTGGGAGGGGTTTGAATATAATTAAAAATAATGTTCTTTGTAAATGTAAAACGTTATTTCTATAAATTAATATGTCAATATTTTTCACTTTATGGTTTTCAAAACATGTATTGCTTAATCAGATGCTCGGGTCGTTTGTGAAAGTTTTCTAGTGGACTTTACTCACAGCCTATATATAGCTGGACAATCACTTGGCTAAATCCGAGGGGTGAACCGCGACCTAAAATTCTGTACACCTACTTCCACTTCCAAGAAGAAAACAATAGATGACAATAGATTATCTAATAAATTCCAAAGAAGGTGTACACCTAATTCCAATCGCGGTTCACCCCTCGGCTAAATCAGTTATGGTAAAATGGGGGGGGGTGCATATACTTGAGAACTACCGCAGATCAAGCGATTGAAACGTTGTAGTTATATTATTTAATGTTGTTCAATAAATATTTATAAATAATGATGTGTGATTTTAATAAAAATTTAAGCTTCAATGATCAAAACCATATCATTAAGAACAATGATTTTCTTTTTTATGAAATAAAAAACCCCTTAAGACGCGGACACGGAGAAACGTTTGTATGGAATCGTATTTAACAAATAAATAAATAAAAACCAAACATAGTTTATTTTTTATTTTGTAAAAACCTAGTGAAAAAAAGTATAAAGTTTGCATTAGAGGCACCTCAAAAGAAAAGATGATTAATCATATAGATTTAAATATTATTAAATAAAATAAAAGAATAGATAGATTAATAGATCTAATATTTCTATAATAAATTACTTACCATGTATTAAAGCCCAATCTTTGGCTTTATTAACAACATCTTTAAGTAAAAATTTATTTAATGGTAAATTAATACATGGCTCTAATCTTGGTGTGGACATTTTTTCAATATTATAATCTATGTCTAAAATTTATATAAAATAAAATAAATATTAATATCGATTGTTAGCCTATAGCATAGATAAAAGATACTACTGGCCTATAGTAGACAGGTTGTCATTCCAGTTTCGGCTCGGTTTCTAAATTGCAAAGATTCGGGTAGCCAAAAACAAATGTTGTTATCTTATCAAAGACTTGACATGAGTCTTGAGGATGGTCAAGGTCAATCTGCGCGCGCATCCACACGTGACGTCATCAAGTCTGGCAAAATTCAAAATTTACGGGTGAAATTTGAAATAGAAAAATTGGATGAAAAGTTAAAGCATTTTAAGATAGGTGCTACTTTCTAGGTCAGGGGTGCCCAACCCAATTAATCTTGCGGGCCACTTTAGAAATGCATGATAACTCCGCGGGCCGCATATAAGATTATATATCCCCATATTAGATTTAGACCAGGGAGATAGGGAGTGCCTGTAAGCTTAGAACTTAGGCGAAAAAATTGTCTCCTGAAGCAGGGGGAAGAAGAAGATCAACGGCCATCTTGCATAGTTCAAAACATTGCCAAACAACGTTATCAAATGAGAAATACATGTTTAACAAAGAGCTAATACTCTCATATAAGCACGTTTTTCTTTAATATAAAATACAGTATATGTTCCTAAGACTATTTTGTGTATATTCATCTTATTTTAATGTGAAATAATTTTAATTAATTTCAATTTTCTCTAGATATCTGTAAAAATCAAAAAACTATAATTTAAAATAGTTTTTTTATTTGTTTTTTTATTTAGGTGACCTTATAATTTTGAAAATCGAAGGTAAAATGATATATATTTTAGTATAGGCAGTGCTGGATTTCCGCCTAGGCCCACAAGGCCCGGGCCTTGGGGCCCAGCCGGCTTGGGGGCCCCGGTTGCGGAATCTTTTTTTTTTTATTTTTCAACCTAAAAAGATCACAAGGGATCTACAACAGGCATTATAAATATCATACGTTCTTGAATAAAAAAAAAAAAAAAAAAAAAAAAAAAATATGTTCTGTATTAGTGCATTTAATTTGCTAAATTTCCAAAATAGCTACGATGGTGGGGGGGGGGCAAATGTCAAGTGTCTAGGGGCCCTGGGTCTCTTAAATCCGCCCCTGAGTATAGGACCATATGGAAATCTCAATGTTTTGAAAGATCCAAGATGGCGGACTGTGAGTCAGCGATGATGTAGCAGGCGACACTTTTCTAGCCATAAGCTCTCTCCCTATCTCCCTGGATAAAACATCCATAGATAAAAGATATATATGCGAGAAGCAAAAAAAATTTAACGAAACTAGCGCCCCTGTCGGTATGAACACAAACTATTCATCGTTCCAAAAAGAACAAAGGAGTTAGCAACCCCTGAAAACATCTTTTTTTCTATCCCCGGAACATTAAAATTGTAATATTCTAATTTTCTAATTGGACACCACAATGGTTTAAATATTTATTTTGTAAACTGCAGCAGATTATGAAAAGATAAGTGTTTCATTACCCTTTTGATTTAATATAAAAAGGTTTATTATTTTTAAAAAATGTCATAAATAACAATTTGTTTTTTGGATAATTCATTCATTTTTTTGTTGTTTTTGAAAAATTAGTTCCCTTTAAATGTAAAAGTTGTTATATATTTTATTTAGAATTTATTTCCAAATACATATATCATACAATTAATAAATATTTATTTGTAGGAATAATGTCTTAGACTACGAGGAATGTATTAACATCTATCTTCTATACCGGCAGTTACCAAACTTCCAGAAGTCGCCAGGCACGATGCACACTGGCAATTTTATCCCCGGAACATTGAAATTTTAAAATTCTAATTGAACACCAGAATGGTTTAAATATTTATTTTGTAAACTGCAGCAGATTATGAAAAGATGATAAGTATTTCATTACCCTTTAAATTAAATATCAAAAGGTTTATTATTTTTATAAAATCAGTTATAAATAACAATTTTTTTTTTATAATTGATTCACTTTCTTGCTCTTTTTTACTAATTAGTTCCCTTGAAATTTAAAATTGTTATAGGTACATTTTATTTAGAATTTTCATCCAAATATATTTACCATACAATTAATAAATATTTATTTCTAGGAATAATGTCTTGGACTGGACTACGAGGAATGTATTAACACCTATCTTCTATACCAGCTGTTCTGGAAGTATTTAGGGTGGCTTCACATCGTTTTTCTACATCATCGGTTCTCAAGTTCTCGGACAAGTCGCGAAGATTATGAAGACTATACACTGATATTTTCATACCCTGGAACATTGTTTCAAATTCTAAATTTGTAATTATTATTATTCTAATTGTTAAAATATTAATTTTTTTTAAACTCAAACTAATTGTTAAAATCTAAGCTATTTTGTATATTTATGTTTCTATTAAAATTTATAATTGAATGTATATAATATAATATTGTAACATGTGATTGCTTCCCTGAGTTTCTTGCCGGCTCCTTCTCAGTAGAGCTATTTCCGAACCGGTGGTAAAATCAAGACTTTAACCAAGTGCTTTTTTACAATCCTATGATTTATAAATATGTATTAAATAACTAAGCACTTCATTATTATATTAAATATAAAAATGTAATCAGATATCAATATTTAATAATAAGTAATAATAAAAATACTGTTTTATTCCAAACTTTCAATCTTTTATTTCATATTTACCTATATTTTCATTTTTATGCTTTTATAGTTGATTTCTTTATAAAAATAGAAATTAAGACTGAAGCCATCTAGATTGGGAGTTTTTTATGAGATTATCTCATTAATAATTCCTTATCTAGATGGCTTCAGTCTTAATTTCTATTTTTATCTTTAATTATTTAGTGAAGAAAAAAATAATTTTAAATTTCCTGCCTCCATTTTAATGTGAGTGTGTGTGAGTGCCATGTGCCAAACTAGCGCCATTGGTGTTGGAGCTTGCAAACTTTGGATTGCCTGTCAGATCGTGTGAGTTGACTATCTATAGTATCTTTTATCTATGACATCTTCTGCTTATTCAAATCATACTCTCTGATTCAAATAGAAGTAATCTACTCTGATAAAAGTTGTTTTGTAAAATTTTTTAAGATTTTTATATCTTAAATCGCAATGTCTATAAGTTTGTCTAATTGGTCTCTCTGTGAAAAATGTCAACATATCATCCCTGTAAAAGAAATCAGTTTCCATTCTTGTCAGACTGATAATGTGTCCAACTCTTGTTCTATTTGGAAAGGAAGTTTTCACGGTATTCTAAACTTTACTGATAATATACCCGTGGATCTGAGTTATGAAGAAAGTACAAATTCTATATTTCTACATCCTTCAGTAATGAAATTATGCCAATTCCATTATGGTTCATATGCTACTCTTGAAATAGAAAATAAACAATTTCTCAAAAAGGTTTATCCTACTACAGATGAAGAATTAAAATATTGTATTTTATTAAAAGAAAGTAAGTACAACACTTAACAATAATTAGCTAAAATGTATATATATATATTGTACACGACCTCAAAATCCACCCAAGTTTTCGGCTGTTCTTAGCCCTGTTTAAGGGGCAAAATTTTGGAAAAATATTAGTTTTGGGGACATTTTTTGAGTTTTTTTGAATTAAAGGGTATTAAAAGGAAATTTTATTGGAATCCCAGACATTTTCTAAATTTAAAACCAAAATAATTAGTAAATTGAAATTTCGGAAGAAAAAAGATTATGTATTTAAAACAATTTTTTATATTGAATTTAAGTATTTAAGTTAAAATGTTTAAAATAAAAAATTAACTTGAAAAGGGGCTAAGGTCCAAATCGAAATGAATTCCTTGGAAAAAGAAATTTAAAATAGAAAAAGAGAGAATGCTAATTTTAACTATAAAAATAACTGCAGTTAAAAAAAACAATTTATAAAAATAAATAAACATGAACTTTAGTGTAGTCTAATTGATAATAATCTTTAAATAAAACAGAGATATAAGTGATAAATAATGTTAATTTATTAGTTGAATAAAAGATTTCACTGTCGATGGTAACAGAATTGTTTTTATTTTAGGTTAAAAATAAAATAAAATGAGAGAGTCTTCTGTTTTTTAAATAAAATAATTTTTAATTATTTCTAGAGACTATAGTTTCGAAGGCATTGCCTTCATCATCAGTCTATCACAAATATTTCAAATTAGTTACAAATTAAGATTTATACATAGAAAATTTTGAAAAATATATAATGTCTTTTTCTTCATGTTTCTTCTTAAGAGATTCTAATCTCTTAAGAAGAAACATGAAGAAAAAGACATTATATATTTTTCAAAATTTTCTATGTATAAATCTTAATTTGTAACTAATTTGAAATATTTGTGATAGACTGATGATGAAGGCAATGCCTTCGAAACTATAGTCTCTAGAAATAATTAAAAGTTATTTTATTTAAAAAACAGAAGACTCTCATTTTATTTTATTTTTAACCTAAAATGTTAATTTAATTAAAAAAAAAATATTCTAAAAGGGCATGAATTTAGATTCTATTAATTAACACTTGATAAATTCGAGAGAATACATAATTTTAGGCAAAAAAAGGTGAAACAGATGAATTACGGACCTTAGTAATAGTTAAAAAATTAGTAAAATAAAGATAAAAGGGGTTGAACGGATTCATATTGACCTAAGTCCGAAAGTAAATTAAAAAATTCTCTCCAATTGATCTATTCTTGGCAAGAAAATCTTTTCAATTTTAAATCAATATTTCATTAAGTTTGTTGAACTAAAATATTGTAAATCTCTTTTATTTCCAGGTTTAGACATGTCTTCATTTAAAGACCCTCAATATGTAAAGGTTTCTTCATTTAAATATAACTTGTTAGAAGCAGATGAAATTCAGATAAATTTGCCAAATATTGAAGATAAAGAATTGATTAACAATTCTCTATTAAACGAACGTTTTTATCATCGGCATATCAAAGCAGAGGAAATCATTTTGCTTCATTATAATGGAAAAGTTATAAAAATATTTATTCAAAAGATTATTCCAATTCAAAATTATTGCTTATCAACACAGTTAACTAATTTAAATATTAGTGAAAATCAATATTATATTGTTGTTAAAAATTCCAATTGGAGAATAAATATTCAAGAAAAAACAGTAAATATAAATTCTATAGGAAATGAGAAACTTCTTTTAGAGATGGAAGGTTTTTTAAATTTGAGATTTAAAAATATAAAAGATTTAATATTTAAACTTAAAGGAATTATATTATACGGACCACCTAGATCTGGAAAAACCAGTTTATGTTTTGCATTAGCTCATAAATTGAATACTTTTCCTATTAATTTAAAAGAAAACGATATTTTTTGTGAATTAGTTAGTGAAACAGAGAAAAAATTGGATGAATTATTTCTTCTAGCAAAAAGTAAATCTCCATCATTAATTATAATTGATGATATTGAGAAAATCTGCCCTAAAATACCGTCAAATCATCTTCATAAAAGAATTCTTTCAAAATTAATAAAGTTCCTAGATAATTTGGAAAATGATGACTCATGTGTACTGTTTATTGGAAATACTACAAAACCAGATGATATCCATCCCTCTTTAATTCAACTTGGCAGGTAAATAAATCATTGTTTTAAATATTTTATTCTAAAATTGAATAACTGCTGAACCACTTAATTCGCTAATACTTTTACCCCCCATGACTTCCAGGAACTTGGTTTCTTTCTCAGCCTTCCTTTTTTCCGACTCGAATCTTCAATCCTTCAAAAGCCACTGCAAAAACACCTACGTCTACATCCTTGCGCTTGATCACTTTCTCTTCCTCTCTTCGGCAATGCAAATTTCTTTCAAAATCTATAGAAGCTATATCTTAGTGCCACGGTCTTGCACTCAAACTTATTAAAAAAAAAATGGCTTGTTTTTTATTTTTGTTTTTAATTAATATTTTTTTATCCATAAATTAAAAAGTATCAGTCATCATTTATCTGCTTGACCATACCACCCACGTTTCTAATAGAGATAAAAAATCGCAACATTCACTCTTTAGTATTCTCCTTTAAGCCTTTTAAATATAAAAGAAATCTACTTAAGGACGTTCCCTAACAAAACGATTTTCTTGCAATCCTTTTAAAACTTTGAATACACATATTTATAAGTAGAATTTTTTTTCAATAGTCCTTGCGGCATTAAATTTGTAAATATTAACCTTTGAAATTTGCATATTTAACACGCGAACCCTATCCCGATTGATGTTAAAGCGACTGTTTCATTAAATAACAATCGTAATTCTTGATATTATTATGAAAAATTGATGATATAACAAATATTTTCCTGTTAAAGTAATTGTATCAAGGGGTATTCGTTTTGTATGAAAAATGTTAAAAGTTAGGTACTTTTGATGGTTTCTAGCAGTGAAGAGATACTTACACAATTATTGAGATCTCTAAACTTGACATCACTTTGTATATAAAAATTTTGGTTCAAAAAGTAATTACTTGCATTTAATATTTATCTAATCTCACTTTTAATAAAATTGTTGAATTCTTTAATAAATAATAAGATTTCTTCTAATTAATTACTTTTATTTCTTTATTTTTATAGATTTCAAAACGAATATGAGCTAGAACCTCCAGATGAAATAAATCGATGTAAAATATTAGAATCTTTTATTGTTAAACATAATCATAATCATAATATAAATAAAGAAGAGATTATGAATATTTCAAGAACGGCTGTAGGCTTTGTCGCAGGGGATCTTGTAATACTTTTCAATAAAGCTTTACGTCTGGCATCAAATGAAAATAAAACTCTTTGTCAAAAACATTTACTTTCGGCATTGAGTGATGTCACACCTAGTGCAGCGCGCGAAGTGATGCTTACAGTACCAAAGGTTTGGATTAAATTAAACCATTTCAATTGATAAAATTTGTTTACAATGAAAATATTTATGACGAGGTTATCCATAAAAAAGTGAGAGAAAAAAATGACACACAATCACTTCATAATATACCGGGTGAGTTTTTTTTATCTTGAGACAGTCTTATAACTCAAAAAACAGTGCATTGTGTGAAAAAAAGTTTCAAATAAAAGTTTATTTATAACAGGGGGGGAAACTAAACTACGCTATTGTTTGTCGACCTAGAACAAGCTTTCAAGGGTATTTCGAGGTCAACATATATGTTTCTGTACATATTCTGAATCTACAAAAAAAACTGAACAACTTTTATTAGAACTATTTTTTATACAAGATCAAATTAAAAAAATATTAAATCAAATAGATCTCAAAAAAAATCTTAATAATTATTTTTAACAATTATTCAACTTAATTATCAAATAATAATGATTAAATAATTAATTATTAAATAAATAATTATTAAATCAAAAAGTCACAACAATGAAAATAAGTGTTTATAATGATATTAAAACTTCATTATACTCAGATTTAAGAGATTATTTTCTACTTAATAGAACTATTTAAAATTCTTGAGTTTAAAAAAGTTTATTTCTCGTGTCAATCCAGTAGATAGTTATATTGTATTACCATAATAAAAATGGAGCATTTTTTGTTGAAGAGAGAATTGAAATGATCTTAATTTATGCGGTGAATGTGGAAAAAGTGTTATGGGGCTGCCATTGAAATGAATGCCGAGCGTTTTCCTGATAGGAATACACCCTCACAAGCGTCATTTCGTTTTGTTGTAAATCTGTTAAAAAAAAACAAGAAATTTAAAAGCTATGAAGAAACTGAAACAGACCAAAATAACGAAATTGGAACTGGAATTCATTCAGAAGACTTGCGATACATTCTGGAATGCCACAGAACAGTGTCGAAAAATTATTAAATTATTAATTATTATTAAATTATTTATTTAATAATTAAATATTTGATCATTATTATTTGATAATTAAGTTGAATGATTGTTAAAAATAATTATTATAATTTTTTTTTGAGATCTAATTGATTTAATATTTTTTTATTATTTGATGTCGTACAAAAAAATAGTTCTAATAAAAGTTGTTCAGTTTCTTTTGTAGATTCAGAATATGTACAGAAACATATAGGTTTCCATTTAAAAAACAGAAGTTGACCTCAAAATACACTTGAAAGCTTGTTCTAGGTCGACAAAAAATATCGTAGTTTAGTTTCGCCCCTGATATAAATAGGCTTTTATTTGAAACTTTTTTTCATAAAATGCACTGTTTTTGAGTTATAAGACTGTCTCAAGATAACAAACTCACCCGGATATAGATATACATTGAAAAGATTTCGTTTGCCGAAAGTAGCAGAGTTGTTGATAGATTCTCAAGAAGAAATCAATGAGCTTATCCTCTTCTTCTTTAAGTGCCATATCAGGTCTCCCTGACGTTTACGATCACTCTGATGAAGACATCCCTGTTCTCTGCCGCGCGGAACAGTTCTCCCAGGCTTCGCATGCCGGTCCATTCTCTAATATTTCTTAACCAGGATTATTGTTTCCTTCCGGGTCCACGACGACCCTCAATTTTTCCTTTGAGAATCAATTGAAGCAGTCGATATTTGCTACCTCTTAAGATGTGACCAAGGTAAGAGATTTTCCGGCACTTGACAGTGTTGAGGAGTTCCCGCTGGGTGTTTGATCTTTTCAAGACATCTCTGTTGGTAACTCTCTCCACCCAGGGGATTCGGAGCATTCGTCTGAAGATCCACATCTCAAAGGCCTCTGGCGTTTCATGGTGGTAACTTTGAGGGTCCATGCTTCTACACCATATAAGTGAATGTGCCAAACATAGCATTTGACCATTCTCTGTCGTAATTTAAGGTTGAGGTTGTCGTCGCAGAAGAAGGATCTCATTTTATTGAAGGTAAAACGTGCAGACTCAATTCTAGACTTGATTTCGTTATCCGGATTTAGCTGATCATTTATGATACAACCGAGATACTTAAAGGATTTAACTCGTTCAACTTGTCTTCCATCGAGGTGGAGGGAGGCGTTTCCGTGTGGCTAGCGGCTAAAGACTATAAATTTTGTTTTTGCTATATTGATATTTAAGCCTGCTTTTATTCCAACTTGAGAAATTTTATTTAGAAGTAGTTGAAGGTCTTCTATGTTTTCAGACAGGATCACAGTGTCATCGGCTTACTTGATTGTTCTAACCGGTACGCCATTTATTTTCACCCCTAGATCCAGTTCTTCAGTGGCCTCCTTAAAAATTCTGTCAGCGTAGAGATTAAATATAAGGGGAGAGAGAATGCATCCTTGGCGGACTCCTCTCTGTATTTCGATTCCCGTTGTTGTGGATTTTCCTATCCTGACTTCGGCATGTTGCCGGCAGTACAGATTTTTTAAAATACGGACGTCTTTATCGTCCACCCCAACCTCACAAAGAAGTTCAACCAGCCGGGTGTGTTGAATTCTGTCAAATGCTTTCTCGTAGTCAATAAAACATGCAAATACGTCTTTGCGTTGGTCACGACATTTTTGAACCAAAACACTGAAGCTAAATAATGCTTCTCTTGTGCCGAAGACATTCCTAAACCCAAATTGCGAGTCGTCTAAGTCAAACTCGCATTTTAATCGGATACGGCCGTGTATTATACTGAGAAAGGTCATTAACATGTGGTACATAAGACTAATGAGGTGATAGTCACTGCATTTCTCAGGGTATTGTTTCTTTGAGATCGTAACAAACGTCGATTTCAGCCATTCCTCTTGAAGTACACCACTGTTATAGATGTTGTTAAACATTTCAATACCAGATCTATATTGTTGATTTTAGTATTTCTGGCCCTACAGGATCACAATCATCAATTTCTACTTCCTCTCTGGTATCTTCAAAAAGTTTGGCTGTATATAATTGCCAGTTTTTCATGAGTTCATCTTCGTCCGTTACTAATTTTTTGGACTCGTTTAATATTGTCATTGGTGTTCGACTCTTGAATTGTCCAGCTATTTCCTTTACCTTTCCATGCATATTAAACATGTCATTTTTAGAGATAGTTCTTCCATCTCTTCACACCTTTCTGCCATCCAATTTTGTTTTGCTAATTTAATCTTTTTCCTTATTTTAAACTGCATTTTTTTTCTATATTCTAAGATGTTATTTTTGAGTAGTCTTCTTTCTTCCATCAAATCCAAAATCTCGTCTGTCATCCACGACTTCTTCCTCACTCTACGGACTCTCCTCAAATGAAGCGAACTAGTTTCAACAAAAGAATGTTTCAGCAGTGCCCACTGAGCATTTATATCAGTAGGATCGACAATAGATATCTGCATTAATCTGCTATTGAGATCATAAAACACAGTACTCCTAACATCCTCGAATTGTAATTTCGATGTATCAATATTGTTACTATTGAAGTTTTTTCTCCTTACATACTTCAGTGCTGACTTCATGTCCGCAACTAAAGGGTTGTGATCTGAGCCTATATCCGCCCCAGGATAAATTGTGACTCTTTTTACACAATTTCGGTATCGTATATTTATCAAGAAGTAATCAATTTGATTCCTAATTGGTTCATTGTCTGTAGAGTCTCGGGGTGATTTCCATCTGTAAAAACATCGCTTTGGAAGTTTAAACAGCGTATTAGTTACTACCTTCTCTGCGGTCTGGCAGAAATCATAGAGCCGGTCTCCTTTCTCGTTATGCACTCCTAAGCCGTATTCGCCGACAAATCCCCCCACCTTCCCTGACCAATTTTAGCGTTAAAGTCTCCAATTATTAAGTTGATGGTGTTCTTTTTGAGAGAACTTAAAGTATTTTCTATAGTGCCGTAGAATTTCTCCACTTCTTCATCGTATTTATCTTCAGATGTAGATATGTAAACTTGCAAAATATTTATGTCGACTGGGTGTCCGTGATTCTGTAGCCTCCCAAATAAACATACTAGTATACCTATATATAAATGGATATATTATATATATTTACGATTTATTTTTTAGATAATATAGTTTTGAAGTTTTGTATACAGTCACTGTAGCTTCTACAAGAAAGAGGTAAAGAAGTTTTATGCAAAATTTTGCGATCATGACGAATTACTATGTTTCTTTACAATGACGCTTTGGCCCCTTTTGTCGAAGGCGCCTATGGCCGTACATACTCGCCATAGGCTAGCTACGCCTCTGTCTAATTACTTATATTATAATTATATATTATATTTGTAAAACCTCCTACTGCAAAAAATAATTTTTGGAGTTATCATCTTTCTCTCAAACACCACAGATATTTTACATATATATATATATATATATATATATATATACATAAAGATTATAGGTATCCATATATATCATGTGATTATTTGAGAGGGGGTGTAAGCCATAAAAAAGTAACAGAAAAATATGAGAGAGTAACCTCCTTATATATTCCAAGAAGAAATTATTTTCAAAGTTAAAATATTCAGTACCTGACTAGTGAATTTTTTTCTCAATTTTTCTAAATTATTTTTTCTTCATTTTATGTTTTTCTAGGTGAAATGGACTGATATTGGAGGACGAAATGCTCTTAAATTAGAAAGGGCAATAATATGGCCTCTAAAATATCCCGAAAAATTGAAAAAATTAGGTATAAATCCTAATACAGGATTTTTACTCTTTGGCCCTCCTGGTTGTGGCAAAACATTAATGGTTGAAGCTTTGGCAACTGAAAGTAAATTAAATTTTTTATATGTTAAGGTAAATATTCATCATACATACTAACAATTTAGAACAAGTATACATTTTTTCTCCTAAAATATTTGTAGGGTCCAGAACTATTATCTAAATGGGTTGGAGAATCCGAAAGAGCCATGCAACACTTATTTCGACGTGCTAGACGTGTTTCACCATCGATTGTGTTTTTTGACGAAATTGAAGTTATAGCATCTGCAAGATCTAGCTCTTCAGAAGGAAGTTCTTCAGACGCTCAAGCAAGAGTTTTGACCCAACTTCTGACAGAACTTGATGGCGTGAAACCTCTGGGTGACGTCATTGTAGTGGGTGCCACCAATCGCCCCGATAAAATTGATCCAGTAACTTAAATTGTTTATTTACCTATCTATAATTATAAAATAATATTATTAATTTGAATTTTTTTAGGCATTACTTAGGCCTGGGCGTTTATCTAAATTGTATGTGCCTCTTCCTGATAAAAACACACGAAGGGAAATACTATCTATTACATTTGGTAAAATGGCAATAAATGATGATGTAAAAATTGAATATCTAGTAGAACAAACTGATGGATTTTCCGGAGCGGAGGTAATTATTCATCATAAAATTAATATTTCATGTATATACAGGGTGATTCATAAGTCTTTTTGGGGTTTGGAGCTGGATAGAACAAAAACCATGGTGGACATAGGTGAAGTGCTCAATAACTAGAGCAAGGGTGTTTAATCTGCGGGCCGCATGCGACCCGGCACGCATATTTTACGGCCCGCGCATGGTATAACAAATATAAATCATTCCAATTATTATTATCATTTCCGTCCATAATTTGTATTAATTTGAAAATTTATAATAGGAAAATAAGGACAAATTTTTATGTTTGACTTTTTTATTTATCAGCCAACGTTTCGTCGACTTTGCCTACATCTTCAGGGCTTCAAATAGTCATGTCACACATTCGTCTAAATTTTCTTATTATCTTCGTTACCAGTGAAGACCATCAAAACACAAATTTCAAAAAATATTTGGCACATTCACAAAAACAATTTTTCTTTCTTTTCTTTTTATATTAATAATTACATTAGATATAAAACAGAAATAACATATATAGAATGAGGCAACACTGTTTTTAAAACCAGAATAGAATATTTTTTTCTTTTGATCCTTACATAAAGAAATCTCAAATTTAAATCAATAAATGATAATAAAAAAGCTTCTGTTTGGTATTTCTACTTAACTTATTGAGTGTTTTACAATTTTATTTTTTATGAAATGGGTGAAATTATTCTAAATTTTAAACACGCCCATACGTATTTGTAACCACAATCAATGATTTTAAAATTTTATTCAAAGAGAAAAAATTCAAGTCCCTATTATCTTAAGGCCGCATCACGCGAGACTATTTTTCATACTGGAATGTCTTCTTGATTTAGTAGCTGGGTTTCAAGTGTACTATGCTGCTATATGGGATAGTTTTTTGGCTGTTGGCTTCACACGATGCGCGCTTCAAAGCTGGATTTTAAGCTAGGTGGTTGGGTTGCGTGCGCAGTGACAGTAAAAATGTCAACAAAAATGGGTGACAGTAATATTATTGCAGAAGTTATCAATCGCAGATGAACTGCAATTATTGCTTTTTTATTAATTTGTGAAAAACGGGGAAGACAAAAACGTTTGAACCAGATAGCTGGACTGTCATCTGACGGTTTCACCCCTCGGTTATCACTCAAATCCAGCAGAAAACCAAGCCCTGAAAAGAGCATATATGTCCTATCAGCAAGATGCAGCATACAAGCTCGCAAGACAGCCCGCACCCGCAGTGACTTTAAAAAAACCAAATATAAAAATCTACCAACATCTAAGACAATATTCATTGAATAGAATTTATACCATATATTCGTTATAGATATAGATATTTAATTTTTTTTTAAGGTACATGCTCTCTGCCAAGAAGCAGGTTGGAAAGCTTTTGAAGAAGATACCACCAATGAATTTGTAAATTTATCTCACTTTTTAAAAGCTCTAAAAGACTGTGGATACCCAAGGACAAAACAACATCTTATTGAGATTTATAATAAATTTATAAATGAAAAACCATAATAAAAATACATTTTTATTTATTGTCAAGTTTTATTTCAATTTTTTTTTTTTTTTTAATGCGATCGAATGCATGAAGGGGAGCACCAAGAAGATGCAGCCCCTATAGATCTCGAAAGACCCTTCTTGTATTACCGAAGAGAAGGAGAAATTGATCAAGAGTAACGGTGGATGCGTACCCGAGTGCACCCGAGTTTTGAAGGTTTTAAGTGTGGGGAAAGACGGAGTCCGGGAGAGAGTTCCAGCTCCTTGAAGTCATGGGGACAAACGTATTGGCGAATGAAGTAGTCCAGCACTTTTCCAATTTAACCGCGAAAGTGTGTTGGGAATGGGTAAAACGCGTGCTTTAGGGGAAATTACTGACTTTAACTAATTAGGGCACATGCCATGATAGTATCTGTAGAAAATAGGGAAAGCGCAGAAACGCTTCTTCGATGGCCCAGCTATTCGAGAGAGGCAGTAAGAGTAGGATCGTGTATTAGTCTGATAGATCGTTTCTGAATTAGATCCAGAGTGGCAAGGAAATGCTAGTAGGCCCCTCTCCTCAGATGCGAACCGTATTCGAGACCAGGGCCGGATTTAAGAGTATGCCGCCCCCTCTATAGTTCATATTTGCTTAATATATTAGATTTGTTTTATAAACTTCATTGGTGTATTCATCTTTTTTAAATATAAAGTTCATTTAGTTTAGATCAAACTTCAATAATCAAATTAGTTATCTATTTGATTTTTTTTACTTACTTCTTTTAAGATTCGTTAAAAAATGAAATGGGTTTCGAACTTCATTAATTAATTTATTCTTGGAGAAAAATGATCACTATTTTAAATATGTTTTTATATTTTAATGCTAAAGACTATCTTTTTCGTAATTGAAGAACTGTGTTCAGTTTGAATTAAGTTGTCCTATACGATGAAATGAAAATACACAAAATGTAGTTAATTACTGGTTTATTTGTTGTCCCAGTGTTGTCAAACCAAATTAGATTGCACTACTAGAAAGTTATAATACAGGATTACGTGCTGTGAATTTGTATTATGTTATAGTTTTAGAAAGTAGGCTATGTAGAAGGACTAAAACATATTTTTTAGAAACATGTATTCCTAAATTCGTACGGAAAATATTATTAACGTCTAAAATACTTCATTTTAACTTTTGAATAAATTGCCAAACTGCCGCCCCTGAAAATTTGCCTCTCTAGGCTGCAGCCTACTTAGCCTATTTAGAAATACGGCTCTGTTCGAGACAGGAGAGGATTTGGGCCTTGTAATGGGTGAGAAGATACAGAGGCGTGAAAAATCGACTGGACCGAATAAGAAGCTATTTTTTTCCTTCTGCAGATTTCGCCACAGAGAGTTCATTCCAAAAGAGGTCAGACGCGATATATTTATAAGCAAAATAAAAATAATTAGAAATATTTTCTCTTTTCATCAATTCTATATTTTTAATTATCTACAAACACTATTCCACTGACTTTTTCATTATTAGAGATCGGATTTACCAAGTTATTGGAGGGTTTTTTGCTAATAGTTATGTTTGGTATCTATGCGAATCATATATTTAATAAGTTATTTATCGAATTTTAAAAATGTTTCTTGAGGAATAAAAAAATAAATTCGAATAAAATAAATATCTTAGAAAATCATAAGATGGTGTCATCTATTAAATCCGATGGAATGGAATATTTTTAATTATATGTCAGAAGGGTTGTTTTTCACCCCCTCGGGAATCGAACCCGAGTGCCAGTAACAGCAATCCGGGCCATATGGCTCACCTGTGAGGTGCGAACCTCTCTGACATATGTAAACGCGTTAAATATTTTACTCAAAGATTGTTAACTTAATTTGTAAAATTTAAACATACCTATAGCCATGCCATATAATTTAAATAAAGGTCGTTGAGTGTTTCGAATTTTGAAGAGATTCAAAATTCGAAGGGCAATGGAATGACTTTTCCTAATTGAATATGAAACATTTCGATTTGCTGATGGTAATAGATTCAAATTTTCTTAGAAAATCATAAGATGGTGTCATCTATTAAATCCGATGGAATGGAATATTTTTAATTATATGTCAGAGGGGTTGTTTTTCACCTCCTCGGCAATCGAGATATATCAAAATAATTTTTTTACTATTAGTTGAACAGAATAACTTAATACTTTGTTACATTATCTAAGGTAAATGTTGTTTTTTTACTTTCACATTTATATTCTATAGAATATAATGTTTTTTATTTATATGCCTCGGAAACTTAATTCCCATTTTAGCATGATGTCACAGTTATCAATGTGTGTAAGTGTGTGTAAAATGATGTAGGGATCGGATTAGAGCAGGTCAAATATATGCAGTGAGACGGGCTTGAACTCGGGCTAGCTTGATTTATAGGGAAGAACTTTTTTCAATTCACAAATTTTATTTACATTTATAAATATAATAGAATAATATACATAGTATGGATACGTTTATTATTTACAATTATTTATTAATTTTTGTTTCATCCTGTACACCCCTTTAAATAGACTTACATTACAATATAATGGTATGCTACTGCTCTTGATATTTAATAATTTACAATAAGTATAGTTTTAATTTTATACTTCCATCTAGGTTAGTTATTATTTACATTCTTATTATTAATTTTTATTTTGACAGGAAAAACTTAATAAAAAAAAACCCGCTTTTTATATAATTTGTCTATCAGGAAACTACTTAGATTACAAATTCTAATTAGATAAACTCATTAGAATGCACTGTGTCATTAAAATGGGTAATCTAAGAAGTTTCAGCAGAAACATCTTTCCTGATAAGTAGGAGACCGCGATTCCTATATGCAATTGCATATTTTGTTTGCCGCCACATACGACCCAGAGGATCAATTATCTATCCGAATCATGGATCTAGGATACTGTGGGTTAAATTTTATACTGTATATTTTTGCGTATTTGAGTAATATTGCATAAAATTGCATATTTGAAGGATGTTGCATAAAATTGCATATTTCTCACCAAATACAGATGTTTTAAAAGTAACTTTTAGGAGAAAAAATGAAAAAAGAGGGGGACACTAATTTAAATTCGAAGAAAAGAAAAATAGGCCTCAATGACAAGAGTGTAGTGTTGGACGATGTAAACATAGCTAATAAACAACAATCCACTTATTTTTCTTATTATTCAGTTGTACTTTGACTTGATTGGATACTATATTCTACTCAAAAATGCCGAAAAGTTTGCAATCTTTTTCTTTCAAAATAAAAGTGGGGGTTTTAAGTTCCTCTAAATCTCCCCCATTACGTCTGTGGATGTGGACCGCTCCTTTTCAACATATAAATTAATTTTAAGTGACCGTAGACATAATATCCTGAAGATATTTTAAAATAATACTTGTAAACATAAATTATTCACATTACAATCAAATTTTAATTCTTTTTTATTATTTTTTTTTTTTAATGGCCTTCGGGAACTATAGCCCATTTTGGCCATTGAGTGTTTGTGGAAGTGTGTGTAAATTAGTGTAGGGATCAGATTATAGCCGGTCAAATCTTTGTATTATTTCTTACTTAATTAGTTTATTATTTGCACGTCAATAGGAAGAGATGGTTAATATAAAAAAATAAAAGCAACTACCCCCCCCCCCCCCCCCCCCCAGGTATTTTTATCGTTCACATTTTTGAAACATTATTAAATTCATAATGTTGATTTTATTCAAGAGCACCTATTATTTCTTTGTGTTTAAAGATTTTTTTAATATATTAAATGTAATGAGAATTTTGTGCAATTTTTTACGCAATAAATGTTCATATTTGACACTTGGTGTCTTTACCTTACTTTATCATTTTATTCCTTTCATACCATTCCTTCAAATATATAGTATTTTTGTCTTAAATTTTAATTTTTTAGTGCATAAAAAATTTATTTGACTATCTTTTACTGCATATTTTTGCATAGTTCAACCTATACTGCATATTACTTGCATATTTCAGCATTTTTAACTGCATATTTTGGCAGTTTTTATGGCATAAAAATCCGGTCTCTACGTGATAAGCAACACAGCCACCGAAGGATCAAATCTTCATAGATTTATTTTTATTTAGAAAATTTAAATAGATATCATTTAAATATCTAGGAGTTTTTGCTGTTATAGATTTCAATACTTGATGAAAATGTCTTAAATCGATACTTGAAACATCACTATTTTCTTCTATCGCTTCAATTCCTGCCTGTTGACATATATTGTCGATCTGGAAAAATAATTAAAAATTAATGTTTGATCTTTTGAATTTCTTTTAAGATATTATCATTATTTTGTAATATTTAAGGTTTCTTTATTATTCCAATAAATAATATAAAATGTTTTTTTTTATTAATTAACAGGAATAGCAGGTGGATAAAAATAAAAACAAGTTTTTATTAAATGGGCCGATTTCGTCGATTAATTCGATTTCAGAGCTCATTCTACTTTGTCAAAAGACAATCACTACGACGAAACATCTTAATCCTTTTTATTTAAACTATAATACATTGTTGGATCATGCCCCAATTGCTCAAGAATCTTGAACTTTTACACACTTGAACAATCAAAATTTATCACAAAAAAATAATATGTTTCTACTCTTTAAACAGACAAAGAAAGGCACTTTCTTCTTGAGCAATTGGGGCATGATCCAACAATGTATTATAGTTTAAATAAAAAAGGATTCAATGATGTTTCGTCGCGTAGTGGAATTGTCTTTTGACAAAGATGTGAATGAGCCACTGAGGAAGTCGAAATTAATCGACGGAGCGTCTGGCCCGGTTAATAAAAACTCTGTTTCTTATTTTTATCCATTCCCCTGCTATTCCTAGTTGACCAATGCTTTATTATGGGATACGAGTGATCTACCGTTTTTTTTTTATGTTTTTTTATTATTAATTTTCAATAAATTACTATACCATTTCTATCATTACTGACTGGACATCTTCAGTAATAATTAAAGTTATTTATTTTGAAAACAGTTACCACTAAATCATATAGAATTATTCATATATATATATATATATATACAGGTCCCGATTAACCATTAAGCACGATAAACATGTGCCATTGAATTTATCTATGGCATAATTGAAAAGTTTTCGTTTTGCCGAGTAGTAGAGTGTGACACAAAGAGAAACAAGAGGTTGTCTGATGCAATACACACTATATATCGAGATGATATATCTGTATATATATTATTTATTTGTTTGAGACTATAGTTTCGAAGTCTTGGTCTTCATCATCAGTCTTTCTTCAATTATAAATGTTTTTCATGGAGTCAATATCATATGGATATTGAAAACTTGGTGTTCTTTCAAACAAATAAATAATATATATAAAAATATATCATCTCGATATATATGTGTGTATGTTTATTTGCATCAAGCAGAGGACAACCTCTTTGTTTCTCTTTGTGTTATCTAGCGGCATATGTGCTTAGGGCATGAGGAAAAAAGGGGACCGCAAAATTCCACAGAGAAAAAAAATTCATTTTAGGTGCTCGGCATGTGTAACAATGATGATGAAACAAAATTTAAATTTTGTATGAAATAAGATGATATGGTTCTTATATTCCATTATTTTACAATTAAATAAATATTTTCTAAAGACAAATCGGTTTTTAATCATCGTATATTCAATAGAATGAGAGTCTTGTATATATTTAAGGGAACATATTTGAAACTTACATTGGGTATTGGAATCTCGTTTGCATTCATTGCATTTGGCTTCACGAATTGAAGAGCATATTCAAGATCGTTAATTCGAATATCTGAGCAATTTGAATTTTCGTCAGCATGAATTATCGCCTTAGTGCACAACGATTTTAGATCCCCAGCAACAAATCCATGAGTGATTTGCGAAATTTTCTTTAGGTCTTCTTCTGTGAGAGAAGGAGTACATTTTAGAATAGCTTTCAAAATTTGATATCTAGTATCCGGTTTCGGAATTTCAAGCTTAAATTCTTCATTAAACCTATAAAAAAATGTGATCAAGATGTTTTTATTAGGTACTTTGAATGTTTTTTCGGCGTAAAAATTTCTAGAATGTAAATAGAAAATAAATTTTAATAGGATTTTATTTCTGGAGCGCTTTGAATTTCAATAAATTTTCTATTTATACCATGGAATACATTTTCTTATTCTTTATTTTTTCTATACCTTATGAAGATGGGACTAGTACTGTCAAGAAACAGCCCCTTCCCCCTTGTACATATGGAGACTTAGCTAAGGGAGTGCTGTGTTGATTTATAGTGAAACATTATTAAATTTCCTAGATACGCTTCATTTTCTGAGCGACTCGAGTATTGAATCCACATTTTTATTTATTTATTTATTTTTTGACTTATTGATTCTCAACTTCAAAATAAGTTGTACCCACCTTTAGAATAAATCTCTTTTTGAGAAATAATTATTCAATAAACACTATGGCTTGGGCTGAGAAAAAAATAACATGAAAACAAGAAAAATAATTTTTAAAGAGAATTATCGATGAGGTTGTGCTCTGCTAATGATACAAGAAGAAGTTGCATGAAAAATTGTCTGCAATTTGTATCGTAAAAAGTTCACTTGTATCGTGAAAGAAGATTTCAGGGATTGTGTCGGAGTTGAACGTATCTGTGGATGCGGGTCTTGAAAGAATGAAGGTTATAGATAGCCGTGAAGACGAACGGGGTAAGAGAACTCCAGTCTCTAGAAATCATAGGGATAAACTAAATGGCGAATGCGTTTGTTCGGTTAGTATCCAATTTAATCGCGCAGGGGTGTAGAATGTTTGAAAATCGCTCGCCTCTGATTCGCATCCAAGGTAGCAAGGGAATCCTTAGAGGGACCTCTCCACATATTCGAGACAGCGACGAATTTGAGCCTTGTATAGGGTAAGAAGTTGAGTGGGCGTGATCCGGAAAAGAAAGCCAAGCTTATATGCAGAAGCTTTTGCTACTGAAGAATATGGTCATTCCAAGAAAGTTCAGACCCCAGGGTGACACCCAACACAGATATTTTGTCACGAAATTCCAATGAGCTCGAATAAAAGGTAATGTCAGGAAGATCCCTACCTACGTACCTATAAATAAGACAACATTTTGTTTTTCCAGCATTAAAGTTCACCAAGTTGTGAGATTAATCTGCGGAGATTGTGGTGTTGTTGAGATGTGCAAGGTGAACCATGCTTTAACAAAGATATGAGTAAATAGATATTTATTTAATATGGATTTACTATGAGTTAAGGATACTGTGGTCACTGTATTTCACATTAAAAATTAAAAAATTAAAAGTTATAAAATTTATCTTTTTCAATATATATATTTCGGGCTATCAACCCATCTTCAGGGAAAGGGAGTATAGGCAACTCAATAAAATTCATTGAATGACAGGCTATATGTATGTTTATTGAACAGAGAGACCTTGAATTTATCAAATTATTTTGGAAGGACACTTTTCTCTTAAGCCATGTTGTTCAGAAAGAAATTCGGGTTGACCTTTCATTTACATAGGATTGTTTGGATAAAAGGCAAGTTTGTGAGGTCATTGACTTATGTCTCTGGGTTGGAAATGATTTTTACACTTGGACATCAAAAAATCAATTAAAAAATCAAGTTGAGATCCTGAATTTTGAAGACTGCTTAAAATAAATTTATCTAGGAAGCGATGTTTGCGTGATTATTTTTATTATTTTATTGAGCATTATGGAGGGTAGTATCATCTGCGTAACAATGTATTGGATTGAGGGCAAATTCAAAAGGTCATTAATATATATAATAAAGAGCGAGGGAGAAATGAGAGAGAGCCCTGAGGAACTCCAGCATTAGTATAGAACGAGGGGTGAACCGTGAGTGGAATTAGGTGTACACGTCTTTGGAATTATGTGGAATAATTTAGGAATTCATTAGACAATGCCCCTTTATCTATTGTCTTCTTTTTTTTATGATAATGATGAGAGAAGGAGTTACACCAAAAAGGTGCAACCCCTAAAGGCCTGGGTTGGCCCCTCCATCGTGAAAAGAAGAAGAAAGAATTTTATGGGTTGGGCGGGGGTCGAAGGTATCTGTGGATACGGGTCTTAAATAGCTGAAGGTTATAAGTCACGGGAAAGATGGTGGCAGGGAGCGAGTTCCAGTCTCTGGAGGTCATAGGGATAAAGAGTTGGCGAAAGCGCTTGTTCGACTTTTATCCAATTTGACAGCGAAGGGGTGCTGAGCGTTAGAAAACCGCGTGTTTCTCGTAAAGAGGGCTTTAGGGGGATAAGTGATTTCAGCTCGACTGAACAGACACCGTGATAGTATCTGTAGTACAGGAAAGGGCAGAAACGGCTTCATGGGGCGAGCGCAGGGCAGCAGTGGCGCGTTTAGGCGCAGGCAGCATAGGCACGTGCGCCTATGTCCGCGCGTTAAAATGTCCGCGCGCTCGGTGTGCAGAAAATAAAAATTATATCAGGAGAGACGGAAACGAGCCAATGGCCCAACGAACAGTTTTATTCATCTTAAAATAATAGGCGAATTAAAATGTTTTATTGAGGACAGGAATGACTTAGGTACCTTACTTCTTCCGTCCATGTATATCTTTTATCTATGTTGAAAGTTTTTGTAAGTAATCTGTGTTGAAAAAGGAAATAAATTCAAATATAACGCTCTATTTATTTTAGTGTAAAATAGAATCCACTAAACTATTATTGTGAATTATTGTAAAAAAAATTGATAATAATGCGAATACAATTTATTTTAAATTTCCCTATATAAAAGGATTGTCAGAAGCTATTTCAAGATGCTTTACAAGAACACATGTAAAACCTGCATTCTATAATATAAAAACGGTAGGCCAATTATATACAAGATTAAAAGAGAAAACACAAATAATGAAACGTTCAAAATTGGTATATCAAATAGAATGTGATAATTGTGAAAAGGTTAACATTGGCCAGACAAAACAAAAACTGGAAAAAGAAATTACCAACACAATAAGGATTGTGTTTATGAGTAATCTCTCTATACATATTTTTCAAACTATGTGAGTTTTTGACTAGTAACCAATACATCCTTTTGTATTTAATATTTATTTCGTTTCTTTTTTTTTCTAAGTGGTTTTTCCATGTAAGTCTTCGATCCAGATGCATTCCAAGATATTTGACTGAATTACAGTATGGAATTTGTTTAGAATTTAAGTACACTGGAGGGCTTATGATTTTTTCTATTTGTGAACGAAATATGAGTCGATTTTGCTTCATTAACTTGTATTCTCCATTTATGAAACGAATTTTGGGTGTTGTCGAGATATTCTTGAAGTTTATTTGATGCTGCTCCAGGATCAGAATTTGAGACCATTAAAGCAGTATCGTCTGCGTAAGATGCAATAAACAGAACATCATGATTAGGTATATCTGCAGTAAATATAGAATAAAGAAACGGTCCAAGAATACTCCCTTGAGGTACCCCAGATTTGATTGGATGATATTGTAGAGAATTCGTTTTCAGTTCTTACTTGAAACCATCTATTTTCCAGGTAAGATTTTAGTATCCAATAGAGTTGGTCAGGAAATATTTTTTTTATTTTATAGAGGAGTCCCTCATGCCAAACTTTATCAAACGCCTGTTTGACTTCCAGAAATACACCCATACATACATTTTTTTCCTCTAGGGCCTTTTCAATGTTATTTGTTATTCTATGTATTTGCTGGGAGGTGGAATGTTGAGCACGAAATCCATATTGATGGTAAGGTATTATTTCATCAGTTTCAATGCATGATTTAATTCTTTTAATAAAAGTTTTTCAAAGATTTTCTACGCATGAGGAAGGAGGCTAATAGGTCTGTAGGAAGAGACATCTGATCTGGGGTCTCCATCGGCTCATAAAAATAAGGCACCTCCATTCCTGTGACTACTCGCGCGCACTTGGTAAATTCATTTATCATGCCAATATTTGATTATTGTTGTCTCGTGTGTGGGGACGTCTCTGGGGCCCGCGCGGCTCAGTCTTGATGTTGCGATGAATTCATGCGTACGGTTCATTTTTGATGTCCCGAGGCATGCGCATATTACGCCATATTACGATTGGCTTGGATGGCTTAGGACTTCCCAGAGACGCCTCTACGTGCTTGGCAGGTTCATTTTCAAACTATTCAGCACATTTCACCCCAAATACATATACAACATGTTCACTTTCAAATCATCCATCCATAATCGGGTATTAAGAGCTGACGGCAGACTAATCCAAATTCCAAATCATCGTACTGAGATCGCCACTAGATCCTTTGTCGTCAGCTCGGCTCGGTTGTGGAATACATTGCCATTAAATATCCGAACATCGCTTTCAACATCATCTTTTCATCGCTCACTCAGGGTGCATCTTCTAGGGGGAGCTGGGTTGGAGTAATGTGTCACTGGTCTATTCGCCTGCTTGTGCTGACTCTGGGTTGCTCACTGGGCTGGGAGAGTCTTGCTCATTTAAATCTTACTATATACCTATATTCTTTCTGTTTCTATATCTATAATCTTTCTGTTTCTCATTTAAATGTTACTATATGTATGTATTCTTTCTGTTTGCTCATTTAAATGTTATATATGTTATGTTTGCTTACTTAAATGATACTATTTGTATATATATTCTTTCTGTTTCTGCTCTACGAGGTAGCCACCTCAGAGCATTGTTTTTAAATAAATAAATAAATAAATAAATAAATAAATATTTTTTCCAGGTTTAATTATCATTATTATGATTGCATGTTTCCATTGTATTGGAAAATATCTAAATCTTAGAATTGCATTAAATATTTCAGTGAGTGGTATTATTCCTCTTTTAGGAAGTTTTTTTAATAATTCGACAGTGATTAAGTCATAACCGGGAGATTAGAAAAACATTTATATATTATTTATTTAATTACAAAAAAACAGTATTAAATAGTTATGTTACCTTACAGGCAACGCCAGTTGCATGGATCTGGAATACTCTGACCCCACAGGAACACACTCACTATCGCAGACAAGTAAAAATATACTCGCGAAACATTTCGATTTCGACGGAATAAGAATTTGAGATAACATGGAATAAATATGGTTAGAATTACGGATTAAGGACATGATTCTCTTGATAAAATAATCATGAACTAATGGGGTAGGCAAGGTCCTGAAATAGGTCTGTACTTCTTTATCTATAATATAGCAAACCCGTTACCTAGATATTAATATTTGATTCAGCATCTCAAATTAATTTAAAAAATGCAACATGTAAGCCTGGATAGGTATATTTGGAATCTCTAAATTTTTTATTAGAATAATTTGTGCGAATTTTTATTCCAACAACCATTTAATTAATAAAACAAATATGCACACAGCCAGTGTATTTATTACTTATTAAATTATTATACTACTAATTCTCAGAGACAATGACGTCGAAAAATTTCCCCTTGCATTTTCAGTCGAATATAAATATTTCAAAATTCATATATAATATATTATTATTTGCATAAATTTTGAATGAATTTTAGTTATTAAAATTAAACAGGAATTTTTTTTATTATATTTTTGAAAAATCCATAACATACTGAAATTATAATTGCGATGAGTTTTCGAAATTGAATATTATTATCATTAATAGGAATGTGTAGTGTATGAAAAATTATGCAAATATAATTATTATATATGATTATGTCTCGATCGTTAATTTTTACGCAGAGACATAGACAGCTGTTTAGCGAGAACAGGGGGCACCACGAGTAGGCAGCTGCCACCACCCCCCACATGGATAGATAAATAAATAATAATAAAAGGAATATAATTTTGATCTCAAATTATATAATATCATACTCGTAGAGTGATATTTTTAAAATTTTAAATATTTTCTATATTTTCAAATGTCTAATACAATTTGAAATTTTAAAGCCGAAAATAATGAAAATTTCAAGGTTAGACGTATTTTGAAACAAATAGGAGACATTATATTTGTAAAAGAATACGTCTAGACTTGAGATAAGTAATTGTTAAAAGACCTTTTACGAATCAAATACCAGTACAATGTCTCCAATACTGCAATTTGATTCGTATCAAAGTCTTAAACAATGGAAATTTTGTATAAAATTTTTGTCAAATATTTGTATTTATGAATTTGATACGTCTAAGTATGATGAGAGAAAGTTCGATATTGAATTGTGCATTAAATCAGAAACAGAAATTAATTAGATTGAAATTTCGAGAAGAAAATTTAAAAAGAAGGGGATAATTTTGAAAAATGTATTATTTATTATTTATTCTTGAATGATAATTGTTTAAACAAAATTGAAATTGTATTTATCTATCCATGTGAAATAAATTTATTCAACTGAAAAAATTTAGACAAAAAGAAAAGAGTACAAAATTGGATATAGATAATTTAGAAATTTAATTGATTTATTTATTTCAAATTAATAATTTAATAAAAAAAGTTAGTATTAGTAGGACGACCACCTACCTGAAAATAGAAAAAAAAAGAAATTATTAGTAAAATAATTTAGTGAATTAAAAGTAATATAGAGTATTAAATAGATATATTACCTTAACAGCCAACGTCTCGTGTTTCGACCTGCAATGCTGATCCCACAGTAACACTCTGACACTCGCGCACAATAAAAAATGTACTCGCGATTCACTTCGAGATGGAAAGAGTAAGGAATTTACGGGAAAATGGATAAAAGGTTAAAAGATTAAGGATTTGATTTTCCTGGACATAAGAAAATCAAATACTTAATCTAGTAAATGTTAATATTAGTAGGACGACCACCTAACCTGGAAATAGAAAAAAGAAATTATTAGTAAAATAATTTAGTGAATTTAAAGTAATATAGAGTATTAAATAGATATATTACCTTAACAGCCAACGTCTCGTGTTTCGACCTGCAATGCTGATCCCACAGGAACACTCTGACACTCGCGCACATTAAAAAATATACTCGCGATTCACTTCGAGATGGAAAGAGTAAGGAATTTACGGAAAAATGGATAAAGGTTAAAAAGATTAAGGATTTGATTTTCCTGGACTTAAGAAAATCAAATACTTAATCTAGTAAATGTTAATATTAGTAGGACGACCACCTACCTGGAAATAGAAAAAAAGAAATTATTAGTAAAATAATTTAGTGAATTTAAAGTAATATAGAGTATTAAATAGATATATTACCTTAACAGCCAACGTCTCGTGGTTCGACCTGCAATGCTGATCCCACAGTAACACTCTGACACTCGCGCACAATAAAAAATGTACTCGCGATTCACTTCGAGATGGAAAGAGTAAGGAATTTACGGGAAAATGGATAAAAGGCTAAAAAGATTAAGGATTTGATTTTCCTGGACATAAGAAAATCAAATACTTAATCTAGTAAATGTTAATATTAGTAGGACGACCACCTACCTGAAAATAGAAAAAAAGAAATTATTAGTAAAATAATTTAGTGAATTAAAAGTAATATAGCGTATTAAATAGATATATTACCTTAACAGCCAACGTCTCGTGTTTCGACCTGCAATGCTGATCCCACAGTAACACTCTGACACTCGCGCACAATAAAAAATGTACTCGCGATTCACTTCGAGATGGAAAGAGTAAGGAATTTACGGGAAAATGGATAAAAGGCTAAAAAGATTAAGGATTTGATTTTCCTGGACATAAGAAAATCAAATACTTAATCTAGTAAATGTTAATATTAGTAGGACGACCACCTACCTGAAAATAGAAAAAAGAAATTATTAGTAAAATAATTTAGTGAATTTAAAGTAATATAGAGTATTAAATAGATATATTACCTTAACAGCCAACGTCTCGTGTTTCGACCTGCAATGCTGATCCCACAGGAACACTCTGACACTCGCGCACAATAAAAAATATACTCGCGATTCACTTCGAGATGGAAAGAGTAAGGAATTTACGGAAAAATGGATAAAAGGTTAAAAGATTAAGGATTTGATTTTCCTGGACTTAAGAAAATCAAATACTTAATCTAGTAAATGTTAATATTAGTAGGACGACCACCTACCTGGAAATAGAAAAAAAGAAATTGTTAGTAAAAATAATTTAGTGAATTTAAAGTAATATAGAGTATTAAATAGATATATTACCTTAACAGCCAACGTCTCGTGGTTCGACCTGCAATGCTGATCCCACAGTAACACTCTGACACTCGCGGAGAATAAAAAATGTACTCGCGATTCACTTCGAGATGGAAAGAGTAAGGAATTTACGGGAAAATGGATAAAAGGCTAAAAAGATTAAGGATTTGATTTTCCTGGACATAAGAAAATCAAATACTTAATCTAGTAAATGTTAATATTAGTAGGACGACCACCTACCTGGAAATAGAAAAAAAGAAATTATTAGTAAAATAATTTAGTGAATTAAAAGTAATATAGCGTATTAAATAGATATATTACCTTAACAGCCAACGTCTCGTGTTTCGACCTGCAATGCTGATCCCACAGTAACACTCTGACACTCGCGCACAATAAAAAATGTACTCGCGATTCACTTCGAGATGGAAAGAGTAAGGAATTTACGGGAAAATGGATAAAAGGCTAAAAAGATTAAGGATTTGATTTTCCTGGACTTAAGAAAATCAAATACTTAATCTAGTAAATGTTAATATTAGTAGGACGACCACCTACCTGGAAATAGAAAAAAAGAAATTATTAGTAAAATAATTTAGTGAATTAAAAGTAATATAGCGTATTAAATAGATATATTACCTTAACAGCCAACGTCTCGTGTTTCGACCTGCAATGCTGATCCCACAGTAACACTCTGACACTCGCGCACAATAAAAAATGTACTCGCGATTCACTTCGAGATGGAAAGAGTAAGGAATTTACGGGAAAATGGATAAAAGGCTAAAAAGATTAAGGATTTGATTTTCCTGGACATAAGAAAATCAAATACTTAATCTAGTAAATGTTAATATTAGTAGGACGACCACCTACCTGAAAATAGAAAAAAAAGAAATTATTAGTAAAATAATTTAGTGAATTTAAAGTAATATAGAGTATTAAATAGATATATTACCTTAACAGCCAACGTCTCGTGTTTCGACCTGCAATGCTGATCCCACAGTAACACTCTGACACTCGCGCACAATAAAAAATGTACTCGCGATTCACTTCGAGATGGAAAGAGTAAGGAATTTACGGGAAAATGGATAAAAGGTTAAAAAGATTAAGGATTTGATTTTCCTGGACATAAGAAAATCAAATACTTAATCTAGTAAATGTTAATATTAGTAGGACGACCACCTACCTGAAAATAGAAAAAAATGAAATTATTAGTAAAATAATTTAGTGAATTTAAAGTAATATAGAGTATTAAATAGATATATTACCTTAACAGCCAACGTCTCGTGTTTCGACCTGCAATGCTGATCCCACAGGAACACTCTGACACTCACGCACAATAAAAATATACTCTCGATAGGTTTCGGTTTCAAAGGAATAAGGATTTGTGAACACTTGGATTAAATTTGGTTAGGATTAGGGATAGGACATGATTCTCTTAATAAAAGAATCATGAGCTCACGTGGGCAGGGAGGCCAGGCCCTGAAGTAGGTCTGTACTTCTTTATCTATAAGAACTAAGAAGTACACACCTACCCGTTACCCATTTATTGAAAAAAATTTAATAAAAAACGTATTAGTAGGGCGAGCACCTACCTGAAAATAAGATAAAAATAATATTTATTTGTAAAATAATATAGTAAATGTAAATTATTTTTTATACAAATTTTTGGAATATAATTTAATTTAATTTATTTTAGTTGATCTTTTTTAGAAAATTTTGAAAAAATTAATATTAAAAATTTAGAGTATTTCTTAGTTATTTCAATATAAGTATAGAGTATTAAATAAATATTTTACCTTAACAGCCAAAGTCTCGAGTCTCGACCTGAAATACTGTGACTCCACAGGAACACACTGACACTCACACACAAATAAAAATATACTTACGAATCCATAGAGGGGTAATTTTAAAATTTTAAATATTTTCTTTATTTTCAAATGTGCGTATAAAACACTCAGAAATATAATTAGAAATTTGAAAGCCGAAAATAATGAAAATTTCAAGGGTAGACGTGTTTTGAAACAAATAGGAGACATGGTATTTGTAGCAAAATACGTCTAGACTTGAAATAAGTAATTGTTAAAAGACCTTGTCCGAAACAAATACAATGTCTCCAATACTGCATTTGTATCGAATCAAAGCTTTAAATATTCGTCATTTTGTATAGAAATTTTGTCAAATATTTGTATTTAAAAAACAAATATATATATTTGTAGATCTGAGTTTAGTATAGAAAGTAGTTAAGGATGAGAGAAAGTTCGATATTGACTCATGCATTAGATCAGAAACAGAAAATAATTAGATTGAAGTTTAGAGGGGAATATTCAAATAAGGGGATTGTTTTAAAAAGGGAATTATTTAATTAGAATGTATTCTTGAAAATTGAAATTTTATTATCTATCCATGTGATATAATTTTATTAAACTTAAAATATAAAAGCGAAATTGTTTGAAACCAAGATCTAAAATTAAATTTGGAAAAAAGGAAAAGATACCAAAATTGCATATAAAGAGGATTTTAAATTTTAATTAATTTATTCTATTCTAATTAATCATTTAATCAAAATGTTAGTATTAGTAGGACGATCACCTACCTGAAAAAGAAAAAATATGATATTAGTAAAATTATATAGTGAATTTAAAGTTATTTTTTATAGAAATATTCGCAATAAAATTATATTTAATATATTATTCATTTTATTTGATATTTTTTTTTTTAAATTCGAATAAAAAATGTAGTGTATTTGATATATATTTAATTATAAAAATACAGTATTAAATAGATATTTTACCTTAAAAGCCAACGCCTCCTGATTGGACCCCTGGAATGCTGACCCACAGCCACAGGAACACACACTTAAAAACGCGAACAAGAAAAATTATACTCGCAATATGTTTCGGTTTCGAAGGAATAAGGATTTGTGAACACTCGAATTAAATTTGGACAGGATTAGGGATAGGACATGATTCCCTTGATAAAAGAATCGTGTGCTCACGTGTGCAGGAAGCCCAGGCTCTAAAGTAGGTCTGTACTTCTTTATCTAAAAGAACTAAGAAGTACACACCTAGCCCTTACCCATGTATTGAAAAAAATTTAGTATCAATAAAATTTTAACTTTAATTGAGAAAGAATTTAATTTTTAGGACAAATTCTAAGATTTTAGTAGAAATATTATTAAATTGCGATATCAGAGGGGCCCCTCCAGGCGTCGAACCTGAGAACTAACATTCTTTTCGGGAAGACTAATCCCCTCTGATATTGCAATTTAATAATATTTCTGCTAAAATCTTAGAATTTCTCCTAAAAATTAAATTCTTTTTCTTTTAAAATATTTTGTTAATCTGAACCCGAGCTGATTTTTTGAAAAAATATTCCAAATATTTTCAAAAAGAAGTTGCTCAAATTTTTAGTTTTTAATTAACTTTCATATATTATGTTTCAAATTTATTTATGAAAATTTAGAAAATCATTAATTTTAATATACCATATATTAAATTTAATACTTTCACACACCCACGCGATTTATACTTGCATAAATGTGTAATAAGTAGAAAGAAAGAAAATTATATTTAATGGTTTCTTCAATTCTATGCATTTAATTAATATAAGGGATGAAGGGTTGTTTATTAATAAGGGTGGAGTCAGCTGAGAGGGTGGATGAAGGTGGAGAGGTCATATTGTAATACTCACAGTCGATGTTTCATTCACCACTAACTGACACATACTGGCTTCTGTCCCTATCACTCCCCCCTTATATACCTTTTCCCCACTTCCCCTACCCCCCCCCCATTGCCCCTACCTGGCGGGAGTAACTATGACTCTCTTAAGGTAGCCAAATGCCTCGTCATCTAATTAGTGACGCGCACGAATGGATTAACGAGATTCCCACTGTCCCTATCGGCTGTCCCTATCCAGTTTCAAGAGACAAAGACTGTCCCTATCCAGTCTCCTAGCGATCCAAGAACGCTATAAGGATTCTCCCATTCGTGTTTATCCAATGAGCGAGTCATAGTTTAGCAAGCAACAGCCTTTTCGTGGCTCCCGTCATAAGTAGCCCCTAGGGTGAAACCAATAGTTGCCGCTGCGAAAAACTTGAAAGATGCAAGTCAGAACTGCTAGCTGGAAAATTAGCAGTATTTTGGAACCGCACTTGCATCTTTCTAGGCGCCACCTTACGAGGTTTCAAGATGCCACTTCCAGCAGTGACAAAATGTGCCTAGGCCCTGGTCAGGTCCGACCGTTGAACTGGTGCGATGAATTTTTCTCAATACGTCCGCGAGAGAGGGGCCGCAGGCCTAAGGGCGTAGCGAGAATCAAGTCGTTCAGGAAAGGTTGCTGAATTCCTCAAAAGCCAGTTAAAGCTATTAGAGCAGGCGCAGTGCAGATATCCTAGAATAATCAAAGATGGAGCTGTATTATACCGCCGGTGAGGTAAAAGTAGCCTTGCTCTAAAAACACTAGCATGTGGTCATTGAGAACGTCTGTGTAATAGATCAATAACCATACCAATTCAACCTGGTAGCTAAACTGGTGAATTTGCCATGCTTGAAGTAAGCCCGCAGCACACGCTGATCGAATATATTATTAGCGACCCAACTGTGGAAGTGATGCTGGTCTGTGTGCAAAGGCCATAAGCCGGAACACATGCCATGAGCTACCATGGTAGAAGAAATGGTCGAGCTTGCAGACCTACCTAGACCAAACTGAATTGGCGCATAAGGTGATCAGATACATAGGCATGAAGCCGCTCTGATGCCAATGCTTCAGAGCTTGCTCAGCAGATAATGTCTCACAGATCAGGCGATGAAGGGACTTACAATCCTTCCAGACCAATTGTAATAGGCTCATCTCGTGCCTGATAGCGGAAATCTATCTCAAACAGAAGAACCGGAGTACGAAAGTACGCAAGAGAAGGTTCGAATAACCTCACCAAAGGTTATAAAACTAGTGGTAGCATGGGGATCGGAGAGAGCCCAAAGAATCGAAAGATTCTTTCTCCGTTCACTGAGGAAAGGCTTCGTGCGGGCAGAGGTTTTGCTAGAGACTAGTTAACTTGTCGTTGATTGAATGTTTCATGATCGGCAGGGGTATAAAATATTTCCGCTATTTTATACGCATAATCAGAAGTATAGGCATAAAGCCGCCTGGAATGGTAAATGGTGGCGAATCGTTGGCCAAACGACAACCGGTCACGGACCTGGGCTGAAGATTTTGAATCTTCACATCCTATTGGTTGTTTTTACAGCGGGCGTGAACCGCATTGGACGCTTTGCAAGTGCTTGGCTACCTACGTTTCAGAGCTTGTTTGGCAAATAATGCTTCAGATTATGCAAAAACAAAACAATTATTGTTATATCATTCGTGATAGAATAATGGTTGACAGATTGACCTTGGTCATTCTGTGCTCAGTTGTAGCCGTGTCGGTGAAAACGATGAAGTTATATACCGGCACGTTAAAGAACAACGGTGCGCAAGGGCATCCGAGATCCACACTGTCCCTATCTACCACCTTTATATACCCCTCTCCCTATCCTTCCCCTCGAGACCAATTAGTGCAAGCTATTCTTAGCTTATCTTCCGAGATAATCTTAATCTGTTTAGAATAGTACGTCACACACGATTTTCACTTATCACTTTTAATTATTTAGCGTTGTTTAAACCACATCACTCGACTTTCACTTACCTTCAGTAATTATTTATCTCCATTTAGTGCATGGCATTTGACTTTCACTTACCTACACAGTTGTAACACCCTGAAAAATCCAGAGATATTTTTTTTAAAATAAATATTTCAGAAAAAAATATTTTCCCCGTTGGGATCCGCGGCACAGGTCCCATAGATCCTAAATTTGGGTCGGCGTAAATGAATATTTGCAGCAACCAGTGGACATTCTTATTGATTTCTCTTGATGAATTTATTTTGTCTTTAAACTTTGAAACACTATGACTCTCTTTTGGAAAAGTGACTAGTTTAAAAATATTTAAATTTAAAATCCAAGCCTTTGAAATCAAAACACAAGATTACACCATCATAATGATTTTTTTTACCTTCAGGGCCGGATTTATCCTATGTGTCGCCCTGGGGCACCCTAAAAAATGCCGCCCCATTTTCAAAAGCCTAAATAAAATGACGAAATGTTTGATAGACAATTTTCAAATAAATAAAATGATTTATTTATTCTTCAAAATCTTTTTATTATACTTAAATGGGATAATTACATACAGTGGCGCAACCAGGATTTTGTCATGGAGGGGGCTAACAGACACAAATATATATATATATATAATAATAAGTGCTTTATATTATATTCAATTATCCATTTACTTACATACCATATATACATTTTTTTATAGAAATCTTAAAGAATATAGTTATTTTGACTGTTAGTCTTTTTTTGATCGTTAATAATTGTATTCAGATGAGGACATATACAACAAATATACAGTGTGTCAATTTGAAAACTTCTCACCCCTAGTATCGCTAAACTGGCAAATTATTATTCAAAAATCGCTGAAACACGTCAAATTAGTTTTCGAGGGGAAGAATTTTGACGTATAAATTATATTGCCGCCTTCCCAGGTAACCACAATATCCTCAGAATATTCTAAGGATATTCTAAGGACATTTAAATCTTCTTAGAATATTCTGAGGATATTGTGTGTTACCCGGGTTCACGTCCCTGCCCCCAGAGCCACCCCCAAAAAAAAATAGAAAGAAACGCTTTTATTAATGGATTTTAATTTTAGTATTATCAATCGATTTATTAAAGACTCCAGTCTCTTTATAAATACTTACTCTCTAGACAAATAATCTCACTTCGCCAACATTTAATGGAAATAGATTAATCATTTTTTTTTGTCTTAATTTATAGTCAAAATTTTATGATTCAAATATTTTTTTTCATTTTTACTTTTACGTTCATTTTTCCCTTGTCCTGGGGTGTGGGGGGGGCTTTAGTTCCCTTAGACCTAATTAAGAAAAGGAGGAAAAAAAATTGTTTTTCTATGCCTTTGCTAAAGAAGAAGAAAGTTTTGAACACTACTGTGGAGAGAAGAAGGAAGCATTTTATTTGTTTCCTTCATTGACCCCTTGAAACCCTGAAGAAGGAGGAAGAATCCTCCGAAACGTCAGTTTGAAAGGAAAGGAGGAAGGAATCCAATAAATTACAATTATTTGGATATGTGTTAATTTTTTTTCCTCACTACCCCTGGGCTGTCTTCCATTAGATTCAATTAAAAGTTCTACTAGTCGGTATCTCTCCAGAGAAAATTTCGTTGCAAAAAAACTGATTATTATTATTGGGATTGGATAAAAATAATTTTTTTTTTTTTAATTTTCATCAGATAACTTTGAATCATCTTTAAGATAAACATGTCAAGTTATTTAAAAAATTGGCCTATTTTATCAACATTTCAAAATGGTACATGTACATGGTCACTTTGTACTTACTTCTTTAAAAAAATATTGATATTTTTTGGCAAAATTACTTAATTTAAAAACATATTTTGATAGTGGTTATTTATTTAATATGTTAATCAATTCTTAATTGAACTAATTTTTGGCTATTATAGACATTAATAGTAGTAGCCTCCAAGCATTCTCTTGCTACACTGGATGCAATTCAGAAGCGAGCAATTAAACTAATAGGAGAACCGGCTCTAACCAACTCACTCGACTCCCTGGCATACCGAAGAACCGTTTCTGCCCTTTCCCTGTACTACAGATACTATCACGGTGTCTGTTCAATCAAGCTGAAATCAATTATCCCCCCTAATGCCCTCTTTACTAGAAACACGCGGTTTTCTAACGCTCAGCACCCCTTCGCTGATAAAAGTCGAACAAGCGCTTTCGCCAACTCTTTTATCCCTTTGACCTCCAGAGACTGGAACTCGCTCCCTGCCACCATCTTTCCCGCGACTTATAACCTTCAGCTCTTTAAGACCCGTATCCACAGATACCTTCGACCCCCGCCCAACCCATAAAATTCTTTCTTCTTCTTTTCACGATGGAGGGGCCAATCCAGGCCTTTAGGGGTTGCACTTTTTTGGGTGTAACTCCTTCTCTCATCATTATCATAAAAAAAAAATAATAATAATGGCTATTAATAATGCCATTAATAATTTAGTGGCTTCTTTATTTGTGAAACCGAATAATAATATAGGACACAATTATAATCGTAATTCGTTTAATGAGAAAAATATATAATATAAACAGAGAAAAGAATCGTTAATAATAACAAGCGAAAAACAAAGAATATAAAACTGTGCAGTGGTTATTGTGATAATGGATGTTTGAATTTGAAAATGGATATGAGGCTTGGATGTGAGGTGACGTGGGCTTGCTCTTATAGCAAGGGGTTTGCTTATATTATACTAATTTCCTTAAGGGTGGTGGGTGTACTCAGGGTAGTCGCTCCGTCAGTGCTTATAACCTGAAATGATTGAATTTAAAAAAATTTTAAGAAAAAATAAAAACCGACTTCAAAAAATTAAATGCAACAAATAAAATACACTAAAAGGTATAAAATAATTATTATCTTATTTAGTTACAACTAAACGACGAAATATTAACACGAAATTACTTTTTGAAGTCGGTACCAAACATATACCTTTTATGAATCGCACTCGACGGATCTTACTTAGTACGTTTGGCGGGTACGCTCGCTTATAGGTATAGTTTGTTTGGTACCGAATTCAAAAAGTAATTTCGTGTTAATATTTCGTCGTTTAGTTGTAACTAAATAAGATAATAATTATTTTATACCTTTTAGTGTATTTTATTTGTTGCATTTAATTTTTTGAAGTCGGTTTTTATTTTTTTCTTAAAAATTATTTTTATTTTTCTCTTTTTAGTGATGTTATTAATAGTGATCATATCATCAGAACTTGACCAAATTAATATGACACCATCCTAAGACACCCCTTTCGGATAAAAAAAGAACCATCGAAATCGGTTCATAAACAAAGAGGTTAGGTCTAAACAAACCTAATAAAAAAGGTCTAATACCTATGAAAAAAAAACGAAAAAAAATGGGACCAATCGGAAGCTAGACTGGACCCAATGCAATTTTTTTTTTTTAAATCGGTTGACAATTGGCGGAGATATGAGGTAACATAGGCACAAAAAAAAAATTCAGTCGAATAGAGAACCTCCTCCTTTTTTGAAGTCGGTTAAAAATAAGCTACTTTACTGAATTTATATTATAGAATGAGTTTAAATAATAAAATGCAAATAAAACAACAAGGATGGATTTGTGGGTTTTCAACAATAATAAAGTTTTTTTCGAGAATTATTAAATTTAAATAGGGGGGTCAGATAGGCTAGGCGGTAGCGTGACAGCGAGCTAACCAGGTGACCCGGGTTCGAATCCGACTCGAGGCATCCAGCTAAAATCTGACCCCCGGGGGTAGAGACAAATTAAAAAAAAAAATATATAACTAGTATCATAATTAGGCTTATGGCTAGAAAGGTCGAAAAGCAAAAAAAAAAAAAAAAAATTTAAATATGTGAATTTTTTTTCCGTTTATCAATAATTGAAGTGAACAATGGGTTTAAATGGGTTGTTTAAGCATTTATATGTGGCGATATTAGATTCCTCGTGGACCAAAGGTATGGGATTTTTCTTCTTTCCGTCGCCTGGACTCCGATTGTACTTCAGGCACCAATCTTGGGATTTTTAGGTGCGCCTGAATGGAATTCTCGGCGTCCGGCAGGTTCGGTATGATGAAGTTCCTTTTATCCCGTTTGCTTGGAGTGATGTTTCAGGAGGCTCAAAAGTGATGATTTTAGTGAGCTCAGTGTAATATAGAATGTAGTATGGATAATGATATATATGGATAGAAGGGGCCTGAGACTTGCATTGCTTGTGGCAATGGTGGGTCCAGGGGGGGGCCCCAATTATAGTCTATTTCTATTTGTTTCTGTAATACATTCTTTCGCACCGGGCGCCGTAATATCACGCTACGGCTGAGAAATACACTCATCTGATTGTTCATCAGGCGGAGCACAAGGTGAATTTTAGGGTTTTACCCTTTGCCAAAGTTTAAAAAGAGTTTACCAACAGACATACAACTGGCCCTTACAGTATAAATTAATTTTGGATTAAATGAAAAATATTTTTATATAAAAAATCTCATTTATTATTCAAATATGGTTTACAATAATTATGAAAAAGAATTAAATTATATTAATATTAAAAAAAAATAACATTCATGATTGATTTCTCTTTCTGAATCAACTAAGTATACTAATGGAGGTTTTAAAGAGAATAAAAAAATAATTAGAGCTGAATTTTAATTTGAGGAGATTTTTATTTTACAATCCGCCACTGTATATAAGCTACCGCCCTTTAAATGTAGGAGTTAGTTTATATTCACATTCAGGACCTTCAGATGTGTTACTTCTTGTTTTATTTCCACATCCAGGCTATTATAACGTGTATCGTTTTCGTCTATGATAATAATAATCAAGTCTTTCAGCTAAGTTTGGTCTAAACAGTCAAATCCATCAGAAATGTTATTTCTTTGTTTAATTTTTAATTCGGGTTTCTGTGATGTGTTACTTCATGGTTTATATTCACATTTATCGATATGTTTTTCCCACTTATCAAATGGCAAGATAACTGGACACCCTGGCTCTTTATAGGCACAAGGTCTATGAATTATACGAATATAACTCAAAAACGATATTAATCTGAAAGGTTGAATTCAATTTTCCTCACAATAACCATATTTTTGTGAGTTGTCCAGCATGGTGTCCACGAAGTATGACCAAATTGTAGATAATAAGTAGCAGAATATGGAGATAATAATCGACGACAATGTGGTCATTTATAACAATGTTCAAGGTCCTTATAAACGTGTGGATCTATTGGTAAAAAGAAAAAAATAATAAATAAATATTAATGATATTAATATGAATTCTTCATATTGATGGACCATTAGATATATTAAATAATGAAAAAAATATATTAAATATGGTAAAATAAATAAATAATATAAATTCAGCCAGTGATTGGATGAAATTTATAACTAAGATCCTGAAAACGTTCATTGTGTAGGTTAGTGTTTTTCAACCTTTTTCATGACGCGACTCACTTAGTATGAAAAAAAATTCGCGACCCCTATCCCCCGCTGTTTGAGAACCCGACTCGTGACTTTGTGTTCAATTTTTCATTTTTTTTATAGTAAAAACACATACAAACAATAAAAAAGTATTGATTTATTATTTATTTTTATAAATCCCGATATAAATTAATAAAAAAAATATATAATTATGTATACGAATCCACGATGGGAGAAATTAGTTAACGAAAAACATTAATGTGATTGTGACTAATATTTATTTTGATTTTACTTATGGAAAGTGGTGTAGGTTTTAGGTGAAACATGATGTTATTTAATAATCAATAGAGGTTGCCATTAATGGTCAAAACATCAAAAATGGAATGCAATAAGGTTATTCCTCTAGTATTAGATAAGAATCGATCGTTATTTTTGATTTTATGTCGATTCCTCCATGTCTTCAGCAATGGTTACCAATAATAATCGAAACGTCAAAAACCTAATGTAGAATTGTTATTCCTCAAGTATTAGATGAGAATCGATGTCTATTTTTTATTTTAAGTCGATTCCTCCATGTCTTCAGCAATGGTTACCAATAAAAACCGAAATGTCAAAAATCCAATATAGAATGGTTATTCCTCAAGTATTAGATGAGAATCAATCGCTATTTTTGGTTTAAAGTCGATTTCTCTATGTCTTCAGCAATGGTTACCAATAAAAACCGAAACGCCAAAAATCCAATATAGAATGGTTATTCCTCAAGTATTAGATGAGAATCGATGGCTATTTTTGATTTTAAGTCGATTCCTCCATGTCCCCAGCAATGGTTACCAATAAAAACCGAAATGTCAAAAATCCAATATAGAATGATTATTCCTCAAGTACTAGATGAGAATCAATCGCTATTTTTGGTTTAAAGTCGATTTCTCTATGTCTTCAGCAATGGTTACTAATAAAAACCGAAACGTCAAAAATTCAATATAGAATGATTATTCCTCAAGTACTAGATGAGAATCAATCGCTATTTTTGGTTTAAAGTCGATTTCTCTATGTCTTCAGCAATGGTTACTAATAAAAACCGAAACGTCAAAAACCCAATATAGAATGATTATTCCTCAAGTACTAGATGAGAATCAATCGCTATTTTTGGTTTAAAATAGATTTCTCTGTCTTCAGCAAAGGTAACGGATAAGAAAACAACGCAGTTGCTATGGTTACTCATAAAAATTCCTCCCAAATTTTTAGCATTTCACAGAGAGAAGCCTATCCATTCTTACTTAAGCAAGGCTAAATGAGCTATATTAAAACTTTCAAATGAATAGATTTTAAAGAATTTAAAAAATTAAAAAAGTACCATCTTACTCTAGAGTAAAGTACTTTAAAATATAATTTTACTAAAAACTTTATTTAACCTTTTTGTGGTCCCCAAGGTACTTAATTAGGATATTAAATTTCATCAAAATTGGTTAAGTCATTTTCAAGATATTTAGAAAAAACTAAAAAAGTACTGAAATAAAGTACTAATGTTTGTGGACCGATATGTACCAAAAACTAATCAGCGCTTCATTTTGTTAAACTAATGGTAGGTTTTCAATTTCATTTCAATCGGTGTAACGGTGTGGAAAAAATCGTGGGCCAAAAAAACGATAACATACATACATACATCCATACATACATCCATCCATCCGCACGCACTAAATGAAAAAATCGCACTTTTTAGCCTCTCGACGAGACCCCTTGTAATTTTTGGCAAAACCGTCACGTGCTAAAATTCAACCTAATTGAATACTACAATTTGTGACTTTAATTGAGTCCATGGGTTCCGTAGTCTTTACCTGAGGACCCTTTGAAGCCACGCTTGCCCCGAGAGCGATTACAATACTTTACCCATGCTTTGCATTGGATAAAGTAAAAAAAAAATAATAATGGCTATTAATAATGCCATTAATAATTTAGTGGCTTCTTTATTTGTGAAACCGAATAATAATATAGGACACAATTATAATCGTAATTCGTTTAATGAGAAAAATATATAATATAAACAGAGAAAAGAATCGTTAATAATAACAAGCGAAAAACAAAGAATATAAAACTGTGCAGTGGTTATTGTGATAATGGATGTTTGAATTTGAAAATGGATATGAGGCTTGGATGTGAGGTGACGTGGGCTTGCTCTTATAGCAAGGGGTTTGCTTATATTATACTAATTTCCTTAAGGGTGGTGGGTGTACTCAGGGTAGTCGCTCCGTCAGTGCTTATAACCTGAAATGATTGAATTTAAAAAAATTTTAAGAAAAAATAAAAACCGACTTCAAAAAATTAAATGCAACAAATAAAATACACTAAAAGGTATAAAATAATCATTATCTTATTTAGTTACAACTAAACGACGAAATATTAACACGAAATTACTTTTTGAAGTCGGTACCAAACATATACCTTTTATGAATCGCACTCGACGGATCTTACTTAGTACGTTTGGCGGGTACGCTCGCTTATAGGTATAGTTTGTTTGGTACCGAATTCAAAAAGTAATTTCGTGTTAATATTTCGTCGTTTAGTTGTAACTAAATAAGATAATAATTATTTTATACCTTTTAGTGTATTTTATTTGTTGCATTTAATTTTTTGAAGTCGGTTTTTATTTTTTTCTTAAAAATTTTTTATTTTTCTCTTTTTAGTGATGTTATTAATAGTGATTATATCATCAGAACTTGACCAAATTAATATGACACCATCCCTAAGACACCCCCTTTCGGATAAAAAAAGAACCATCGAAATCGGTTCATAAACAAAGAGGTTAGGTCTAAACAAACCTAATAAAAAAGGTCTAATACCTATGAAAAAAAATCGAAAAAACATGGGACCAATCGGAAGCTAGACTGGACCCAATGCAAAAAAAATTTTCAAAATCGGTTGACAATTGGCGGAGATATGGGGTAACATAGGCACAAAAAAAAAAAAAAAATAAATCAGTCGAATAGAGAACCTCCTCCTTTTTTGAAGTCGGTTAAAAATAAGCTACTTTACTGAATTTATATTATAGAATGAGTTTAAATAAAAAAATGCAAATAAAACAACAAGGATGGATTTGTGGGTTTTCAACAATAATAAAGTTTTTTTAGAGAATTATTAAATTTAAATAGGGGGGTCAGATAGGCTAGGCGGTAGTGTGACAGCGAGCTAACCAGGAGACCCGGGTTCGAATCCGACTCGAGGCATCCAGCTAAAATCTGACCCCCGGGGATAGAGACAAATTTAAAAAAAAAATATATAACTAGTATCGTAATTAGGCTTATGGCTAGAAAGGCCGAAAAGCAAAAAAAAAAATTTAAATATGTGAATTTATTTTTCCGGTTTATCAATAATTGAAGTGAACAATGGGTTTAAATGGGTTTAAATGGGTTGTTTAAGCATTTATATGTGGCGATATTAGATTCCTCGTGGACCAAAGGTATGGGATTATTCTTCTTTCCGTCGCCTGGACTCCGATTGTACTTCAGGCACCAATCTTGGGATTTTTAGGTGCGCCTGAATGGAATTCTCGGCGTCCGGCAGGTTCGGTATAATGAAGTTCCTTTTATCCCGTTTGCTTGGAGTGATGTTTCAGGAGGCTCAAAAGATGATTTTAGTGAGCTCAGTGTAATATAGAATGTAGTATGGATGCCTCTCTCTCTAAAGATTAAGTTAGAGAGTTTAGTGTAGGAACGCCGTAATATAGAATATGGAATTTCTTTTTAATCCTCTCCTCGTTCATTTTTCGCAGCCTAGGCCTTGATTCATTAATTAAACAATTAAATATTCCAGCGCCTCCCAATCGATCGCAGACCCCAAAGATCGAAAATAATTTTCTCTTCACCCGGGGCGCGACCACAACGAGGCCGTGTAAAGACAATTAATAACAAATTTTAAATTTAGGGAACGAAGAAAAGTTTATTTTTATTATAGACAAAAGGATCAGATCAAAAAGAAATTCCATAATTCATATAGACAAAAGGTATTAGTTTGGGTTCAGGGATCAGTAGCTTAGTGGATATAGGAGTTAAAACTCTTATGACAAAGCATTGCAGTACACATGCAAAGATCCCGGGTTCGAGCCCCGGCTGATCCTTTTGTCTGTAATAAAAATAAACTTTTCTTCGTTCCCTAAATTTAAAATTTGTTATTAATTGTCTTTACACGGCCTCGTTGTGTTCGCGCCCCGGGTGAAGATAAAATTATTTTCGATCTTTGGGGTCTGCGATCGATTGGGAGGCGCTGGAATAATAATAATACTATATATAAGAGCCTAGATTAATTTGTAACAACGCTCAGAGAATGCTGCCGACAGGGAGCGCTGATGCCGTCGGTATATTTGCGGCAAATTTGAAATATAATTGTAATTGTAATTTGAAATGAAAGACTCCAATTGATTTTAAATTAAGAAACATTAAATATATTGATAATTATTCCTCGCCCCCCCCCCCTCACCACTCAAAAATTAAATATTCAATTCGCTTTTCTTTGCGCACAGACAAATAAATTAATCACATCTTATTTGATTTATATTTTATATATTATTTGTTTATTTTTTAATAATTTGCCACTTTTTTATAATTTTTTAAAAATCTAAATTTTGTTATTCTTATTTTTGGATTTTTACAAAATTGAACGACTTAAGACACGCATGCCCGAGTTTCTCATGGCAATACTGGAGGGAGCAGCCTGTCATATCACACAAACAACACCTGATCTCTTTAAAATATTTTGAGCCTTATATCCATTATCGAATTTTTAAAAAATGATATAATATAATTCTCCTCCTCACACGATCCCACTTATTTAAATAAATCTATTTCCACACAAAAAATATCACAATGCTGTAGATTATAGAAAAAAATATACTTCCAGATTCATATCTAGAGCCTCATTTCTGTAGCTGTGTCAGGACGAAAATTTGGAGAAACTTTTGAGACTATGTATTTTCGGGAGTTTACAAGTATACATTTGGAGTGTGGTATTTTAAGAGGAATAAAATTTTTGGACCGAGACGCCGCCCGCCAGGGCATTCCAGCCCGGAGGGCCGAGCTTCAAGGGCGTGCCGAAGGCACGCACAAAAAGCTCGTCTTTATAATAGTTTCCGAAGAATCAATATATTAAATTTCAATCATATTAAAAATCAATAATTATCCTTCATCATTTATATCAAGATGCGTACAAAAGTTCAATGGAATTCATAATAATAAAAAAAACTGATAATAATGCGAATACAATTTATTTTAAATTTCCCTATATTTATATATATCTTTATATATTTATATATATTTAAATATATATTTATATCTATCAAAACATCTCTCTGACATGCAACATATATAAAAATTGCAGCTAAAGATTCTTCAATCCTCTTCAACTCAAGTGAAAGGCAAAAAAGTTTTCAGTAGAGTGCCTCTTTAATTAAAATAATGGATTCAAGAATTTAAGCATCTTTTTGAGTGTCTTTTTTGAAAAAAGATGGAAGTTATTTCCAAAATCAACCGAGGCATATGATATTAATAAATGAATTTATTTTAACGACCAATCAAATATTTTATTTATTAATATTATAAGGTCTGGATGTGACATAGTATGATAGAAACTATCTATTTTCCTATATTTGCATAGAAATACTAGCAATGAGCTCGAATCAAATGAAATGTCAGGAAGGTCCCTATCTTCGAACCTAGAACTTAGACTGCATTGCGTTTTGTCAGCATTAAAGTTTACCCCGTTGTGGGATCGCCAAATTTTAAGCCGGTATAAATCTAAATTAATCGAGGTATGTTTGCGCGATTCTTTAGTCAGGATTATATATTCTAGCTGCGTAAAATTTGAAATACCTGGAAATTATCTGCCCAAGTTACTAGAGTCCCCCTCCCACTAGAAGGAATAAAGTCTTAAATGTTGGCAACTAAAAAATAGAAAATGTAAAAGATATTTCCCCTAATTCATAGATCGTTTTTTTTTTTTAATAATTTGTAATAATGCCTTATCGTCGCCTTAAATTGTAAACCTGCTTACTCACAACAAAGAAATTTTACAGGGCAGAGAAAAATAAAAAAAATTA
>JALMQS010000030.1:24262450-24367932 GCA_024734495.1 Forficula auricularia | reverse complement strand
ACCCACATTTAAAGCAATTACTATTTTTAAAATAACAATTGGTTCTCAAAATGATTTGTAGCCTCCACATGAAAAACATTTCAATTCTTTATAATTTTTATTCTCAGGAATTTTCTTTTTACAACTTGAATATTCGATTCGAGATCATTTATGTCACTAGAATTTCTACTGCTTTCTAAATATACTGTTTCTATAGTACGTTGCAACCGATACTGTCTCTTTTCAAATACTTTAAGATCTTGTTGTAATAGATATGTTTCGGACATTATTATTGCCCATTCCCATTACAAATGACGTTATCATAGCATCTCAAAAAAAATCGGTCGGGGAAATCAAGACAATGGTCGTACCATCTCTAACTTGATTTACGAATCTGCCAATGATTGTCCGTGCCTTTGTTCCAGTGAAAAACTACACTCCGTTCCGTAGAGGAAATGTAATTTTTTTATAATTTGAATCAAGCTTTGACATAATATCACCGAATGAATAATCGTTGGGCTTTAATGGTTTACAAACTGAAAGTATTACCTGAAATGGTTGTGGTGATAGATAATTGATTAACAGAGCTCTTTTATAATCATCATCTTTAACATTTCTAAGAATAAAAAATTTTCAAACTTTATCTTCCAGGCATCCCATTCCATGATAGATGGATTGAAATCATTTAGGGCGATTCTTGTTCCTTTCTTTTCACTGTGAATCCCATCCTTCGTCGCCAGTAGTTGTTGTGTCCGTAACGGTGGAGACGCTGTATTTGGAATCTGGTGTCGAATAGTGGGTGTTTCAGTATTGTTGCCATTATTAGCCACAGGTGGAATTATTGGGGGAATGATTAATGGTTCTTCATGGGGATCTTTTAATGGTTCTTCATCGGGATCTTTCTGGAAACCCCGTTTTATTTGATCTTCATGTCTGCGCCAATTTTCTCCCACTAATTTTTACAATCCATATTCTGTTTCCTATTTTCTTTTCTAAAATTCCCTTAGTCCACTCTGACCTTCTTACCCTCCTAAAATCTCTAACTATCACCTCATCTCCTTCCTTGAAATTCCTCACTCGATCAGTTGATGGTATTTCATCACATGTTACATTTTTCTTGAAAGGACTTAGAAAATCTAGCTCTGTACGCAATTCTCTGTTTAGAAATAATGAACTTGGTGATTTTAGTGTTGTTGTATGAGGTGTAACTCGATATCGGAACAGAAAATTTTCCAACTTGGTTTGAATTATTCCCTCATTAAGCGTATACTGATTAAATAGCATTTTCTTTAGGGCATCTTTAAAAGTTTGTACGTATCTCTCGACTTGGCCATTGGACTGTGGATGATAAAGGTGGTGTAAAAACATGTTTTATATCATAACTTTCACAGAATTCAGCAAATTCATCTGCTACGAATTGCGGTCCATTATCACTCACCAATTCTTCTGGAATTCCATAACGAGCGAAAAGAGAACGTAGCACTCTAATTAAGTCAGAAGATGTAGTTCTTGAAATTTTTACAATTTCTGGCCATTTTGAATATGTATCTACTATCACAAAAAACATCAATGATTTAAATGGACCTGCTAAATCTATATGAATTCTTTGCCATGGCCTCTCACACGGGGGCCAAGAAAGGGGGAGGACTTTTCGGAGGATTATTGCTTATTAACGAACAATTTTCACAATTCCGGACTAACTTTTTCAATATCCATATCCAAATTAGACCACCAAAAATACTGTCTAGCCAATGATTTCATTCTTACCATGCCATTATGTGTCTCATGTAGATAATTTAATAATTTAGTATGAAATATTTCAGGTATAACTGTTCGAAATCCTCGCATAATACAACCATTATAAATAGTGAGATCTGTTTTTATTTTAAAATAAGGTCTTAATTTCTCATCATTAATTCTTTCAGGCCAACCATCCAATACAAATTTTTTTATTTGAGATAATTTAGGGTCATTACGAGTTTCTCGTTCAATATCTTTTGCTTTAATCGGTAACTTTTCATGAAAATCCTCATATAGTATATTAATAATTTGGTGACAAGCAAAATCATTGTCTAAGTCATTTACATTGTTAGGAAGACGGGAAAGAGCATCTGCTTGCATTTCATTTGATTTTATATATTCAATCTTGTAATTATATCCCATTAATATAAGTGCCCATCGTTGTAATCTACTAGCTGTTAATGAAGAAATTCCTTTCTTTTTGCCGAAAATTGTCGTTAACGGCTTATGATCGGTTAACAGTATGAATTCTCTTCCCCATAAATATTTATAAAACTTTTTAACGCCAAAAATTAAAGCAAGAGCCTCTCGCTCTATTTGAGCATAACGTTTTTCTGCATGTGAAAGAGTTTTGGAGGCATAGCAAATCACTTTCTCTGTACCATCTGGGAACCGATGAAATAAAACTGCTCCTATACCTATATTTGATGCATCTGCAGCTAATATAAGAGGTAATGAGGGGTCATAATGAGTTAAAACTAACGATGAAGTCAATTTCTTTTTTAAATTTGCAAAACATGATTTACTTTCTTTTTCCCACCCCCATTTCTGATCTTTCCTTAATAAATTGTATAGAGGTTCACAATTACTTGATAGGTGAGGTATAAACTTAGTATAATGATTTATCATACCCAAAAATGAACGTAATTCGTTTATATTCTTCGGTTCTGGCATGTCTACCACAGCTTTAATTTTATTTGGAGATGGACGAATCCCTTGACTATCTATATTGAACCCTAAATACTCCACCGAATTCTTAAAAAACGAACACTTTAAAAAATTTAATCGGAACCCATATTCCTGTATCTTATCTAACACTTTAGCTAAATTTCTTTGGTGTTCTTCATCATTTCTGCCAGTAACTATTATATCATCTAAATAAGACATAGCCCCTTCACAACCACCTAGCATCTGATCCATTATATTTTGAAATATACTAGGGGCTGAAGCTATCCCGAACGGTAATCTGTTATATTTGTACAACCCTTTATGGGTATTTATTACCACCAAAGATTTACTTCCTTCATCTAACTCTACTTGCAAATAAGCATCAGATAGATCTATCTTTGAAAATTTTTGTCCCCCATTTAATGAAGCAAATAATTCTTCTGCCGTGGGTAAAGGATACTTGTGAGTATCTAATGAGTCATTTAGTCCTGTACTAAAATCTCCACAAATTCGAACCGCACCCCCTGGCTTAGGAACAATAACTATTGGTGCTGCCCAGTCAGTATGATCGACTTTTTCTATTACTCCCATAGCTACTAAGCGCTCAATTTCATTTCTGACTGCCTCTTTGTTCGCAAAAGATACTTCACGAGCCTTACAAAATTTAGGTTTTACCCCAGGCTTCAAATAAAGATGCGCCTTTACTTTAGTACAAGTTCCAAGGCCTTCTTGAAAAATACTAAAATATTTTGTTTTAATCAAATCCTTATTTAGTAAAATTGAGTTGCAACACCCCGAATTTTTACCCTCTTTATTTGTATCTAATTTCTTCAAAAAATCAATACTTAGTGATGTGAGATTCAAACCAAAAAGCCAGTCTCTACCCAATAGATTATTTCCTGATTCATCTGATACGAATAATTTTAAACTAGCTTCATTTCCGAAACATTTGACATTCACCATACTTTGACCCTTTACTTTAATTCCATGACCTGAATAACTCTTTAATTGCAATTTACATGGTTGCAGTAGGGGCTTCCCTATTCTTTCCCAAGTCTTTTTGTTTATTATTGTTACTCCAGAACCAGTATCTACTTCCATCAAAACGTTATATCCTTCTAATTCAACATTAACTTGAATAATTTTAGAATCTGTGATACTATTAACGTTACATAGTATATCTGATATGCAATTACTTTTCTGTTCGCTATCACTAGTCTCCTCGGTATTTTTAACTTTCACTGAAGCCTTACAAATTCTGCCTATATGCCCCTTTAACCCACATTTAAAACAATTACTATTTTTAAAATAACAATTGGTTCTCAAATGATTTGTGCCTCCACATGAAAAACATTTCAATTCTTTATAATTTTTATTCTCAGGAATTTTTCTTTTTACAACTTGAATATTCGATTCGAGATCATTTATGTCACTAGAATTTCTACTGCTTTCTAAATATACTGTTTCTATAGTACGTGCAACCGATACTGTCTTTTCAAATACTTTAAGATCTTGTTGTAATAGATATTTTCGGACATTATTATTGCCCATTCCCATTACAAATGACGTTATCATAGCATCTTCAAAAAAATCGGCTGGGAAATCACAATTGGTCGTACCATCTCTAACTTGATTTGCGAATTCCGCCAATGATTGCCCGTGCCTTTGTTTCAGTGAAAAACTTCACTCGTTCCGTAGAGGGAAATGTAATTTTTTTATAATTTGAATCAAGCTTTGACATAATATCACCGAATGAATAATCGTTGGGCTTTAATGGTTTACAAACTGAAAGTATTACCTGAAATGGTTGTGGTGATAGATAATTGATTAACAGAGCTCTTTTATAATCATCATCTTTAACATTTTCTAAGAATAAAAAATTTTCAAACTTTATCTTCCAGGCATCCCATTCCATGATAGATGGATTGAAATCATTTAGGGTGATTCTTGTTCCTTTCTTTTCACTGTGAATCCCATCCTCGTCGCCAGTTGTTGTGTCCGTCATAATAGTAAAATATTCACACAACTCAATTGGGTAACGAATAATCTTTATTCAATCAAATATCACATAAGAATTAGAAAACAAAACAAACAACAACAATCAACAGTAAACAATAACCAGCGTTGCCTAGCAACGCCTATCAACAAGGTGTACACAATTTTAGGTCGCGGTTCACCCCTCTTCTCAGCCACTTCGATCTAGAGAATGACACTCATGCTCAATGTCGATTTTAACACATTAATATGACTAAGCTGACTGGATATATATTAATATCACAGGATTTGGGTGAGGCAGTTCAGATTCAATAAGATAAATTATTTCTAACAAGATGTCACTTATTAGAAAAAGTTTTTTCTCTATTGTTTTCATAAGCCGACTTTTTCGGAGGTTTTCCCCCTTCTTCAGGGTCTGTAACCATTAAATGGGATATGGGCTCAAATAAATGTTCAAATATTTAATTATTAAATAAATAATTTAATAATAGTTAATAATTTAATAATTTTGATCTCAGGAGCTTCATTTTAACTTAAAAGGCCAAAATAACGAAATTGAAACTGGAATTCATCCAAAAGGACTTGCGATACACTCTGGAATCTCTGAGAACAGTGTCGCAAAATTATTAAATTATTTATTTAATAATTAAGCTGAATGATTGTTAAAACTAATTACTAGTTGTTTTTTTAGATCTAATTGATTTAATATTTTTTTATTTGATGTCGTATAAAAAATAGTCCTAATGAAAGTTGTGCAGTTTTTTTCTTAGATTAAGAATATGTACAAAAACGTATAGGTTTCCATTTAAAAAACAGAACTTGACCTCGAAATACCCTTGAAAGCTTGTTCTAGGTCGACAAACAATAGCGTAGTTTAGTTTCCCCCCTGATATAAATAAACTTTTATTTGAAATTTTTTTTCATTTAATCTCACTGTTTTTGAGTTATTAAACTGTCTCAAGATAAAAAACTCACCCGGTATATATACTTGTGTATGTTTATTTGCATCAAGCAGAGGACAACTTCTTTGTTTCTCTTTATGAATCATCAACTCTGCTACTCTCGGCAAAGTAAAAACTTTTCAATTAAAAATGACCACTTTGAGGTCTCTCCCATATCGTCATTTTAAAGCTAAATATATTTAAAAAGTCAAGTTTAAAAAAATCTTTACAAGGATATCTCTAACTCTTCATGATTAAAAAATATACCTATAAATATTTCAGGCCCCCAAAAATATTCGACTTTCCCCAAAATTAGCATTGTGATTTTCTTAGAAAATTTAAAATCTAGTTCTATCGGCACCTTGAATTCTTATATCCAAGAGCACACACTTGTGAGATAAGATTGTCGAGTATAAATAAATAAAAAAAAATAGTTGCTTCAAAATAAAACACTCTAATTCAGAGGTCGGGGAACTTTTTTACCCATTACACCAAAATATTTTTGCGTAGGTCGCTGTTACCCCTACATTCTGAAAAGCAAGATAAATGTACATTAAATGTATATTAAAAAAGAAAGAATTCAATCTTTAGGACAAATTCTAAGATTTTAGTAGAAATATCATTAAATTGCGATTTCAGAGGGGATTCATCCCCTCAGGAGTCGAACCTGAGAACTAACATGCTCACTGTAAAAACATATAGTAAATTTACATTTTTTTAACAGTGTAACTACAATGTCCTTCAGTCTACCAGAGCATTGTACTCGTAAACTAAATAAGATTCAAACTTGAAATTAAAAAATTACTATCGGCGAGAGGTTTTTGGTCTCGAGGTTGTGAGCTGATTGACTGTCTGTCCGGAAAGCATGTTAGTTCTCAGGTCGACTCCTGAGGGGATGAATCCCCTCTGATATCGAAATTTAATAATATTTCTACTAAAATCTTAGAATTTGTCCTAAAGATTGAATTCTTTCTCTTTTAAAAAACATTGGTTAATCTGTACCCGAGCTGATTTTTTAAAAAACATTCAAACTATTTTCAAAAAAAAGATGCTCAAATCTATAGTTTTATAAATGTATATTATTTATTGAATTAATTGGAATTTACATGAAAACTATCTGTAAGTAAATAAAAATTATAACATTAAAATAATTCAAGCTAAAAATATAATAGTTTATAAAATAGAAAATTTAAAAAATGTCCTTATTACCCCCGATAGTTTCATTGTTACCCCATTTGGGGTAATTTACCCCGGTTCCCCGACCGCTGCTCTAATTGGTATGTATAAGGCTGAGTACACACTTTGAATACTTTGATCTGTTCTTTCAAAAAGAATCGTTCGAAAAATAGATGGATGGGTATTCCCCGAGGGTGGATCTTTTTTTAGTCATTGCAAGGGGCGTGCAGGAAGGGATGTTTCGAAACAAGGACCCCGGAAGTAGCATTCGGCTCACGTGCGATCTGCTCTGGTTTTGGCAACCGTTTGTCAATGGAGGCGTGGGTGTATATTAAAAGGCCGCGGGCGAAAGCCTCTGCAGTGTGAAGAGCACACTCAAGAGACGACACTCAACATGTACTCTACAAGCCAGGTGAGAGAGACAATCACATAGAAAGTACACACGGCAATTCGGAACTTTCTTTTCGGTTCATTAATCGTCAAATCAATTCAATTTGAGTGAATTTTGTTTTTTAAATATATAAAATAAAACAAATATTAGTATCTGTCCTTTGGTAAACAGCGCTAACTGGTGGTCAAAATAAAAACTAACACAATCGGATCATGTTTATTTTTATTGTATAACTAGCTGACGACCGGCGTCACCTAGCCCCTGGCAGGGAGCGTCTCGTTCATACCAATTTAATAATTGAAATCTAAAATGTTACTGTAAGTAATGAAATAATGTGCTAAATAAAATTGATTCAACAATAAGGAACAATAAGGAAAGATTTATTTAACACATTGGCTTAAAGCACGATCACTATCTGGTCAATCAGAATCGTTCTAATAATTTAAGGCTTTGCCATTGGCTATGCATTGGCCAATCAGATCGTTTGGATCATACAAACATATATACACGAGCTTTTCGTGCGTGCCTTCGGCACGCCCTCGAAGCTCGGCCCTCCGGGCTGGTGCCCTGGCGGGCAGCGTCTCGGTCCAAAAATTGTATTCCTCTTAAAACACCACACTCCAAATGTATACCTGTAAACTCCCGAAAATACATAGTCTCTTAAAAGTTTCGCCTCATTTTTGTCCTAAGAATAACAAAATTTAGATTTTTAAAAAATTATAAAAAAGTGGCAAATTATTAAAAAATAAACAAATAATATATAAAATATAAATCAAATAAGATGTGATTAATTTATTTTTCTGTGCGCAAAGAAAAGCGAATTGAATATTTAATTTTTGAGTGGTGAGGGGGGGGGGGGAGGAATAATTATCAATATATTTAATGTTTCTTAATTTAAAATCAATTGGAGTCTTTCATTTCAAATTACAATTACAATTATATTTCAAATTTGCCGCAAATATACCGACGGCATCAGCGCTCCCTGTCGGCAGCATTCTCTGAGCGTTGTTACAAATTAATCTAGGCTCTTATATATAGTATACTTTTCCATTTTATATATATAGATAGATAAACTAAGATCCCGACTTAGGTCGACCTTCACCTATCGAGTTTCCTAATGAAATTAATATTTTGATAATATAATGTATTAATAAACAAAACTTAGGGTCGAGCTTGAGTTGTTTGCCATAAAAGAATTTAGTCTTTTGATTTTAAGTCGATTCTTCTACATTTTCAGTAGAGGTTTCCATTAATAGTCAAAACATCAAAAATGGAATTCAATAAGGTTATTCCTCTAGTATTAGATAAGAATCGATCGTTATTTTTTATTTTAAGTCGTTTCCTCCATGTCTTCAGCAATGGTTACCAATAATAATCGAAACGTCAAAAACCTAATGTAGAATTGTTATTCCTCAAGTATTAGATGAGAATCGATGGCTATTTTTGATTTTAAGTCGATTCCTCTATGTCTTCAGCAATGGTTACCAATAAAAACCGAAACGTCAAAAATCCAATGTAGGATGGTTATTCCTCGACTCTTAAATGAGAATTATTTTTGAATTAATTTCAATATGAACTACAAATTGCAAGTGATATCTGATTAATAATAAAGGAACAAACATATTAATATTTCAAATGAATTTGGATAAAGTTTAGCAACCATCCGTTGCAGTTTATTTTTTTCGATATGACTTGGCGTCTCTGGGCCGAAGCATTTTTCCAAATGAGAAGTAAGCATTGCTAGGGAAAATTCGAATTATAAAAAAGGGAGTTCGAATTATAGAACGTTCTTTCTCTTTGTTACGAAAAGGATTTCAAGTTTCGTGCCTATCAAAGTACACCTCATTTTTTTCGATTTACCGAAGTTAAGAGCTGAAGAGTTCGAATTATCGAGAGTCGACTGTATCTCCAAATGAAAATTTTAGCAATGAATTTCCTATATAAAAAAGACACTTGGTATGTGTTGTGTATATTTTGTATAAGTTTTTTAACAACTCACTAATTTTTCAATTGTTTTCTGATTTCAGGTCCGATTTTTGTATGTTGCGGTGTTGATGTCTGTGGTCCTCCAATCTGTCCAGTCTGGACTAGTTCCTGGTTACCCTGCCCTCCACGCTGTACCCGCAGTACCTTCCGTTCCTGTAGCACCGTACAATATCCCGCCTTACGTGCAACAATACCGATACCAAGCCACAATTCCTCGAGTTCCTGCCGTGTATGCAGCCGCACCGGCTCCACTTCTTCACAGAGGAGCCTACCCACTAGGCGTACCCGCTCAGTACTTGCCCTACGGCCATCGGTACGCAGCTCCAGTGGCACCAGTACCTTATCCTGTACCAGTGCCAGGGGGACCCGTACCCATTGCGCCAGGAGGACATTTCGTACCTGGTGGACCTGCACCATTTGTCTATTAATCCAAAGGAATCTTAGACATTATATTAATGTTTTTAAATTTATTATTTTGTTTATTAAATAAAAAATGTTTTTTATAATTGTGTTCAACTTTTTATCATTTCACCCAAATGACGAAAAACAATTCTTTTGCACCATTCGTCAATGAATAATTTCTTATAAAGAGTTCTCTCACAATATTCTTGGGTTCATCTCCTGTCCAAACATCTATATAATATATATATATATGTTGCAGTAAAAATCCGTTTTTTAGTAAGAAAGGGTTTTTACTAGTTAAAACGCGTTTCACTGAATACCTTTATGGCAACTAGAATTTACTGATGTTGGTTGAGTTTGGTTCAAAGGTCTAGAATCTTCATTTTTGACCTTCCTACTCATTTTGGGTGTTTATTTTAAACATTTTTAAACGAAAATGTCAAAAATCACATCTTCTACAGCTTTACGTCTAATTTTTGACATTTTAATTTAAAAAATGTTTAAAATAAACACCCAAAATGAGGCGGAAGGTCAAAAATGAAGATTCTAGACCTTTCATCCAAACTCAACCAACATATTGAAGGAGACAATAAAAGAGTGTGTCTTCTGCTGGAATTATAAATTTTATTTATTTATAACGAGACTATAGTTTCGAGGGCTTTGCCTTCTTCATCAGTCTATTACATTGGATTCACGGGAATTAATTTATGAATTCATTTATAATTCCAGCAGAAGACACACTCTTTTATTGTCTCCTTCAATATATAAAAATTCTGCTACTCTCGGCAAAAAAACCTTCAATTCAACCAACATAAGTAAATTCTAGTTGCCACAAAGGTATTCAGTGACATAGCTAGTAAGAACCCGTTCTTAATAAAAAAACAGGTTTTTAGAGCAACATATATATATATATATATATATATATATAATTTTTTTTTGCTTTGTCGCAGTTGCTGCCGAGACTATTCTCAATCTATCTTTTTTCAAATAGTATTAAATCATAGTAAAAATTCTCTAATTCTATTTAAAAGACTAGAAAATATTCATTTCACTAAAGTCCATAAAGAGAAACAAAGAGGTTTTCTGCTTGATGCAAACATTTAATTCTAACTAGCTTTCCAGTCAAGAGTCAAAATTTTCAATATCTACGCGAAATTGACCCCATGAAAAATTATATTTATAAATAAAAAAGTCTGTTGATGAGGGCCAAGCCTTCGAAACTATAGTCTCAAACAAATAAATAATATTTGTTAAGGGAGAATGGTTTGGGTTCTTGATGAAACATTTTAAATAAAGTAAAGACAATTTTTGAAATTTTTTTAAAAAGATTTTAAAATTTAAAATATAAAACACTAGGTAGGTTTCAAATAAATAAAAGACTCGTGCTAAACAATCATCTGATCTTTTATTTATTCGAAACCTACCTAGTATTTTATATTTTAAATTTTAAAGTTTCTAAAAAAATTTCAAAAATTTTCTTTAATTTAAATAAATAATATATATACAGGGTGTTGCACAGAAATCGTTTATTAAAAGTTTTAATGAAAGGAGTTGAAGGAAATTTAAAATATTTTTTATTTAAAAAACTATTCATTTTAGGTATAGGGAATATTTAAATAACTTCTATTGGATTTTTATGTAGAATTCAAAAATACTAAAATTTATGCCATGTCTCATTTGAAAAAAATTGAATATTAACAACTTTGTGAATTTCAGAAATAAACGATTATTATGGCCATCCTGGATATAAAATTTGAATTTTTATGATTAAGTAAAATTCTTTAATGTCTAATTAAGAGTTTTAATTAGTTTAAATTAATTCTACAATTAATAGTTTAATTATTATTTTAATTTTTAAAGATTAACGCTAAATTGGTAAATTTTACAAACTATATAAAATAACTCAGAAATTATAAATTTTAGACATCAAGTGCATTATACAAAATCATCTTAGTTTTTAACCCTAAATCTAATGATGCAAAAATATTTGGGGAGTTTCATTGAAAATAAGAATTTTGATAGAAATTTCGGCAAAGCAGAAAGTGTCCTAAAGTTGTTAATAATTTATTTAAAAAGAGCAGATTCCAAAACATAAATATGTCAAAGTTCAAAATTTTCTCTCAACTGCTTCCATGAAAACTTTCAATGAACGAGTTCTGTGGATCACCCTGTATATATATTATTTATTTAAAGTAAAGACAATTTTTAGAAACTTTTTAAAATTTAAAATATAAAATACTAGGTAGGTTTCAAATAAATAAAAGATCAGATGCTTGTTTAGGACGAGTCTTTTATTTATGTGAAACCTACCTAGTATCTTATATTTTAAATTTTAAAAAGATTCTAAAAAAATTTCAAAAATTTTCTTTACTTTATTTTAGATTTTTCACCAAGAACCCACACCATTCTCCCTTAACAAATATTATTTATTTGTTTGAGACTATAGTTCGGTCATGCGCGGATCCAGGGGGAGCGATGGGGGCGACCCCCCCAAAGCATTGGAGATCAACATTTTTTATGTTTATTTAATTTTTTGTTTTGTTTTATAACATTAAATTTTAAAATTGAAAATAAAGTCTGCCCCCCCCCCCCCCCGCTTGGTCAATTCGGCGACACACTTTCGAGATAAAAAGCAGATCTTATATACATCGGCCACCCCTGAACTATATAGTTCAATTGAACTAGTTCCATATAATGAACGAACTATAAAAGAACTATTCCCTAAAAAGAACGATTTTTCCCATCTCTATTAAAAATGTTGACAAAGGAAATGAATTTAAAAATATAATGCTCTTTTTATTTAGTTTGAGATAGGATCCATTTTTCATTAAGGGGGGGGGGTAAAACTCAGTGGCTGCCGACCGCCCCCCCCAAATCAGAGGTCTGGATCCGCGCCTTGAGTTCGGTAGGCTTGGCCCTCATCATCAGTCTTTTTTAATTATAAATATAATTTTTTATGGGGTCAGTTTCGCGTGGATATTGAAAATCTTTCGCTCTTACTTGACTGGAAAGCCAGTTAGAATTAAAAAACTATCTTATTTGCATCAAGCAGAAGACAACCTCTTTGTTTCTCTTTATGGACCTTAGTGAAATTCATATTTTCTAGTCTTTTAAATATAATTAGGTGTACCATATATATGTGTGTACGTTTATTTGCATCAAGCAGAGGACAAGCTCTTTGTTTCTCTTTATGAATCAACAACTCTGCTACTCTCGGCAAAATAAAAACTTTTCAATTATTTCACTAAACTCCTTAACAAATATGAAAGTAATAAAATAATTAGTTAGGCAAAGTTCAGAACTTTGCCTAACCTTGATTAGTAAGAAGTAATTTTTAACTAAATTATATGATAAATTAAAACAAACGTGAATGTATACTTGAGGAAACGATTATCTCAAATAAATATTTTATTATTAAGGCCACATCAGAGGTCCTTTTGTGAAAGGATTTCAATTTTTAAATTATAAAACAAATGAGCTATAAAATCAATTTTAGATGGATGTAAAATGATAATAAATAAATATATAATAGAAATTGAATTTAAATTTAAATACGTTGGGTGTCATTCTTAGTTTGGCTGTTGAAAACGAGAGCACTTGACTGAGGACGGAACAGCCCGAGTAAACTAGAGCAGGGCAAACCAGCAGCAGCTGACAGCAAACGACCCTGGTCTTAGGAGCAGACCACAAATGCAACTAGCTACGATTTACTGATAGTTATCGTCCCTCTCTCATGGGAGGTTGCGAACTCAACAGACATAATTATTATTAATCACTCTCCATTATAATTTATTTAGGATGTGAGTTTTTTATAATTCAAAAAAGAATGATGTTTATATTAATAGTCCAGTCAAATTGTGTTTTTATCAGAAGATTTTTGGGGAAGTTCTGATTTTTTGCATAAATATGTTGTTTGGGGCGCTGAATTACGTGACTCAACATTGTAGAAAATGCAAAAAAAGGTGAAATTTTTGATTTTTTTGGCTTATAACTTGAAAACTATCAACTTTTTCTATTGACGGAGACAATAAAAGAGTGTGTCTTCTGCCGGAATTATAAATTTTATTTATTTATAACGAGACTATAGTTTCGAGGGCTTTGCCCTCTTCATCAGTCTATTACAATGGATTCATAGGAATTAATTTATGAATGAAAGGTTAAAATCTTTCATCTGGCTAGGTTAAGAAATTGTTCAGTGTGGGCAAGTTAAGAATTGATTAAGTTGATACTTGTTTGAATCAAATACTCACTTGATGAATCAAATATTAAATTAATTAGATCAGAATTAGATCCCTTAAAAATTAGTATTTTCGAATCGTTAGAAATTTTAAAATCATACAATAATTGACCAAAAAAATTCTTAAATCGGAAAATAGAAATTCCCCAAAGCTTTATTTTAAAAATAGCCGCTAAAATAAAAACTTCACGAACGCCACCTACAGCCAAAATAATGAAACAAGTATAAATTTCAATTCTTAGCTTGCCCACACTTTCATTTGAGCGGCTTTTTTTAAATAAAGCTTTCGGGAATTTATATTTTTCGATTTAAGACTGATGAAGAGGGCAAAGCCCTCGAGACTATAGTCTCGTTATAAATAAATAAAATTTATAATTCCAGCAGAAGACACACTCTTTTATTGTCTCCTTCAATATATAAAAATTCTGCTACTCTCGGCAAAAAAAACTTGCAATTTAATTCAACTTTTTCTAAATAACCTTCCTATTCAAAATGAAATTTCCTACAAATTTTATTATTTAGGTTTTTTTCTCTGACAAACCGTTTGGGCTCAAGCGCAAAATCAATGTTTTCGACTTCGTCAGCCTCCCCGGATCACCTAAAAACTCGCACTTTTTTCAATATCTTCCCATTTTGACCATGAAGGAGCACGTTTTCGACAAAGACCACGCTATACATTTTTAAACTAGATTAAATTTTTTACAATTTAAACAAAGTTTCATCATAATTGAATAATGGTGCCGCAATGACGTTGAAGTTTTGAATTTTTTGCAAAAAATCGCAGTTTTTCATTCATAAAATTAAAACCACTCATCCTAGAAACTTGATTCCTATCTCATTTTCTAGTAAATTTTGTTGAATTGAACATATACTTGGATTAGTTTTTTGATAAAACTCTTATATTTATAGATATCCAGCATTTTCCATGAGACTTTTGAAGATTCAGATCATATCCTGACCAGAAAATGTAAGATATCTATAAATCTAAGAGTTTTATCAAAAAACTAATCCAAGTATATGTTCAATTAAATAAAACTTCCTAGAGAATGAGATAGAAATCAAGTTTCTAGGATGAGTGGTATTCATTTTATAAAGGAAAAACTGCGATTTTTTGTAAAAAACTCCAAACTTCAACCTCATTGCGGCACGGGTTAAACTTTGTTTAAATTGTAGCAAATTTAATCTGGTTTAAAAATGAAAAGAGTGGTCTTTGTCGAAACACGTGCTCCTTCATGGTCAAAATGGGGAAAAATTGAAAAAGTACGAGTTTTAGGGATATTCAAAATTGATCCCGGGGGCTGTTATTTTACAGGCACTAATACCGGTTCTATTTAACCTAATTAGATGAAATTGTTATCACTTTACGCGTAATTTAAAGAGCTTTAATTTATCTAATGGATATCTTTTTGATTTGATAAGCCGTTTTAGAATTATCCAAGAAAAATCTGAAAAAACTCCGAAATTTTCCACAACACACATTTAGGGGAAAACTTAGGGTAGTAATATTGGAGTAACATTCCACCAATAGAATCTTTACCGGGAATTATTGCCATTTTTTCACGTAATTTGTCTGGACTATTAACTCTATCTACCATTTTAGAAAAGATAATCTTTATAGAAATAATTAAATGGGAATTTTGAAATATTTTACTTGAATTTATATTTTATAGAAAAATTAAATATAGATTTATAATAATAAAAATTAGAGGAATTGAATTTGCTAACTAATTTGTGTTCTTTTCATCAATTTTAAGGACAATGGACCTTAATTCGAAAAGTTCACCTCACTCAGAATAAAATTTTTTCAAGAATCTAAGACTAAAATTTTCAAAAAAATTTCGAAAATCTCAAAAGGCTGATTACACTAGTAAACAAAAATTTCTTTCGTAAACCTAACAATGGATTCCAGTAGAGCTTTATACGCTGATTTTCATGCAATTTTCCGATTTTTTTTATAACACGTCATAGTTTTGTGATATTATGGGTTAAAATGTCGAAAAAGGCCATTTGGACCTATTTTCGAATCCCATTAAATGTTAAACAGCAATATTTGAAATCAAAATATTTTGTTGACGTAATGTTTAGGGGAAGGCAATAGGAAACCACCCCTGTAAAAAATTTCCCCAGGAAAATTACAATGGATAGGATACTCTCCATAGTAATCGCCGACGTTCGAGTATAGCACTTGAAGAAGAAGAAGATTAAAAAACAGCTTCCTCTTTGATTTTCAAATTAACACTTGTTTTTAGCTCAAAATTAGAACTCGAGTTATAACTAAATAAGCTGACCTGTTCTGATGTGGACATCACTTGACTTTACCATACAACCTGTCCGCTAAAATTATTTATAATCATGTAGGGGGTGGGTTAGTTTTTGCATTTTTAGACTTCTGGGGTCCCACTGATTATGCATACAAAATTTGATTGAGTTTGGTACAAGGGCCTATATTTTGATTTTTTATATTTTGACCTTACCCCCCCCCCCCTATTTTGGGATGTTAGTTTTTGCAATTTTAGATTTCTGTAGGTCCACTGATTATGTATACAAAATTTGGTAGAGTTTGTTAAATGGCCAAGATTTTTAATTTTTAAACCCCCTCCACCCTCCTTAATTTTGGGTCAATATTCACCAAAATCTATCAGCTCTTAATCTCAATGCAGCAAAACTACGTGTGAAATTCGGTTTCGATATTCAAACTAGTTTTTTGAGCTAGCTCGTCCACAAAAATTTGGTAACGCACAGACTAACGGACAACCAGACTAACTAACAGACATTTTGACAAAACAATTATTATCTCAAAAAATATAATTTTTTCGATGTTTACTTATTAGGGCTTTTTTGTAGATCAAAATGCCCTGGTTTAGCTCAATTTTTTTAATCAAAATAATTTCAGCTGTTTTTGAGATATTTTGAAAAAAGAAGGAAAAAAACCACTTTTTTATGCAGGATTACAATACTTGACCGTACCCTATATGGTAAAGTAAAAACTATAAAGAATAAAAAACAGATAAAATCATAAGGTCTTAGATTTTTAGTTATAACTCGGGTTCTAATTGAGCTAAAAACAAAAATCAAACAAAATATTTTGATCTCAAATATTGCTGTTTAATATTTAATGGAACTCGAAAATAAGTCAAAATTTACTTAATTTTTAAATAATTTTATAGTGATATATTTTTTTTTATTATGAAGAAACTTAGATCTGAATAGACTAAAATAACGTGAATGTGTGATATGAGTTTTTTTAATAAACAATTATAATTCCGCTTGTTTCTATATTTTAATGAGTTCCAGTAATATTTCAATTACTACCTATTATAAAAAAGATTTATTTTAAATGTTTAAAATAATTAATGAAACTGATGTTGATCAATTTAGTCAATTTATTCTAATTCAGTTTTCCAGAAATAGCGTCTCTTAATTAGTAAAAATTAGAGAGAAAAAGAGACGTTCGTGAAAATCGAAAGGTCAGGGCTTTCTTTGACGTTTCTCAACCGTCTGCTTTCTTGGTAGGACGCCCACATAATGTAGGTATATAAAAAAGCATTTGAAAATAGCCCAAGTAAGATCATAAATTATCAATTTGTAAGTTAATTAGAAATGTTAATTTATTGGTAAAAGAGGTGGAAATTGATTTTTTCGCAATTTAAAAGGACATTTTGTAGAGAGTAGGTATTTACTAGAAAATAAATTTAAAGTTAAGGCAAATGTTATTTTTGTATTTTATGTAAGAGCGGTGTTTCAAATTTTTCCTGAAGGGTGAATCTACAGCTTTAAATTTACAATAATTTTTAGAAAAAAAAAACAAAACCGACTCATTCAACAAATAAAATAATAATAACTCAAAAAATAGGTATAAGAATAATTATCTAATTTAGTTACAACTAAACGACGAAATTTTTACGTGAAATCACTTTTTGAAGTCGATGCCAAACATATCCACATTTTATGTATCGCACTCGACGGATCTTACTTAGTACGTTTGACGTGAATGAAGACAACATCGCGTAGGCTCGCTTATATAGTCTGTTTAGCACCGGCTTCAAAAAGTGATTTCATGTAAAAATTTCATCGTTTAGTTGTAACTAAATTAGACAATTATTTTATACCTTTTAGTATATTTTATTTTATTTTGTGTTATTTTATTTGTTGCATTTAATTTTTTTTTGAAATCGGTTTTTTTTTCTAAAAAATATTTTTATTTTTCTCTTTTAGTGATGTTAAGAATTATCTCTTTAGATAATATTTTGCATCCATCTCGTAAGAGAAAGTGTTGGGCAAATGAATCAGAAAATGATATAAATTTATTAAACCAATTATTTTATTTCGACTCCGGAGATTACTTCTCCAGTGTCCTTGATCATCTTTTTAGTCCTTGTTTTTAATAAGAGTAAAAAACTAATTAAAGAATAAAAAAACCTCTTTTCCGATAATTATTCCAATTCCATTATTCAATCCATTCCTCATTCCCAGAAAATGATATTAAACCAATTATTTTACATTAATTAATGTATACATTATATTTTAGCTTCGACTCCGGAGATTACTTCTCCACCATCGAGTGTCCTTGATCATCTTTTTAGTCTTTGTTTTTAATAAGAGGAAAAAACTAATTAAAGAAAAAAACCTCTTTTCCGATAGTAATCAATAAAATTAAATTCATAAATATAGAAATTCTCTCGAAACGTTTGCGCGTTTTAAATGAATGTTTTAAGATTTTTTTATAAAAGATTTTATTTATTATAATTTCGATTATTTGGCCATAAGAAATGGATATTTCTGAAATTTTGTCATTGATCATATCTTGACTAAATTAATATGGGACCACCCCTAAGGTCCCCTCTTCCCAATAAAACGTGGACGAAAAGTCTCACTGAACATACATAAAAATGTATAAATAAAGTCTTTGTTACGTAGACAAACGGTCAAACCTGAATTCACTATGTGCCTGGCCGGATGGCCAATCTGATGAAAGTTCGTATCATCTGATTGGCCATCTGGCCGAGCACAAGGTGTATACTAAGGTTTGACCCTTTGTCAACTTATCAAAGACTTTACAAACCGACAACTGGCCCTTAGAAAACATAAATTCCTATTTGACTCTAAGGGCCAGTTGTATGTCGGTTTGTAAAGTCTTTATTAAGTCGACAAGCGGTGAAACCTTAGTATTCACCAAGTGCCCGGCCGGATGGACAATCAGATGAAAGTGTGTGTCATCTGATTGGTCATCCAACCGGGCACTTGGTGAATACTAAGCTTTGACCGTTTGTCAACTTAACAAAGACTTTACAAACCGACATAAAACTGGCCCTAACTCTTCTACAAGGGCAGCATCTTAGAGCGTGTTAGATCTCATCCGAGCCATAGTTTGAAGTAACTATTTTCAGACAATTTTTAGACAATCAGATGAAAGTGTGTGTCATCTGATTGGCCATCCAACCGGGCACTTGGTGAATACTAAGCTTTGACCGTTTGTCAACTTAACAAAGACTTTACAAACCGACATAAAACTGGCCCTAACTCTTCTACAAGGGCAGCATCTTAGAGCGTGTTAGATCTCATCCGAGCCATAGTTTGAAGTAACTATTTTCTGATTTGTATAATATATAATTTAGATATTAAATATTCCTTTTTTCTACGGGTATAAATGAAAAATATTCGTAAATAAAAAAGAATACAAGTTTTTGTGAAAAAATTGTTAACCAATAGGCGAATTGGTGGGGTTAGGATAATCCTGTGAAAGAAAATTTCTTAATATAATATGTGGAGTGTAATTTTAGGGGTTTAAAGACATTTCAAAGATAAATGGGATTGGCTTCTAGCCAAACTACAAGTTTCAAAATCGGAACGTTTCGCACACTGCGCAAGGTTATTCATTTTTATTTATTTCTTTGGAAGTCTTATTCATAAGGCGAAAGAAATGGTATCGAGTAAGAAACATTGGCCTAAAAACTTAAGACAGTAGAGATTCCATAAAAGTCCACAAAGGTTAATCAACGCCATTAATTAAACTTATACTCCTATGAAATAATATTATCTTCGAGTAATTCAATTGAAAGAAGTTGGAGAAGGCGTTCTTGTTTAATTAGAGCTGTCTGCGTTTACTAATCTCTATTGCAGATCACAAAGGTAGGAGTATTTGCAATTTATTTTAATTATTTCTATTTTTGTTAATGAATGACATCTCGAGTTTTCTACTTCTTATCAATTGATTTATTGGTGTCGGCTTAGGATCGCTTTATAGAAATGCTTCCTTAAGAGTTGAAATTTTAGTAAAATCCCACATAATTTTTAACCAACTTCAAAAATAATTTTTAAGAAAAAAATAAAAACCGACTTCAAAAAATTAAATGCAACAAATAAAATACACTAAAAGGTATAAAATAATTATTATCTTATTTAGTTACAACTAAACGACGAAATATTAACATGAAATTACTTTTTGAAGTCGGTACCAAACAAACTATACCTATAAGCGAGCGTACCCGCCAAACGTACTAAGTAAGATCCGTCGAGTGAGATTCATAAAAGGTATATGTTTGGCACCAACTTCAGAAAGTAATTTCATGTTAATATTTCGTCGTTTAGTTGTAACTAAATAAGATAATAATTATTTTATACCTTTTAGTGTATTTTATTTGTTGCATTTAATTTTTTTGAAGTCCGTTTTATTTTTTTCTTAAAAAATTTTATTTTTCTGTTTTTAATGATGTTATTAATAGTGATCCTATCATCAGAACTTGACCAAATTAATAGTGCTCCATCCTTAAGATACCCCCTTTCCAATAAAAAAAGAATCATCGAAATCGGTTCATAAACAAAGAAGTTAGTCCTAAACAAACCTAACAAAAAAAGGTCTAATACCTACGAAAAAAAAATGGGACCAATCGGAACGTAGACTGGACCCAATGCAAAAAAATTCAAAATTGGTTCACAATTGGCGGAGATATGAGGTAACATAGGCACAAAAAAATAAAAAAATAAAAAATTCAGTCGAACCTCCTCCTTTTTAACCGACTTCAAAAAAGGAGAAGGTTCTCTATTCGACTGAATTTTTTTTTTTTTTGTGCATATGTTACCCTCATATCTCCGCCAATTGTCAACCGATTTTGAAATTTTTTTGCCTTGGGTCCAGTCTAGCTTCCGATTGGTCCCATTTTTTTTCGTTTTTTTTCATAGGTATTAGACCTTTTTTATTAGAATTATTGGATAAAAATACTTGGTAGGTTTCACATTAAGATATAAAAAAATAAAACAAATTTATTTTTAGAGAATCTTTAATCTCGATATATATATTTCGGGTGACTAACCCATCTTCAGGAGATACAGGAAGTAACCTACCAAGTATTTTTATCCAATAATTTTAAAAAATGTTTCACCAAGTACCAACACCAAATTCCTTAAAAACTTTTTTATTAGGTTTGTTTAGACCTAATCTCTTTGTTTATGAACCGATTTCGATGGTTCTTTTTTTATCCGAAAGGGGGTGTCTTAGGGATGGTGTCATATTAATTTGGTCAAGTTTTGATGATATGATCACTATTAATAACATCACTAAAAAGAGAAAAATAAAAATAATTTTTAAGAAAAAAATAAAAACCGACTTCAAAAAATTAAATGCAACAAATAAAATACACTAAAAGGTATAAAATTTTTTTTTCTTATTTAGTTACAACTAAACGACATTTGGTGGGTACGCTCGCTTATAGGTATAGTTTGTTTGGCACCGACTTCAAAAAGTAATTTCATGTTAATATTTCGTCGTTTAGTTGTAACTAAATAAGATAATAATTATTTTATACCTTTTAGTGTATTTTATTTGTTGCATTTATTTTTTTTGATGTCCGTTTTATTTTTTTCTTAAAAATTTTTTAATTGTAATTATTTATTGAACACGAATAAATAATACAATAAACGTTTAGATTCACTTATTCTGCCATCGTTCTCAAGTATGAGCACCCACTCTGATTTTAGGTTAAATGTATTTAAAATGCGGCAAATTTTATATATATTTTTAAATGAGTATAATTTCGATGGAATATCTAAAAAAAAATCACTTTTTTAAGCATTTCCAAAAAGCGACATTGATACAAAGAGGGGACCCTTATCAACTTTATTTATTTTTATTTTTTTTTTGGCTTTTCGACTTTTCTAGCCATAAGCCATTTACGATACTATTTATTTTATTTAAATTTGTCCCTATCCCGGGGGTCAGATTTTAGCCGGATGCCTCGAGTCGGATTCGAACCCGGGTCCACTTGGTTAGCAGGATTAGACGCTACCGCCTAGCCTATCCGACCCCCCTTTATCAACTTGAGTGAGAAAAAATAAATTATTAATTTTCAAAAAATTAAACGCATTTTAAATAGTAGATTTTATATAGATTTAAATGAGTATAATTTCGATGGAATATCTCGAAAAAATCACTTTTTTAAGCCTTTCCAAAAAGCGACATTGATACAAAGGGGGACCCTTATCAACTTGAGTGAGAATTTAGAGAAAAAATAAAATATTAATATTTCATCATTCGCGTCCATATTTTATTAAATATTTTAAAATCGCAGGAAAGTGGACAAAGAAATTAAACAACAGAGTTAGTTATTCAATTTACCAGACCTTTCGTCACTTTATTGAGACTTCATCAGTGACTCATTATATGGTTATATTGGATGAGCCACTGATGAAGTCTCAATAAAGTGCGAAACGTCTGGTAAATTGAATAACTAATTCTGTTTAATTTTTTGTCCACTTCCCTGAGATTTTAAAATAAAATATTAATTTTCAAAAAATTAAACGCATTTTAAATAGTATATTTTATAAAGAGTATAAAATTTATAATTTTGTTGGAATATCTCGAAGAAAATACTTTTTGAACCCTCTGTTCGAAGGGTAGTTGATAGAAAGCGGGGACAAAAAAATAGCTATGCAGGGAAATTGGATGTTGACTCTATCAAGTTTTGTTTATTAACAAACTATATTATCAAAATATTAATTTCGTTAGGAAACTCGATAGATGAAGGTCGACCTAAGTCGGGATCTTGTACTAAGTTATTAACACCTATTTAAAAATACGATTGTTATTTTCTGAATTTTAAATCAGAGAGAAAGCCTTAATCTAATCTAGCGGTCGGGGAACCGGGGTAAATTACCCCAAATGGGGTAAAAATGAAACTATCGGGGGTAAAAAGGACATTTTTTAAAAAATTTTATTTTATAAACTTTTACTTTGATAGCTTTTCCAGGAATTCAAAATCGTAAAATTAATAAAAGTTAAAAAAATCGTTATGGGTTTTTTGTCATAATGTTCGTATATTTTTTTTTAACAGAGTCTTTTTAAAAAGCAGTCAGTTAAACCCGGCAAGAAGAGAAATCGGCTGAATGCCGAGGATTGTATTCAAATTGCAAGTCAAAAAGCTCTAATTTTGAAGTCATTTTAGCGAAACAACATCATTTTTCTAAAACGTAATAGCGTTTGAATTATGTTAATGTTTGCAATTTTTATTTACTTACAGATAGTTTTCATTAATTCAATAAATAATAAGTGCCTGGAGCACCGAGTGATGCTTGGTAACTTTTTTTTCTAAATATCCTAAGTTTCAAATTTCAAGGCTCTGCGACTTTCCGAAGACGAGATATGAACGATTAAAATATTTATTTTCCGACATGACTAATTTACACCCCTTCTTTTATTTTGACCCTTTAAAGAAGGAGGTATCGTACCGATCCTTCGAATTGTCGGATTTTTTAAGAGAATAAAATTGATATTCTATTAAATTATTTTATAGAAAAATACCTTTATTTAATTAAATTGGCAAATTATAATATATAATAACATTTGTAATGATCTATTAGTGCAATTTAAAAAAAAACCAATTAATTTTATTAAAAATAAATTGAAAGAAATGTAATTATAAATTTTTATTCCAACAACCACCTGTGAATAATTATTTCAATTAACAAAAAACCCATCAAAAACAACTTAGCCGAAGATGAGATCGTGATAGATCGAATTGTCAACACAAAAACCCCCTAACCCGTGAATTTTATCCAAATAGTTAGTGCCCTTTTTCGACAAACCGATTCTAAATATATATATACAAGAATTGCACGTTTAATATAATAAGAAAAGATACATTTACCTTGCTTTTTTTGCTTTTCATGTAGGGGTAATAGCGACCTATGGAAAAATATTTTGGGGTAATAGCTAAAAAAGTTCCCCGACCTCTGATCTAATCAGATCTTTTAGAGATACAAATATTTTGCGATGTTTCCGTTTCTATATTATCAAGATATCGAATTCCATAAAAACACAACACACAGATACAAAAAAAATAAAAAAAATAAAAATACAGAAAAAAAATGGATAAAAAGGAATTTGCTTCACGATTCAAATACTTATTTGTAAATATTATTTAGTCATCGTATATACATGCGCGTATACATAATATACTAGTATATTTGAGGAGATTCAAAACCACGAGTAATAAGATAATTTCGACTCCATTTTCAAAAACCCCTTTTATCTTCTTTTGTGCTTTTAATACAAATTCAATTTCGCCTATCTTGAACCTCTATTAATAAAACAAATATGTGAAATGTATATATTTTGTTATTGGTATATTTCAGCAAAAAAATAGATTGATAAATAGAAGCCTCGTGAATCCCTGGAATGATACTTGAGAAAGAATTGAATTGGCATGTAAAAAATATGGTAAATCGAACAAAGGGAGAAAAAATACACAATATATATATTAAATAGAAAAAGAAGAGACGATTTCAAGTTCAATGACATTTCCATTCTCTCCATTTGCATCCCACATAAAATCTCAAAACTCAAGTGACTAAAGGAACCAGAATATCCGGCTGTTTGAACAATTTAATATGGCGAAACAGATATATGTCAGCGGAGAGCAAAGTTCGCATTCATAAGACCAACGTGAACCCAGTGTTGACATATGCTGCAGAGACAAGGGCATATATAATTTCCACCCAACAACTTCTCAGAACAACCGAGATGAGGATAATTAGAACTATACAGGGGAAAATACTAAGAGATAGAGTCTGCAGTGAACATTTAAGGGCCCGTTTCATAAAACTAAGATGACCCTATGCTAGGGAAGACCCTGGGGTTAGCTCTCGAAATATGTTTCATAAAAAAAAACATAGGATGATCGCAGACTTAACCCCTCTATCTTTAACTCTCTGAACTTGATGGGTTAACCTTTATCCTGGGGATAACCCTGTGTTTATTTACATTAGAAAAACATGTTATAGGTTAGAGTTTCAAATCAAAAGAATTCAAAACAAATCGTTATGTTATTTGGGGGTCGGGTAGGCTAGGCGGTAGCATGTCAGCCAGCTAACCAAGAGGACCCGAGTTCGAATCCGACTCGAGGCATCCGGCTAAAATCTGACCCCCGAGGTAGAGACAAATTTAAATCAAATAATTAGTATCGTAAATGGCTTATGGCTAGAATGGCCGAAAAGCCAAAAAACAAAAAAAAAAAAAACTATGAATTAAAATTTTCTTAAAAATATGTATTAGTTATTGTTTAATGTTGGTTTAGTTTTTTATAACAATGGTAAGAAGCGTTTCTTAATTATAATTAAATACCATATGTATGTCAACTTTCCGATCTCTCGTATAGTGCAATGTATTATATGTATAAGAGTGTGAAAAACTCTATCTTTGGAATTTAATATCTCCGGAAATATATTGTTCATAAATTACGTTTTACCACCAATCGATGCAGAAGTATTTAAATATTAATCTGTCTAATTTTAAAAAAAATCATAAGAAAACCCATATGGCCAAACAACTAACTTAAATGCTAATTTTAGTTAAGTATTTGAAAAAGTTGTAGAAATCGAAATATTAATATTGAAATAATTTATTTTTTTAACTGTGAAATAAATATATAAATAAAGAATGGATAGAATGAAGAAAATTCAAAAAAGAATGAAAAAAAATTTTACCTGGAAGACGCGTGGGAGCCCGCAGATTCCTGGAAAGTCCTCAACAAGCGTTGATTTTATCCTGACGGGGTTTACAATTCACGTCGCATGGGTTCATGGTGAGGAGTGAACTTTTGACCCTGCAATAGAGAGTACTAGTTATACTATAGTACTAAATATGTGTATTAAAAGAAATTCTATTTTAAGATATGTTTTTTATCTTGAGACAGTCTTAGAACTCAAAAACAGTGGATTATGTGAAAAAAAGTTTCAAATAAAAGTTTATTTATATCAGGGGGAAACTAAACTACGCTATTGGTAAAGTAATAAAAAAAAATGTTTTTAATAAGTTTTCGGAACTAAACGGCCTTTTTGTACTGGCTCTGGATCACATATAACACGGTTTCACACAACACGGAATTTTCTAGGAACCTATCTACCGTGTTATAGGAGGATTACCTGTGTACATATTTATATTTGATATTTATATATATACTAGCTTCAAGGCCCGCCTTCGGCGAGCCTTTTGCATAGCCAGGGGCTTCGCCCCTGGACCCCACGTGGCTGCTTTATTGATGTTTTATTAGTAACAGAGAATAAATATAATTGTTTTATTTTAAAGTCTTAAATAGATATAATTTGAGATTCTATTTAACGGTAATATACAGACATAACAAATAAGATGAAACAAATATTTAAAATGTATTAAAATCTCTATTTATAAAAAATTCTCTTATTCTCAAGCTTGAGTTGTTTATCATAAAAGAATTTAGTCTTATTGATTTTAAGTCGATTCTTCCACGTTTTCAGTAGAGGTTGCCATTAATAGTCAAAACATCAAAAATTGAATGCAATAAGGTTATTCCTCTAGTATTATATAAGAATCGATCGTTATTTTTGATTTTAAGTCGATTCCTCCATGTCTTCAGCAATGGTTACCAATAATAATCGAAGGGTCAAAAATCTAATGTAGAATTGTTATTCCTCTAAGTATTAGATAAGAATCGATTGCTATTTTTGATTTTAAGTCGATTCCTCCATGTCTTCAGCAATGGTTACTAATAATAATCGAAGGGTCAAAAATCTAATGTAGAATTGTTATTCCTCAAGTATTAGATAAGAATCGATTGCTATTTTTGATTTTAAGTCGATTCCTCCATGTCTTCAGCAATGGTTACTAATAATAATCGAAGGGTCAAAAATCTAATGTAGAATTGTTATTCCTCAAGTATTAGATAAGAATCGATTGCTATTTTTGATTTTAAGTCGATTCCTCCATGTCTTGAGCAATGGTTACCAATAATAATCGAAGGGTCAAAAATCTAATGTAGAATTATTATTCCTCAAGTATTAGATGAGAATCGATTGCTATTTTTGATTTTAAGTCGATTCCTGCATGTCTACACCAATGGCTACCAATAAAAACCGAAACGTCAAAAATCGAATGTAGAATGGTTATTCCTCGACTGTTAAATGAGAATCGATCATTATTTTTGAAATAAAGTCAACATCAGGCGCGGATCCAGACCTCTGATTTGGGGGGGGGGGGCGGTCGCCGGTATATAAGATCTACTTTTGATCTCGGAAGTGTGTCGCGGTCGAATTGTTCCAAGCGGGGGGTCAAAGACGCCCCCCCCCCCCACATAGAACTTTATTTTCTTCAATTTTAAAATTTAATGTTATATAAAAAAAAATTAAATAAACATATAAAAAATGTTGATCTACAATGCTTTGAGGGGGGCGGTCACCCCCATCGCCCCCCCCCCTGGATCCGCGCATGGTCAACATGAACCGCAAATAGCAAGTGATATCTGATTAATAATAAAGGAATAAACATTTTAATATTTCAAATGAATTTGGATAAAGTTTAGCAACGATCCGTTGCAGTTTATTTAATTAAATAACAATTTTTGAGTTCATCAATTAAATTGTCAAATTAATATTTGTGTGATTTAAAATTCATTGTAATTAAGTACCTTGTACCTTGAGGACCACAAAAAAGGTCAAATATAGTTTTTTGTAAAATTATATTTTAAAGTACTTTATTTTAGAATAAGATAGTACATTAGATAAAGTTTAGCAACGATCCGTTGCAGTTTATTTTTTTATTTTTGTTTTTAAATGTACTTTAAAAAAAATAGATAGTTTTTTTAAATCTTTGTTGCATTATTAAATTCTTCTTCAACGATAATGTGGTTAGATCTCTTTTAAGAATAAATGACATCTCAAAAATGTGACAGATAGGGCTGCCAACACAAAGTTAGTTTGCTATTTAGTTATTTTATTGTTTGGCAAGCTATGTTGGCAATTCAGATTTGGTTTCAGTTTTCCGTGAATTTTCCAATTTTCCGGGCAACTTTTCGGATTTTTTTTTACATATTAACCTGAAATGGACTATTACGAACATTTAAAAAAAAATTAGCCAAATCGGCCCAGGCATTTGAGAGATCTGCGCTTACAAAGAAAAAGAAATTCATTTTTATTATATAGATGTATGTTTATTATCATCAAGCAGAGGACAACCTCTTTGTTCTCTTTAAATAGGATAATTCGTGGTGTACATGATTTTTAAATTTAATCAAGCAGATGACAAAGTCATTGATTTCTCTTTATTTATCAAACCGTTCACTAAAGTAAAATAAGTACCAAAACTTGGAAAAACTTTTTACTTTTTCAACCAGCTATATAAGTACTATATGTATTATAATTTTTTCATCACTTGTTTGCCGAGAGATTTGATTTATCTAAATATTTCCAAAAGCAAAAAAATATATTAAATTTTATTAAATAAAGCAATCCATTAATCATAAGTCAAAAGGTATTGCTCTGGCCATCAATTATCCATTGCAAGCCGTTTACTTTCAGTTACTAGAGTTGTAGTTTATGAATTAATTTTATTTTTCCGTTGATTGACCAATTGATCCGGTTATTTTCATTCAGAATAATCAAATCGCTTCAGTCAAACACCCGTTCTAAATTAGTTTATACCATTTAAAAAAAATACAAATCTTTTAAAAAACAATCTTGAAAACGTTTAGTTTAAATCTAAACGTTTCGGGAGAATTTCTCCCTTTATCAATAGAAATTTTTAAATAAATTAATTTCATTTTTATTTAATTATAAAACAATAAATAAATCATTTTTTATTTTTTAGTTTTTACCGATTTTATATAATTAAAATAATATTAAATGATTATTAATAAGAAAATTTTTCAATATAGTGAAATTAAATAAACTGACACGTTCTGGTGTGGCCATCCACTTAACTTTACCATACAACCTGGCCGCTCAATTATATTTAATATTTAATAAAATTATTTATAATCATGTAGGGGAGTTAGTTTTTGCATTTTTAGACTTCTGGGGGCCCACTGATTATGTATACAAAGTTTGGTTGAATTTGGTATATAGACCTATATTTTCATTTTTTGACACTACACCCCCCCCTATTTTAGGCTGTTAGTTTTTACACTTTTAGACTTCTATTTTTCTCATTTTTTACCACTTTATTTTTATATGATTAAATAGAAAAAAAATTTTGATTGTTTTTAAATAATAAAAGAATACAAGACATTCATTTATTTAATGAATACAAAACAAAAAAAATCTAAACGTAATTGTTTTTTTTTTCTAAAAATAACTAAAATGTAGGAAATTTGGCCGTTGCCAACCTATTTTCCAACCCTTGACTCAGGGTGAGTTAACTCGACTATTTTGTTTTATGAAATTCATATTGTTTGAAACTCCAGGGTAACTCTCAACCTAAAGTTGAGTAAGCCGAGTATTAGTTTTTTATATGAAACTGGCCCTTAGTGAATAAAAACAAAACAAACAAACATTTGAATTAATCCTGAACAATAAAGTATCACTTTAACATTGAGATTTTTATAGGTAAAACATCAATCGGCTTTACAAGAAGGTATTGAAAAATAAAAAACTCTCTATTCTATTCTATTATCATGATAATATGTAGAACAATAAACAAGAACTTAAATGTTTTTACTCAATGAGCACATTACTACAGAATCTTATTTTCTTTTTTATCTGAAAACGCGTTTCGCAAATGTATGAGTGGGATTATCTGCCCATATTGCATTCCATATATTGACAGTTTTATTATATCACTAGCCGGGGAACATTCCTCCGAAGCGGTTGACACATTTCGAACTTCTCCTCCAGAGCAGAGAGAGAGAGAGGCCTGGGAACCATACACAAACCAAGTTCTGGTAAAACAACTTCAACTTCTTTCCCCCTCTATTTTGCTTCGAGGTAAAAAATTGCGATCAAATTAATCATTGTGCATTGCTGTTTTTAATCAAAACAAATAAAATATAAACCTGTTTTTTTCTTTTTTAAAACAAAAAGTAGTTCTTGTAGTTGAACAAAAAGCATAGAAAAATAAATCTAAGGCAGTCTAAAACAACGTACATCATTTAGCAACTCTATTCCACTTTTCAATTCAATAAAATTTCCGTAAAGGACTTAAATAATAAGAGTAAGTAAAATTGCAAAAAAATTACATTTATTATTTAAAAATAAACTATAATAGATTAATTATATGAGAATTTATTTATTTAAGGACAATTTTATCAAAGAACTTATTAGATGATTATGCATATATTATGCGGGGTCCAGAGGGTTACAAGGGGGTATTTGTGCCTGTGTCTGAACCTATATTATTACACAATACTAAAGGAATGGGGGTTGGGGTCAAGGGGAAAGGTGGGGATCCAGGAGTGCTACTGAAGGGCATTTGTGCCTTTACCTATATATCGTAAGTATACGTGGATGAGGATAGGGTCAGCGGTTGGGGAGTGGTGGGAGATGGAGGAGAGGGAGTGTTCAAGTGACGGGGGTCCAGAGGGCCAAGCCCCTTGGCTAGCAAGCACCGAAGTCGGGCCTTGCAGCTAGTAATCTACTAAGATCTTTGATAAAATTGTCCTGAAATAAATAAATTCTCATATAATTAAAATACAGGTATGAAATCCGGAAGTTGATTTTTTTTGAAAATTATTTTTCCAACTACTTTTTCAAAGAGATAAAACACTCAATTTTTCATATGATAGATTAAATTAAAAGTTTCTTTTGACGAGAGTAGCAGAATTTATCATTTTCAAGTCGAAGTTCTATTTCAGACTCAGCCATGCCTCTACTAAATATATATACCACGAGGTCCGAAAGGATTAATTATTTCGCGGGAAAATATTAAAAATTTTGACAAAAAGTAATAGTAATTATTCCAAGAAGATATTTTAAATACTACAATCTAATTAGTATTTCCTTATGGGGTCAAACACACCGACAGGCACATTCATTCACTAGAAGAAATATTTAAAAAAAGTCGAATTTCTATTTGGGACTGAGCCATACCTCTCCTATATATACCTCGAGGTCCAAAAGGATTAATTATTTCGCGGAAAAATATTAAGTATTTCCTTATGGGGTCAAACACACCGACAGACACATTCATTCAATAATCAGAAGAAATATTTAAAAAAAAAAAGACAAACTTATAATTTTCAAATCGAATTTCTATTTGGGACTCAGCCATACTTCTCCTATATATACCGAGGTCCGAAAGGATTAAATATTTTGCGGGATAATATTAAACATTTTGACAAAAAAGTAATACTAATAATTCCAAGAAGATATTTTAAATACTACAACCTAATTAGTTTTCACTTATGGGGTCAAACACATATACAGACACATTCATTCACTAATCAGAAGAAATATTAAAAAGTCGAATTTCTATTTGGGACTCAGCCATACCTCTCCTATATATATATATACCCCGAGGTCCAAAATGATTAATTATTTCGCGGGAAAATATTAAAAATGTTGACAAAAACGTAACACTAATTATTCCAAGAAGATATTTTAAATACTACAACCTAATCAATATTCTCTCATGGGGTCAAACACATCGACAGACACATTCAATCACTAATCAGAAGAAATATTTAAAAAAAAAGACAAACTTATCATTTTCAAATCGAATTTCTATTTGAAACTCAGCCATACCTCTCCTATATATACCCCGAGGTCCAAAAGGATTAATTATTTTGCGGGAAAATATTAAACATTTTGACAAAAAAGTAATACTAATTATTCCAAGGAGATATTTTAAATACTACAACCTAATTAGTTTTCACTTATGGGGTCAAACACACTGAGAGACACATTCATTTACTAATCAGAAGAAATATTTAATAAAAAAAAGACCAACTTATCATTTTCACGTTGAATTTCTATTTGAGACTCAGACATAACTCTCTTATATATATATACCACGAGGTCCGAAAGGATTAAATATTTTGCGGGAAAATATGAAACATTTTGACAAAAAGGTAATACTAATTATACTAAAGAGATATTTTAAATTCTACAGCCTAATTAGTATTCAATTATGGGGTCAAACACACTGAGTGACACATTCATTCACTAATCAGAAGAAATATTAAAAAAAAGTCAAATTTCTATTTGGGACTCAGCCGTACCTCTCCTATATATACCCCGAGGTCCAAAAGGATTAATTATTTCATGGGAAAATATTAAAAATTTTGACGAAAAAGTAATACTAATTATTCCAAGAAGATATTTTAAATACTACAAGCTAATTAGTATTCTCTTATGGGATCAAACACACCAACAGAGACATTCATTCACTGATCAGAAGAAATATTAAAAAAAAGACAAACTTATCATTTTCAATAGTTTTTGAGGAATTTGGTGTTGGTACTTGGTGAAACATTTCTTAAAATTATTGGATAAAAAATACTTGGTAGGTTTCAAATATATATATCGAGATTAAACACTCTCCAAAATAAATTCGTTTTATTTTTATATCAAAATGTGAAACCTACCAAGTATTTTTTATTCAATAATTTATCATTTTTAAGTCTAAGTTCTATTTGGGACTCAGACATACCTCTTCTATATTTACCCCGAGGTCCGAAAGGATTAATTATTTCTGCGGGAAAATATTAAAAATTTTGACAAAAAGTAATACTAATTATTCCAAGAAGATATTTTAAATACTACAACCTAATTAGTATTACCTTATGGAGTCACACACACCGACAGACACATTCATTCACTAATCAAAAGAAATATTTCAAAAAAGACAAACGTCATTTTAAAGTCGAATTTCTATTTAAGACTCTCCTATATATACCATTTCTTAAAAAATTATTAGTTATTGATTAATGTTGGTTTAGTTTTTATAACAATCGTAAGAAGAGTTTCTTAATTATAATTATATATGTATGTAAACTTTCCAGTATCTAGTATAGTGCAATGCGAGGGGTGATCCGCTATTGGAAGTAGGTAAAACCCTTTTGGAGGTATTTTGGAAGTACTTGAAATATTTCGAAATACTTGGAAATATTTGAAAGTACTTGGAAATATTTGAAAGTACTTGGAACTATTTGGAATTACTTGAACTATTTGGAATTACTTGGAAATATTTGGAAGTATTTTGAAATATTTGGGAGTACAAGCGAAGTAGTTGTACAGCATATTAGGCCGCGGTCCACCCTCGGTTCAATGTATAAGAGTCTATTTTTGGAATTTAATATCTCGCAAACTATATATTGTTCATCATTTTTTGCCTACAATCGATGCAGAATTATTTAAATTAAAAAAAATTATAATAAAATGCGTTTGGTGATACAACTACCTTAAAATATTTATTTAGAGCCATATTAGAGATATTGGGGTCTCTTTATTTGCAATCCAACACCCACACTCTTGTCAAGAAATGGGGAGGTGGGTGCTGAGTCAGCCATCCATGGCAATTTCATTCGATTGCTCAGTCCGATTGATTTATCGTTCTTATCACTTTATAGTCTCCAATTGGTAATTTATTGGTGGTGGACAGTTTTTTGTTCGTATGTTCGTTCGTGACTGGAGGTGAAGTACGGAAGTCGCCAGTCAAGTTCAGTAAAATTGCTTCACTTTCACTTCGCTCTTGAGGTAACCGTTGCATTGAATTCATCTCGAAACCAACGAGATGTTATCTCGCTTGCTTGTTATTCTTAACCATGGAGGATTAACAAGATCGGACCAGAAAGGCTTCTCAGCTTACTCTTGGAAGTATAATAAAGCATAACGATTGCTTCATTTCCTTGGCAAACGAGTCTGGCCACTCAGGTCAAGCAGACGAATGTTTAAATTAAAAAAAAAGAGGTGTGTCTCTGTTTATAACAAGCAGACGCCTCAAAAACAGCTTCGCATCCGAGAAATAAATAGCCCATTTGGATGCCACTTGCACTTTCATAATAAAAACTACGAGGTTTTTAGGATAGATGAAATCGAAACGGATTTGGCATTAAGTACGAGATAGTCTAAAAGTGACTGAGTTGGCTGGTTGCGGAGGGATCGGTTTGGATCGGAGTGAGCTTGTTAGCCTCACGTCCATCTCCTTTTAGATCGCCTTTTACGACAAGCAGAGAATACTATGGACCTATTCTACCCCCGGTCCATAGGGGTCTCAGAGTGCAATATTTTTTCCACTAGCAATTATTGGTAGAAAGTTGGGAAATTTCAAAAAAATCTAAAACTAATGATTTATGGCCACAGGTTCATAGGGTCAAATTTATTGGAAATTAGCTATAGTATAACACATTACTTAGTGTAGTGTAGTGTAGTATTCTACTCGTGTAAAAATACATAAAAAACTAAATATTTAAATAAAAATTAATAGTGTAATTACAGTAGATTCTCACTAATCGGGCACTTCAATAGACCGGCACGTCCAATCCGTAACTTCTTCTACTCCGCCAACATTTTTGTCACCGATTTTCAACTGTTTATTTATAATTTTATATTTTTTGATTTGATTAATATAATGAATAATTACACAATTCTTTAATAACCCTAGTACCACAATGTTTCAAACTATATAGTAACTATATAGTGCCTATATAGATTCTCGAAATCTATATAGGGACAATATAGTTACTATATAGTTTGAAACATTGTGCTACTAGGGTTATTAAAGAATTGTGTAATTATTCATTATATTAATCAAATCAAAGAAATATAAAATTATAAATAAACAGTTGAAAATCGGTGACAAAAATGTTGGCGACAACCTTTTTGTAACGGTTGCATTATAATCTTTGCGACTATAATTTAACGATAATACAACAGTTGCAAAACGGAAAAAACGAGACATGACTACCGTTTGGAAACCGTAATTCGACCTAATTAAAACTATATAATGACTATAATTCAACCAATCAAAAAAGTTGGATTTGGGTTTTATTTTGGTCTCCGTGCTATACGGGCAGTAATCCAAACATTCCAATAAGCCGGCACCCCCGAGTTTTTAATAGTGTCGGATTAATGAGACTCTACTGTATTTGTTTCCAAATTACACCCCCTGAGAATTTTTCAGCGGAAGCTCCTTGTAAATCTGTGATAGTGTCAGGGAAAATTACCCTTATCTTGACCTATCAGCTTTTTCAGGAAATGGCAAAAATGTGAGTTAAATTTGTGTATAATTTTTGAATACATATTAGAATTCAGCAGCAAATTTTCATTTGGAATATAATAATAGCGAGGATAAAAATGGAAGAAATGTCTTATTTTTAAAACAGCTGTAGGTAACTCAAAACTACGTTACTTCTAAATATTCAAAAATTCATTACTGAGTCAATTTTTGGAATTTTTTGGGAGGACAAAAAGCATTTTATTGTTGTTTCTCTAGAAACTGGAAGAGGCCATTAGCTCGATTTTGACCAAGTGAAGATAAGGGCCCTTTTCCATGACACCATCACATATAGTGAAAATAAATTTTCTTTATATAATTCCTGTAAAAATAAGATGGAGATGAGAAAAATTATATAAGTTTGTTCGAAAGATTTAGAAATCTTTGTCATGAATTCATTCAATTCGCAATCTATTTTATCTGACTTTTTAAAAACAAATGTTTCGTAAATCCCTAGTGATCATGAAAATCTATTTTATTTTCTTATGTTTATTGTCATCCATTGGATCTTTCGAGAACATATTGTAATATGTTGAAAGTTCTGTCCCATATTCTCGAGATCGTGCCCAAGAGGCTGCAGACCCTGACCTAGTGGACTCTAAAAAATAACATCGAGATCAATATTGACGAACAAACAAATCAGTTTGTTTGGAATTGAATAAACCCTTTAAAAAAATAGATCGGGTCAAGTATAGGACAAAAATGGGAGCTGTTTGTTGACTCTTAAAACAGATTCGCTATCTATTTCCATGATTATTATTATTTTATTTTTAATCATAAAATTTGAATTTTGGAATATCTGATTCAAAAGGCAGAAAATATTTTTTGAATTTTTCTATTGAGATTTTAAAGAGGATGTTATATTATAGCCATAAATGAACAATTTATATTTAAGTTTATTAAAAATTACTAGGGCAGCTCTAGTGTACCGAGTCTTGAAATAGTTTTTACTTTTTTATTATTTAATGTGCGGGTGAGAGATTCTTTCATTAAAATCTGATTGATGAAAATAACTAAAGATAGCGCGGAAAGAATAATCTCTCTTTCTTTAGAGCTAAGGTGTATTTCAACTATGCCTGGAACAGGCCTGGACTTGTAAGTGAATACCACTTACAAGAATAAACATGTTTCAGAATATTAGAGAATAATTTCTTAATTTCTATTATTCTAGAAATGGTATTTTGCACTCGGACCAAAACGTAGTATCGTACGAGTATCGTACTTGTTATAGAGAGAGAGAATATTCAATTGAACTTTATTAAAATTCAAACAAAAATCTACAAAAGAAATTACTTGTTGCGGCTTTAACTAGAAAGCGTACCGAGTCTTCTATTTTTTATATTTTTAATCGCGTTTCCATTTCTTTTTATTTTGGAAAGAAAAAAAATTATAAGGTCAAATTGAATCAGATAATTAGTTTTCCAGTAAGTACATAAAAATCTTTAAGGAAGTTTGTGATTTTATTTCGGGCCGCGGGTTGGACAGCCCTGGTTTAGATAATCAGTTTAACGAAGAAGGTGATATAATATAACATAATTATATATGGGAAATAATTAAGTCTCTACTAAAATGATTATTGTAAAGATGTTTTGTTATTCAAGAGGAAGGGTTCTCTATTTTGAAGCAGGAACATTATGGAAAATATTCCAGTGCCTCCCAATCGATCGCAGACCCCAACAAAGATCGAAAATAATTTTCTTCACCCGGGGCGCGATCACAACGAGGCCGTGTAAAGACAATTAATAACAAATTTTAAATTCGGGAACGAAGAAAAGATTATTTTTATTATAGACAAAAGGATCAGCCGGGGCTCGAACCCGGGATCTTTGCATATGTACTGCAGTGCTTTGTCATAAGAGTTAGTTTACCTCCTATATCCACTAAGCTACTAATCCCTGAACCCAAACTAATACCTTTTGTCTATTTGAATTATCGAATTTCTTTTTAATCCTCTCCTCGTTCATTTTTCGCAGCGTAGGCCTTGATTCATTAATTAAACAATTAAATATTCCAGCGCCTCCCAATCGATCACAGACCCCAAAGATCGAAAATAATTTTCTCTTCACCCGGGGCGCGACCACAACGAGACCGTGTAAAGACAATTAATAACAAATTTTAAATTTAGGGAACCAAGAAAAGATTATTTATATTATAGACAAAAGGAGGCGCTGGAATATTTAATTGTTTAATTAATGAATCAAGGCCTACGCTGCGAAAAATGAACGAGGAGAGGATTAAAAAAGAAATTCGATAATTCATATAGACAAAAGGTATTAGTTTGGGTTCAGGGATCAGTAGCTTAGTGGATATAGGAGGTAAACCTCTTATGACAAAGCATTGCAGTACATATGCAAAGATTCCGGGTTCGAGCCCCGGCTGATCCTTTTGATCTATAATAAAAATAATCTTTTCTTAGTTCCCTAAATTTAAAATTATGGAAAAATTTTCAACGATCTTTCTCCTATCTTCATGAGTGATCCAGTGTAAAAGAAATATCCCAAATTATCCGTTTTATCGACCAAAACTTTAAAAAATCTCCGACATTCTATAGAGAATTTCATTATGGAAAAAATCTCAAGGTAAAGCACAGTGAAACCCCTCAAATCCGAACTAATTGCGGTTGTAGCCTGTTCGGATTAGCCGAAAGTTTTGACAATTGAAGATAACTGATATCAAGTGAAAGATTAAATGATATTTTGTGGGTTTCTATTATTATTTCATTGTGTTTGCAAAGTGATTAAACTAAAGAATTTCAATAAGTAACTTTACCTTTTTCATTCCTAGATGAAATAAGTATGTAGACACATTTACACTTTGTTAGGTATGCTAACTGTACTTTTTTAATTTTTCAACTAATTATGTAAAATAAGGTTATAATATATACATAATTGTTTTATGACTAAATAAATAAGTTTCTCTTTTTTGTGTTCGGATTTCTCGGGATTTCGGATTTCCGGGGTTCGGATTTGAGGGGTTTCACTGTATTAATTTTTGTATACTTTATCATTTGAAAATCGATGCAATCACTTGAGGTCTCTTAGATGGACTGAGTTACCTTCGCTGTTTTCTTCTTTTATGTCTCAAGAGAAGACGAAGGGGAATTTAATTACTCTCTCTCTTTTTCAATGATTCACCACATTTTATTTACTTGATAACCTCAACAGGTGAAGCGTTATATCTTCCAAAATACTTAAGAAATCAAATTCGTTTTTATTTGTCGTTGAGACAAGGAGAAAATTTGAAAAGGGTATATATTAGGGTGGGTCAAAAAAAACTGAATTTTTTTTCGGAAAAAACTCCAAAATCTCCATAAAAATTTTAAATCGATTAAAATCTTCCGCTCGCTCATCGAACTTTAAACTTATGAAAAATTGCAAAAATCCCGATATTTTGGTAAATTCTTTCTATTAGTTAAAATTTTTAAATTAAACACACTAGCTTTTTATGCTTGTTTTATGGTTTAAATAACCTAGATAAATTAAATTCTGATTAATAATATACTTTTTTACGTTCGCGCAACATCTTAGAAAAAATAGAATTTTCATATATAATAATAATAAGCATATAAAATCTGCCCCCAGTGATTTTAAAAAATCCATATAAGTGATCGATTTCTTATTGAAAAAAAAAATTCTGAAAATTTCAGCTTTTAAACCCGAAGAGTTACGACATAATTAAAAAAAAACCTATTTTTGAATATTTATTTTATTGTGACTATTCTAGTGAATATTTTTTAACAAAAATTTTTTGGTTAATAATTATCTATAAGAGGCGTTAAAATGTAATTTTTTGCAAGTTTTTGACCATCTCAAAAAATAAATAAAAAAGTGTTTTTTCTTATATTGTATGTTTCTTTATATTCGTTATATGAATTTTTCACAGAAAAACTCCTTTCTTCCTCTTAATTACAGGGTAAATTTTTCAATTTGTACCATTTGGTGTCAAAAAAAAATTAAAATCGATTTTTTTTTCATATTTTCTTCGAATGTTATTCACCACCGAGGGTGAACCGCGACCTAAAATCGTGTACACCTACTTCCACTTCCACTTTCATTTCCAAGTAGAAGACAATAGATGACAATAGATTATCTAATGAATTCTAAAGTAATTCCAAAGATGGTGTACAAAACTAATTCCAATCGCGGTTCACCCCCCGTTCACCACTATTTACTGATAATTTTTTTTTTTTTTTTTTATTTAAAAATATTTAAAAAATCTGATATAAATTTTTCATTTTCATACTAAACTGCTGCGCAAAATTATCGCATCACTATTAATTTTACTAATAAATATAATAAACTTGTATTGTCATTCATATTAAATTGATAAAAAATAACAAAAAATGGCAAGTAAATACTCACTTATTAATAACAATATTTTCATCTTTTTAATCAATAAAAAATAAAAAAAACCCAAAAACTTGAAATTACTTGCTACTTGATGAAAATGAGGAAAATTTAAAAAATGAAATTTAACTAATTTTTATTAAATGTTTTGATTAAAAAACAGTTTAGCAATATCTTGCAACTCCTCCTCCTCTTGCTCTATAATACCTCTTGGATTCTGTTTGGCATTGAGAGAATTAAATTTTCAGCCATTTCTTCTTGGGAGATGTTCTCCCCATTCCTCAACTGATGCCATTTCCAATTCTCCAAGTGTCCAATCAGGTTGGACTTCTGTGTTCTTAGGCGTCTCCCATTATGTCCCATAAAATGTTCAATAGGATTGAGGTCAGGACTTCTTGCAGGAAATGACAGAACAGATATTACCGACTTCTTTCAGGTATTCTCATCACTGCACGAGCAGTATGAGGGACGAGCATTATCATGTAAAAGCTGAAATCTTTCTCCAATTAAAGGAGCAAAGGGCATTACATATTGCTCTCTAGGATTTCTCTCATGTACCTTTCAGCATTCAGAGAACCTCCTGCAGCTACTCTATGAAGTTCCGTACGGGCATCGAAATTTATCGCACCCTATGCCATTACAATGGAACCTCTTCGAAAACTTTACTTCCTTGGTGAGATGTTGCACTCACGAGATATCTCTCCTGCCGGTCCTCTCCATACCCCTTTCCCTTCCATCAGGTGAGTGGTAGGGCAAACCTGGTTCTGATTCCGAAAAACAAAACTCGCCCCAATCATTCCAATGTCGAATTTGCATGTTGTTGAGCAAATCTCAGTCTCGAAATTCGATGTGAGCTCTGGTTAAAAGAGGACCTGTTGCCGGTTTCCCTTTGATTTAATCTCCAACTTCATGTAGGCAGCGTCTTCTGCACTGTGGAACCAGCAATTTGGGTAAAGCTTCGAGCATTTTCCAACATGCCTCTCGGCGCTTCTGGCCGCTTGTGAGAAAAGCGATTTCTTAAAGCAGCCCAAGTTTAATAAATCGGTCATCCATCTGATTTGTACTTCTTGGGCGGCCTTGGTCCAGGTCTTCTTGTATGAGTTTCAAGCCTCTCTAAACCTTGTGTCAGTAACTCTGGATACACTTGATTGATTAATCTGAGAGGCGTCTTGCAATTTCACGTTGGCTCAACCCTTTTTCAAACGATGTTTATGATCCTAACAGAGTCATGTTCCGATAAATGGTAATTACGATTCGTTTTTATTAGAGTTTTATTTCAAGAAATCAATATGTGATTATTTTACGAAAAATTTGAAGTGATTGGCAATGCAAAGAAAAATGTTTGGGCTAGAGAAATTGTTTTTTAAAACAATGATTAAAATAAACCTAAGAGAACCAATTCGTTTATGAGAATTTTTATTTCAACTTAAAGATAATATTTTATTTTTAATTATTTTTTATTATTTGAGCATTTTGTTATTATTTTGATGATTATGATATTTTTATTTTGTTATACAAAGTTATTTAATTTGATAAATATTTGATATTTTAGTAAAATCAATGGTGATGCTGATAATTTTGCGCAGCGGTTTATTTGGAATAATTATTCAATGTTAATATATTAAAAAAAATCATATCCCAATAAAATACCAACGGAATTATTATTATTTTTTTTTAATAAACCTAATTCTTCTTAATGATATATCCTTTCAGGTATTCATCACACCCTATGATAATTTTTTTTATATTAGGCCCCACAATAAATTTGACCCTTTCCAAAAATAATAACTCGATTAAAATTTTAATACCCTTTTTGATTTCGGGGGAAAATAAATACATATAACTTGTATGGTATATTTGAACCTTATATCTTATTTATAATAGCTTTACGACAGTCATACTGTTCTGATAGACGGGCGGATAGTTATGCAGTTAAGGATCTAATCGATAATGAGCTGAAATTTATCACACGATTTTTAATCAATTAAATAATAATAATAATAATACATTTTATTGAACCAATTATTTTACATGCATTAGCGTATACATTTTATTTGAGCTTCGACTTCGGAGATTACATCCCCACCATCGACTGTTCTTGATCTTCTCGTGCTTGCGATAATGTTTGTAGTCCGTGTTTGTAGTAAGAGAAAAAATTTACGAAATAAAAACCTCTTTGCCGTTATTTATAAAAGAAAGTAAAGAATGAGAGGAAAATGATGAATCAATTAAATTGCCCAACTTTTAATATATAATAATAATTGTAATGATCTTTTTGTGGGATTTTAAATTAAAAAACCAATTATTTATTAAAAAGAAATTGAATAAAAATGTAAATATACATTTTTATCGAGATACCCACATGTGAATAATTATTTCAATTAACAAAAAACCCATCAAAAACAACTTAGCCGAAGATGAGACTGTGACAGATCGAATTGCCAACACAAAACCAGTGAATTTCATCCAAATCGTTAAGCCGTTTTCGAGAAACTGATTCTATATATACGAGAATTGCTCGTTTAATATAATAAGATATATCAAAAGCGTACCGAGTCTTAAATTTTTTTATCACTTTTTACTCTAATTTAATGTTTTGTAAAGGTTTGTATAATTGAATCCTCAATTGAGCGAGAGAACTGAATTTATAATAATATATACTAGAACCATAATTTCTCCGTTCATAATCAATTCTAAAAGCATAGATCGGTCGGGAATAGGAATTTGATTGGAATTTTTGTTGTACTTGTAGCAGAGAATTTCCTAAGCTGGTGTTTCGCATCCTAATGAAATGAAATTGAAATTCCTTTCAGATTTAATTCATTCGATGTAAAAAGTAAGATTTAAAACATTTATTTTTACACTTACTAATAAATTCAGTAAAAAATGAATCCTAAAATCTCTTTATTAATAAATCATAAGATATAGTGGACAAATATCGGTTTCAATTGCCTATATGTCAATTAGTTACGCAATCAGCCTAGTTCTGTTGGAGAGTCACATTTGGAATAACTCGATTTCTTCGGTCGCCTTTTTTATATCAGGACAAATAGTACAAATAGGAGGAATCCCCTTCGCGTTTCTTTAACAAGAAAAATCGTCCTATTTGATCAGAAATAACAGTTAAAACATTTCTAATTAATGAAATTACTTCTGAAGTCGGTGCTAAACAAACTATATAAGCGAGCTTACGTGATGTTGTCTTCATTAGACGCCAAACGTAATAAGTGAGACCCGTCGAGTGCGATTCATAAAAGAATGATTGGCACCGACTTTGAAAAGTGATTTCATTCTTCTTTTAGTTGTAACTAAATTAAATAATTATTTCATACCTTTTAGTGAATTTAATTGATTTTTGAGTTATTATTATATTACTATATATGTTGCATTTAATTTTTTTGAAGTCGGTTTTTTCTCTAAAAATTATTTTTATTTTTTCTCTTTTTAGTGATGTTTACCATGCATCGCAGGTAGATGGGTATGCCTTTTGTTCTCATATCCGGCCGTGCGACCTTTTTTTATTTATAAAAGATTTTTCTATTATTTGGTCAAAAGAATTGAAGATTTTCGTTAATTTGTAATTAATCAAATTCAGAACTTGAGCAAATTAATATACACCAATCGGAATCGGACCACATTGTAGGGGAGAAATCAACGAACAAACACACAAAAAAGAAAAAAGACATTCCGTTGAATTGATAAGACCCTCCTTTTTTAAAAATCGGTTAAAAAGACTAATGATGAAGGTCAAATCTTTGAAACTATAGTCTGTAATAAATAAATTACCTATATATTATACACTGCTGTGCAAAAAATCGAGCCACCAATTAAATGATTATTAAATAGTAAATTATTTTTAAAATTTTTACAAATAATCATATATTAATGGAGACAATAAAAGAGTGTGTCTTTTGTTGGAAAAATAATTTTTTTAAATTTATTTAAGTAAAGAGATTGAAGTTCGAGGGCTTTGCACCTCTCATCGGTCTAGTGGAATTAATTCACAGGAATTTATTTTTCCATCAAAAGACACACTCTTTTATTGTCTCATTTAATTTATAAAAATTCTGCTGCTCTGGCAAAAATAAACTTTCAATTTGATAACCATTTAATTTGTTCCATTAACTCTTAAACTAACATATTCAATAAATTTTGTTTATAATTTTTCAATTAAAAAAAATAGCAAAATTACTGCGGTCTGTCTAAACTTCAGAAATATTCATTTTCTATATTTTATTTTACTGCAAATGATGCTTAATTCAAAATTATTTATTTTATTGATATTTCAAATGGAATTTGGTCTTTTATTAAAACTTTATTTAAATAAAATGTACAGCGATATTGAGAAAGTATGATAATTTGTAATTGTAGCTATCTTTTAATTTATTTTTACTTTCACATTTATTAAAAGAAAGAATTTAATATTTAGGACAAATTCAAGGATTTTAGTTGAAATATATTTTATATTGCGATATCAGAAGGGATTCATTAGAATTAACATACATTCTGGGCAGTCAGCTGATCTTTTGAAAAATACTCTTTTCAAAAAAAAGATATGTACTCAATCTTTAGTTTTATATTTCACATTTATATTCTATAGAATATAGTAATGTGAAGTATTGCGATGGCCGTCTGGTCTTTTATAAAAATCAAAAAATATCAATAATATTTATTGAATATGTTAGTTTAAGAGTTAATAGAACAAATTTAGGGTTATTTGTAAAAATTTACTGTTTAATAAAGTTTTTATTAGTGGCTCGATATTTTTGAAACGCAAATTATTTATTTAGGGTAAAGAAAATTTTGAAAATAATTTTAGAAACATTTTAAAATTTAAAATATAAAATACTAGGTAGGTTTCACTTTAAATTTTAAAAAAGTTTCTAAAAACTTTTCAAAATTTTCTTTACTTTATTTAAACTGTTTCACCAAGAACCCATGTATCCCGTATGAAAATAAATAGATTTTCGAAATATGTTTTTGAAAATATATTAAAAATATAAATTTTTTCTATTAAATTTATATATAGCTGTGTTTTCGAAGTATATTCTTAAAATATAATTATTTTTATGTCGCTCTACCATAGTATAATTTATTATGTTTTAACTATATTTCAAAGATATATTCTGAATGTGATATAAATTTTATATGTTTTATATAAAATAAAATTATTTATACAATTATAACTTTTATATATCCTTGTTATATATTTCGGATATGTTCCTCATGAATATAAACAAAACATATTTCGAAAATCTATTTATTTCCTCCCTTAACAACAAAATATATTTATATGTTTATTTACATCAAACAGAGGACAACCTCACTGATTTCTCTTTATGAATCAACAACTCTGCTACTCTTAGCTATTACTATTTACTATTTTCAATTTCTTGATTAGTTTTTGAGAATTTTTATTTTAATATATAACTAAAAAGAATAAACTAAACTAAATATAAAAAGAATAAATAAAACCAACACCTATTTAAATGAGAATTTGTATCCTCAAGAAGTTTAGTTATATTTAGTTATATATTAAACTATTTTCAATTAAGAATTTTTATTGATGCTCATAAAAAGAGGATGTAAGTGATAATCGTTTATGTGGACACATTATATATGTTTTAAAATATAAATTTGAATAAAACATTGATTTTTCGAAATTGCCTATTCTTTTTTACTCCCTTGCCAGAGATAATTTATTTAAAAGCTACGCCTTAAACATTGATGAAGCAATCCAAGCAGCCATCGGGAAGAATCCTTCCAGCTGAGAATGAACCTCTGTCATTCATAAAAATGATAATTATTAACGATTCGTTAAATCCGCCTCTTCGCTTGTGCACTCCATTTGTTATTGGACACAATAACGAATAAATCTGACAGAGAATCATTTTCTCATTGCAAATATTAAAGACAATAAAAAAACAAGTCAATTAACCTTGGCTTCAAAAAAAGTATTATAAGCGGGGGACGGGGGACGGGGTGCAAGGTGCAAGGTGATTAGGGCCTGAGAACTTGAGAACCGATTCCATATGGAAATGAAGACTTATCAGTTGAAACGCAACCCAAATCTCGGATAAATTATCCAACCGGTTCGCCCAGAATGTTTTTTTTTAATACTTTTGAATATTGCATCAAATGATGAGGATCAAACATCTCCAACGAAGCAAAATAATAATAAATTGATTTACTTGTTTTTCTTTTTTAATTAATTCAGAGAAGATGAAACTGAATGAAAGAGAAATTAAATTCCATTGATATTGAATCTAAGATCGAATGTTTTCTACATTTGATTCAATCGCGAATCCAATGTAGGAAATTTTCGTCAAATATTGAGTGAAAATAATATCTGAACTTATATATTTCTAACTTGAAATAATGATATTAAATAAATTTTTATAATTTTTCTCATCAATATATCAAAGAATAATTGATACATCAACGAGAATTATTTTGACCGCGCTTATTTGAAAAAAGATATTTATCGCGAGACTACTGCAGATTACGCTATTGGAGTCTGTGGAGTCTTAAGTCTGGATCAAGAGAGAAAGATGTGATCCACTTAGCTACAATCCAAAGTCAGTTCCCGCTAGACATTCGGATGGATCACCGAATGTCTAGCGGGCTATACGCGAAATGAAGTTGGATTGTAGCTAAGTGGATCACATCTTTTTCTCTCTTGGTCCATACTTAAGACTCCGCAGACTCCAATAGCGTAATCCGCAGTAGTCTCGCGATAAATATATTTTTCAAATAAGCGCGGTCAAAATAATTCTCGTTCACGTATCAATTATTCTTTGATATATTAATGAATCTAAGATGATTAAAATTGAAAAAATTGTATTTCATTTTAAAAATTGTTTTGTTTGTAAATAGTTAATTTATTTTATAAAATTGTTTCTGTGCCATGATTCATGCCAATTCTATTTAAAGTACCTGGCCACCGAGCGATGCTCGGTAGCTTTTTGCTTCTCCTGCAAGAACATGGTGGATTCAAATCATTGCTACCTGAGATATACTGTTAAACTGTAAAAGTTAAATAAACTGTTTTTTAATATCACCGGGATAATACCTCTTCCAACTAACAATTGTATAAACTTCCATCCAAATTTGATGCAAATCCGACTCTTGGTGCACTCAGGTCTTCATTCTCTTTATGGATCCCAATAACTGATACTCTTTCCTATATATCTTCTAATCTTTCTTTATTTTTTCGCCTTCTAAATCTTTTTTATTGGTATAAACTATTTTGTCAAATTTTCTAAATTACTGTAACAAAAGTGTTGTATAAACACTAGGTGGGACCCAAGGTCCTATGTTTGTATACATTTTAAAATAAATAAATAAACATTTAAAATCTGCAATAGCATATGTTTGATAACTCTAAAGTTTTTAGATTTCGGATTTTGCTTGTCACTTGTTAGTTTGCTTGTTGTTCGATTTCTCTTCTCCTATTGTTCTACTTAAATAGGTTTTAGCCCATTTTAAAAGATTTCAGTATGGTTAAAAATATTTTCAAAATAATAGGATGAATATTTTCATATCTAATTTTCATATAGAAATCATTATAATATTTCGATTTTTTCAGTTGTGTCATTTTTTGACTTGATATCTTCTCCCCTTGGATTCGGGACTCCAGGTCCTCCAGATGCTTAATGCGAACTGAGAAACAGACATCGTAACAATACTAATAGGGTACGGTTTTACTTTTGAATTGAATCGTTAAAAAAGATTTTGATTGAATTCAAAGCTGCGAACCGCCTGGTAACTTACCCATCAAGTATCAATCCCGGACTACTAAAGCGCATTTGTGCCTGCCTCTGTATGTACCTACCTATCTATGTATGTAACTATGTAAACAGTCGTCATGGTTACCAATTTAAATGAAATTATCTATATACTTATATAAAATTAAGGTTTTGTCCTGTACATTGAGGGTGCTGGGTGGGTTTCGGGGGGGAGGGGTTCGAGGGGGAGTCGTTATGGTTGCTAAATTAAATGAAATCTATACATATAAAATTAAGGTTTTGTCTGTACATTGGGGTGGGGGTGCTGAGTGGGCTTCGGGGTGGGGGTCCAGGGGGTGAGCTCCCTGCCTAGCAAGAGGGCCGCCGAAGGCGGGCCTTGCAGCTAGTAATTATACTAAAAATATTAGATCGATCTAATAAAAATAAACTTATCTAATTAAAAGAAATTTTTTCTTCGGAGAGTGACTGACTGGTAGAAATTTTAATTGATAATTGATAGAATTGTATTATAGACCCTGAATAAGGAGGGGAAATCCTCCGAAACGATGGTTTTTGAGTGATAAAAAAATGAATATCCAAAAAATCTACTTTATTCGGGAAATTTTTTTCACTATCCTTGGGCTGCATTTCAATCAGTTAATCAAATAGTTAAAAAAATTCTATTGTTTTGTAACTTTTCATCGAGTCGATCACCTTGCATTTAATTTTTAAACTTTTGCCAAGCACATTTGCATTGCTCTATTTTTATATAGGTATATAAAAAAAGCTAGATTTACTTATTTGATATAAATTTCAATGAACTTTCGAAATATTTACTTACTTCTTCATTTCCATAATAATTGAATGGAAAAAATCAACATTTTCAAAATCTCGATTAATTTATTTATAAAAAAAAGTGAATAAACAATTTATGCTTGCGACACTTGCTCTCGTTAGACTTTTTCTAAATAAAGAGATAAGCCCCTCCTTTCAGATTTTATCTGAAAAAATGACCATGATATAAGTTATTTATTTATTTTAATTTTAGTTGTCTTGGTGTAATACCCACGTTTCGAGGTCTAGGTGGATTTCTTAATTAATCTTAAATCAAATTTTATAATAAGGAAAGCATCATTTGAATAGAAAAGCAATCCGTTCATAAGTATCTCATGCGTGACAATTAACTGTTAAGTTTTGTGTTTATTGAAATTCAATGACCAAGGTTAAGAAAAAAATCCCTAACTAACATTGGAAAAGGCCACCAATGAAAATCAATATACATTTATGCCAGATTTGACATTATATTTATGTATGGTATCATTATATCAGAGTCAAGGGAGATCATCAGTCTAGCATATGATATAATGATAATGAGAGTTCTTTAAAATCCATGTGTACAGAAACCTGAAACTACATCTTTAAACCTGAATAATCTGTTCTTTTCGGAAATGCAAGGGTTTGTTAAGAGCTATAGGTAAAGCATCTGCTTGCATTGTTTGTATTAAAAAAATTGGAGAAAAAAGTTTGGAAAATACAGTGAAACCCCTCAAATCCGAACCCCGGAAATCCGAACGCATAAAAGAGAAACTTATTTATTTAGTCATAAAACAATTATGTATATATTCTACATTATAACCTTATTTTAGTAATTAGTTGAAAAATTAACAAAGAAGTACAGTTAGCATACCTAACAAAGTGTAAATGTATCTACATACTTATGTTATCCAGGATTGAAAAACGCTAAAAGTTGGTTATTGAAATTCTTTAGGTTAATTACTTTGCAAAAACAATGAAATAATATATAAAAACACATAAAATATCACTTAATCTTTCACTTGATATCAGTTATCTTCAATTGTCGAAGCTGCTTTCGGCTAATCCGAACTAGGCTACAGCCTCAATTAGTTCGGATTTGTGGGGTTTCACTGTATTTCGAGAGAGAATTCAAATAGATTCCCGAGGAGGTAAAAATCACCCCCTTTGACATACAAAATAACCACTCCATCTCGGTTCTCGGATCTAATAATATAATAAATGACACTCTTTTGTAATTTGCTTAAGAACATATTTCAGAACTCATTAAAGTATAACTATTTTTTGTCAGAGAACGATTAGAGATAAAAAGATGCAGTTTATTTATACAAATTTGGGTACCAAATTTCAGCTCAAGACAATTCAAATTTATTCTTATTTTCTGCGTCAAGAAGACAAAGTTATAATTTGAAAAGATTTATTTTGCCGAGAGTAGCAGGGTTGTTTATTCATAAAGAGAAACAAAGAGGTTGTCCTCTGCTTGATGCAAATAAACATACACAATATATATGTTGGAGTAAACCCCTGTTTTTTATTAAGAACGGGTTCTTACTAGTTGAAACGCGTTTCACTGAATACCCTTGTGGCAACTAGAATTTACTGGTGTTGGTTGAGTTTGGTCCAAATGTCTAGAATCTTCATTTTTTACCTTTCGCCTCGTTTGTGGGTGTTTATTTTCAAAAATTTTAAACTAAAATGTCAAAAACTACTATTTTTGACATTTTAAAAATAAACACCCAAAATGAGGCGGCAGGTCAAAAATGAATATTCTAACTCAACCAACATCAGTAAATTCTAATTGCCACAAAAGTATTCAGTGAAACGCGTTTTAACTAGTAAGGCCCGAGTTCAAGAAATCAAGGAGTTTGATCTTATATCACAGATAAAACATATATTGTAATTAAAATTTTTTAATTTTTATCATAATATTGATGAGAAGTAGTAATATTAACTAAACAATTTTAAATATAATAGTTTTTTCGAATTTAGTGTATTTTTTGAAAAAAATTTTAGTTTCATAAAGGAATTTTGTATTTCAAATATCTTAAGTGATATATATTCCGCAACTAGGCTACCTGGCTCTAGACCACTCTTAAGGGTACTAAAAAAATCAAAGTTCCTCTAAGTAAAATTGACTGGTACCAAGATTCAGCACTTTCCTTCTGTTGCCTCACATCTGCTAAGTTCTTAATGAGTCTTAAATTATTTTATTAATCTTTCTTCGAGATTGAGAAATATCAATTCAAATTCAAAACTAGTTCAATTAATATGTATATTATACTAACTAGTAAGGAGTAACAAATCCAATTTTTGATGAAATTCATTCGGATTTAGTAACTTTCAACAAACTAGTTTTTTTATTTACCCGGTGACTTAGAATTGCTCATATAAAATAATTTAAAAGAAAATATTAAAAAAAAACTAATAATGTTGTTCATATATAATAGAATGCAATAAATTAATTGATAGCCGGTTTTGAGGTTTTAGTCAATGCAGGATGAGGAGGAAATTTCCAAAATATTTGGATAAATTAAAAAAAAAACACCATTTAAAATTAAAAAATTGCTGAAAAATAAGCCTTTCATTTAATACGTATAAGAAGCCTCAGCACCACCGTGAATCGAGACAAATATATCTACTAAGAGCAGGAGATAGGGATCTTAGAACTTAGACGAGGAAATTCTCCCCTGAAGAGGGGAGAAGAGGAAGCTTGACCGCCATCTTGTCTTGATCAAAAGATTTCCAAACACAACGTTATCAAATGAGAAATACCTGTTTAACAAAGAGCTAATACTCTCAAATAAGCACGTTTTTCTTTAATATAAAATACAGTAAGTATATGTTCCTAGGACTATTTTGTGTATATTCATTTTATTTTAATGTGAAATAATTTTATATTTTTTAACTTATTAAGTGAGTATTCTAAAGTTGTTTTGGCATTTGTTTTGAGGTTAACAGACTTTTATTTTATTTTTTTACTTTTAAACAGGTATTTTCTAAACAAATTATTTATTTCTAGTACTAGTAAAACATGTGAATTGAACTAATATTTTTTAAAGTGAATTTTTTTATCAAGCTTTTATTAAGAAAGAAAATTTCATAATCTAAGTTCATTTTTTGGTAAAATCATGTTTTTTTTTGTGGAAATTTCTTATTTATAAGCAATAATAATAATTTTTTGATAATATGGATATTATTAACAATGTTACATTGTTTTCATCAATAAATTTGAGTTAATTTCCCAAGTAAATTTCCTATCGGTAATTTAGTTAACAGCTTAATGTACAATCATTATCTATATTTATTAAATTATCGACCCTTGCATACGTCTATGGCTTCTATAAAAATATATCGCGTGTGGCGAAATTTATCTTAGTTGTACTGTACAAATCTTTGACTATATTATTATATTATATTTCAGGAAAAATATTATATGTGATAAGAAATTTCAAAAAAACAAACATGATTTTACCAAAAAATGCACTTAGATCGTTTTGCGAAACCTGTTTTTAATAATAATAATAATAAAAATACCTCCTCGCGTGTTTTCATCAAAAGGAAGCTTTTTAGGGGGCGTCGGGAAAAATTTAATTTTGAACGACCGGTCTAATATACTCTATATATATATATACTTTATTAGAGGGGTTTTTATTTCTATTTTTGTTAGTAAAATAATTTATAGCTTTTTAATTAAGAATGTTTTGAGTTTTCAAGAATATTTTTCTATTTGATCATTTTAATTTCAATTTACTCTAGATATCTGTAAAAATCAAAAAACTATAATTTAAAATAGTTCTTTTATTAGTTTTTTTTATTTAGGAGGCCTTATAATTTTGAAAATCGAAGGTAAAATTATATATATTTTAGTATAGGACCATATGGAAATCTCAATTTTTTGATCGCCTCAAGATGGCGGACTGTGTGTCAGCGATGACGCAGGCAGTCGACATGTTTCTATCCATATGCTCACTCCCTATCTCCTTGACTAAGATCCAAGATTAAAAGTGGCCTTAAATTCTTATTCTGGATTTATAAAATATTTCAGTGAAGCGAACTATTAATTTTATTTGGGGATAAAAATTTGAGAAATGCTGCTTTAGATGCATTATCAAGGGATTTCCTCCTCCTTTATTCTAATAATTCAATAATTCGGGTTTGCTGCTATGGATTTTGGCTCTCTAATTTTTAATCCACGTTTAATTTCAATAAATTCTTTTCAATTAATTAGTAGAGATTGTGGTGTTGGTGCAAGGTGAAACATCTTTAATAAAGATAAGAGTAAATAAATACTATATGTAATATTCATTTACTGTGAGTTAAGGATTCTTGGTCACTTTTTTCACATTAAAATTAAAAATTAAAAGATTCTCGTTATATTTAAGCTAATATAAACCTTTTTCATTTTATTAGATAGCTACATATTTTATTTTTTTCAACTCTTAGTATTACTTGAGTGAATACCACCCTTGAAATTTTCTATTTTATTATAATAAGGACTTTTAAGTCCCCAGGTGATTAATTTGTTTTCCTGAAAGGTCGGCCTTATACACACGGTTTTTTCATTCGATTGATGACAAAAAATAAATCATTGGCACTCCAATAAGAAATAAAGCATCTAGCCAATTTTCACACGATATCTTAGACATATATATCATGAATTAATGTTGACAAATGTCATTCAAGAATTCCTATTCATTTCTATATTGAGTGATTTTTTTTATGTTAACGATGAAAGAAGGTGAAATACCTTCAATAAAAAAATGTATTTAAAAGAAATATTTATTAGGAATTTTTCTGTGTTATCATATGAATAAAATTAACACCAGTGGTTGCCATTAACAAACCAACTAACCAACTGACAATAGTTTCTCTCTTGACCTCTGCAGTGATAGTGAGAGCTCAAGTTAAATAGTAAAATTATATTGGGGACGGAATTGACACACTGTCTTTGGACAATTTTAATAATTTTTTCTAACAAAATTTTAATAACTAAAAAACTTTATTAAATTATATAGTCTTCATTCATCTTTTTTATCTTTATCCAATGCAAAGCATGGGTAAAGTATTGCAATCGCTCTCGGGGCAAGCGTGGCTTCAAAGGGTCCTCAGGTAAAGACTACGGAACCCATGGACTCAATTAAAGTCACAAATTGTAGTATTCAATTAGGTTGAATTTTAGCACGTGACGGTTTTGCCAAAAATTACATGCGGTCTCGTCGAGAGGCCAAAAAGTGCGATTTTTTCATTTAGTGCGTGCGGATGTATGTATGTATGTATGTATGGATGGATGTATGTTATCGCTTTTTTGGCCCACGATTTTTTCCACACCGTTGCACCGATTGAAATGAAATTGAAAACCTACCATTAGTTTAACAAAATGAAGCGCTGATTAGTTTTTGGTACATATCGACCCACAAACATTAGTACTTTATTTCAGTACTTTTTTAGTTTTTTCTAAATATCTTGAAAATGACTTAACCAATTTTGATGAAATTTAATATCCTAATTAAGTACCTTGGGGACCACAAAAAAGGATAAATAAAGTTTTTAGTAAAATTATATTTTAAAGTACTTTACTCTAGAGTAAGAGAGTACTTTTTAATTTTTTAAATTCTTTAAAATTTATTCATTTGAACCTTTTAATATAGCTCATTTAGCCTTGCTTAAGTAAGAATGGATAGGCTTCTCTCTGTGAAATGCTAAAAATTTGGGAGGAAATTTTATAAGTAACCATAGCAACTGCGTTGTTTTCTTATCCCTTACCTTTGCAGAATACATAGAGGAATCGACTTTAAACCAAAAATAGCGATTGATTCTCATCTAGTACTTGAGGAATAATCATTCTATATTGGATTTTTGACGTTTCGGTTTTTATTAGTAACCATTGCTGAAGACATAGAGAAATCGATTTTAAACCAAAAATAGCGATTGATTCTCATCTAGTACTTGAGGAATAACCATTCTATATTGGATTTTTGACGTTTCGATTATTATTGGTAACCATTGCTGAAGACATGGAGGAATCGATTTAAACCAAAAATAGCGATTGATTCTCATCAAATACTTGAGGAATAACCATTCTATATTGGATTTTTGACGTTTCGGTTTTTATTAGTAACCATTGCTGAAGACATAGAGAAATCGATTTTAAACCAAAAATAGCGATTGATTCTCATCTAGTACTTGAGGAATAATCATTCTATATTGGATTTTTGACGTTTCGATTATTATTGGTAACCATTGCTGAAGACATGGAGGAATCGATTTAAACCAAAAATAGCGATTGATTCTCATCAAATACTTGAGGAATAACCATTCTATATTGGATTTTTGACGTTTCGGTTTTTATTGGTAACCATTGCTGAAGACATAGAGGAATCGACTTTAAACCAAAAATAGCGATTGATTCTCATCTAGTACTTGAGGAATAACCATTCTATATTGGATTTTTGACGTTTCGGTTTTTATTGGTCACCATTTCTGAAGACATAGAGGAATCGACTTTAAACCAAAAATAGCGATTGAGTCTCATCAAATACTTGAGGAATAACCATTCTATATTTGATTTTTGACGTTTCGGTTTTTATTGGTAACCATTGCTGAAGACATAGAGGTATCGACTTTAAACAAAAAATAGCGATTGATTCTCATCTAGTACTTGAGGAATAACCATTCTATATTGGATCTTTGACGTTTCGGCTTTTATTGGTAACCATTGCTGAAGACATGGAGGAATCGACTTAAAATCAAAAATAGCCATCGATTCTCATCTAATACTTGAGGAATAACAATTCTACATTAGGTTTTTGACGTTTCGATTATTATTGGTAACCATTGCTTAAGACATGGAGGAATCGACTTAAAATCAAAAATAACGATCGATTCTCATCTAATACTAGAGGAATAACCTTATTGCATTCCATTTTTGATGTTTTGACTATTAATGGCAACCTCTACTGAAAACGTGGAAGAATAGACTTAAAATCAAAAAGACTAAAATCTTTTTTGGTAAACAACTCAAGCTTGAGTTGTTTGCCATAAAAGAATTTAGTCTTTTTGATTTTAAGTCTATTCTTCCACGTTTTCAGTAGAGGTTGCCATTAATAGTCAAAACATCAAAAATGGAATGCAATAAGGTTATTCCTCTAGTATTAGATGAGAATCGATCGTTATTTTTGATTTTAAGTCGATTCCTCCATGCCTTCAGCAATGGTTACCAATAATAATCTAAACGTCAAAAACCTAATGTAGAATTGTTATTCCTCAAGTATTAGATGAGAATCGATGGCTATTTTTGATTTTAAGTCGATTCCTCCATGTCTTCAGCAATGGTTACAATAATAACCGAAATGTCAAAAATCAAATGTAGAATGGTTATTCCTCAACTATTAAATGAGAATTATTTTTGAATTAATGTCAATATGAACTACAAATTGCAAGTGATATCTGATTAATAATAAAGGAACAAACATATTAATATTTCAAATGAATTTGGATAAAGTTTAGCAACGATCCGTTGCAGTTTATTTTTTATTTAGTTGATATTTTATTCAGTCATATCTGAACATTTTCAAGTAAATACACGAGTTTGAAGATTTAAACAGCCAAATTGGACAGGGGACGGAATTGACTTTTTATAGATTATTTGAATTGAATAAATATGAAATTGAGTAAAATCAGCGTTAAAAAATTTATGAGTGCAACAACAAATGTATACAATTAAAGACTATATTATTAAAAATGGAGAATTTCTCTTAAATTGGAAAAAAAACCTAGTGGACTTTATAATGCAAATGTTGGATTTGCTCATATCGCTATCCGGGCTTGTCCTCCGAGGCGAACCAATCTGACATATAAATCCCGCTAAATATTTCACTGAAAAAAGATGAATACAAACCTTCTAGCATGTTAAAAAAAATTTCCATGAGAGCTTGGATTTAAAAAAGAACCCATTCTCTGGTAATATCTTAAGGAATTAGATAGATACTTGCCACAGGTGTGCTTTCTCGTCGAAGAAGCTGCATCTTGAATGGTGCATGTTGAGTGTCGCCCGTACCGCGGCGGCCTTGGCTGCCTCTGACACGTGTCTCACCTCTTCACACAGGTCATCGTGCCAAGGGAAAATAACAAAATATCAATTATAACATCAGATTAGAAAAGTATTTTTTTAAATATTATTTAATCTTTTGATTGAATATTGTACAAGCTGCATTCGATTAACGTGTACCGAGTGATTAGATTCTGCTATTTAAAAATTTAATATTATAATAATTAATATAAAGATTTAAGTATCTTTTTAACCGACTTCAAAAAACGAGGAGGTTCTCAATTCGACTGAATTTTTTTTTGTGTGTCTATAGTTACCTGATATTTGCCAATTGTGAACCGATTTTGAAAAGAAATTTTGGATTGTGTTCAGTCTAGCTTCCGATTGGTCCCCTTTTTTTTTCATTGGTATTAGACCTTTTTTCAGGCCTAACTTCTTTGTTTATGAACCGATTTCGATGATTCTTTTTTATTGGAAAGGGGGTATCTTAGGGATGGTGCGATATTAATTTGGTCAAGTTCTGATGATATGATAAACAACGAAATAACGTAAATCTCCAATTCTTATGAGCAAATAATCGAAATTATGATAAATAAAATCTTTTATAAAAAAATCTTATAACATTAATTTAAAACCCGCAAATGTTTCGAGATAATTTCTATATTTATGAATTGAATTTTATTATCATTTTCTGATTCATTCGCCTGACGCTTTCTTATCTCTTACGAGATGTATGCAAGGTATTATATTAATCACTATTAATAACATCACAAAAAAGAGAAATAAAAATAAAACCTACTTCAAAAAACTTAAATGCAACAAATAAAATAATAACTTAAAAATAAAATAAAATCCACCAAAAGGTATAAAATAATTATCCTATTTAGTTACAACTAAACGACGAAATATTTACATGAAATCCCTTTTTGAAGTCGGTGCCAAACATATACATTTTATGATTTTTAGAAAAGTTGCCCGGAAAATTGGAATATTCAGGAAAAACTAAAAAAAATCAGGTTAGCCAACATAACTTGCCAGATAATAAAAGAACTAAACGAGCAAAAAAAACAAGTGTTGGCGGCCCTGTTTGTATAAAGAAATAAACTGCAACGGATCGTTGCTAAACTTTATCCAAATTCATTTGGAATATTAATATGTTTATTTCTTTATTATTAATCAGATATCACTTGCAATTTGCAGTTCATGTTGACTTTAATTCAAAAATAATGATCGATTCTCATTTAACAGTCGAGGAATAACCATTCTACATTCGATTTTTGACGTTTCGGTTTTTATTGGTAGCCATTGGTGAAGACATGGAGGAATCGACTTAAAATCAAAAATAACGATCGATTCTTATCTAATACTAGAGGAATAACATTATTGCATTCCATTTTTGATGTTTTGACTATTAATGACAAGCTCTACTGAAAACGTGGAAGAATCGACTTAAAATCAATAAGACTAATTCCCTTTATGATAAATAACTCAAGCTTGAGAATAAGAGAATTTTTTATAAATAGATTGTATTGTATATACTTTTGTGTCTAGCAAAATAAATAATAATTGTAATTTTCAAGTCTTCTTATCTATAATAATACCTACATATAATATATTTTTTATTTTCCCCTTAATGATAACAAGTGGATTTTTAATACATTTTAAATATTTGTTTCATCATATTTGTTATGAGTGTATATTGCAGTTAAATAGAATCTCAAATTATATCTATTTAAGACTTTATAATAAAACAATTATATTTATTCTCTGTAACTAATAAAACATCAATAAAGCAGCAACGTGGGGGTCCAGGGGGCGAAGTCCCCCGGCTAGTAAAAGGCCCGCCGAAGGAGGAAATGACAAATAGGTAAGCAATGGGAAATAGAAATTAAATAAAAGCTAAAGTTTTTTCCGTAGGCAATATCTTTTTCATTAGAACACAACTATTAATATGAATTATAGATAGGTTAAAATACAGTTATTGCTGTATCTTTCAAAAATTTTCAAAAAATAAAAAAAAGTTTTTTTTGATTTCAAATATTTGCAATAAAAAAAGACATTATAATTTTATTTATATAAATGAAATAAACACTAAGTTAATGAAGGATTTAATTAAAATCAAAATATTTTAATTAAGTTAATTAATTAGTTTTTTTTTTTTTTTTTTTTTTTTTTGGCTTTTCGGCCTTTTCTAGCCATAAGCCCAATTACGATACTAGCTATATTTTTAAAATTTGTCTCTACCCCCGGGGGTCAGATTTTAGCTGGCTGCCTCGAGTCGGATTCGAACCCGGGTCCCCTGGTTAGCCTGCTGTCACGCTACCGCCTAGTCTACCGACCCCCCTAATTAATTAGTTAAAGTTAGAGGAAAAAGTGAAAACTTTCTAGGCTTGTTACAATTATTTTGAAAATGGTCTTAGGATCCTAGTCTAGTCGGTGAATCGTTTGCTACGCACAAAATACGCTTTGGGGTGGATTATTAATTTTATTTCATGAAAGCACATGACAAGATAGTACCTATATAAAATTGAAAATGGGGGGGAGTGTCGGGTCACTTATTAGTCTGATAGGTCGTTTCTGAAATGCATCCAGGGGATCAAGAGAAAATCCCTCTCTTGAGACAAAGCTTGATTCTTCCAGATAATTAAAATGACCACAAAAATCTCAACGAGAAAATAGTTCATAATATCTTATTATATTAAATGAGCAATTCGTGTATATATAGAATCGGTTTCTCGAAAACGGCTCTTAAGATTTTTTGATGAAATTCAAGGGTTAGGGGTTTTTGGGTTGACGTTTCGATCTGTCACGGCCTCATCTTCGGCTAAGTTATTTTTTGAAGGCTTTTTTGTTGCCTAATTGAAATAATTATTCACAGGTGGTTGTCTCGATAAAAATGTATAATTACATTTTTATTCAATTTCTTTTTAATAATTAATTGGTTTTTAAATTTTAAATCTCACTAATAAATAATTACAAATATGATTATATATTTAAATTAGGCAATTTAATTTTTTTTTGCTTTTCGGCCTTTCTAGCCATAAGCCAATTTACGATTCTATTTATTTTTTCAAATTTGTCTCTACCTCTGGGGTCAGATTTTAGCCGGATGCCTCGAGTCGGATTCGAACCCGGGCCCAATTGGTTAGCAGGCTGGCGCGCTAGCCCCTACCCTATCTGACCCCCCAGGCAATTTAATTAATTAGATAGCTGGTTCAAAAAATTGTCATTTAAAAACTACTAATTCCAATTTCATTGTATTGAATTGGTATTGAATTTTTGACTTTTCCATTATTATAGGTAACAATTGCTGAATACATGGAAGAATCGATTTAATACCAGATCTCACTTTTGAGAAAAAAAATTTTGAAATTTTTTTAATGAAAGTAATTATTAACAGGTGGTTAAATCAAAATAAAACAAATGGTTGATTAAATCAAAAACAAACACTTGCATTATCGAGCATCGCTCCATGTAGGTACTTGTTTATAATTATTGGATAAAAATACTTGGTAGGTTTCACATTAAGATATAAAAAAAATAAAACGAATTTATTTTTGGAGAATCTTTAATCTCGATATATATATTCAAGATTATAGTCACTCGAAATATATATATATATATCTAGATTAAAGATTCTCCAAAAATAAATTCGTTTTATTTTTTATATCTTAATGTGAAACCTACCAAGTATTTTTATCCAATAATTTTAAAAAATGTTTCACCAAGTACCAACACCAAATTCCTTAAAAACTACTTGTTTATAAATCGTCCTATAAAGCAGAATCCTCATAAATGCCACAAATAAAATAATAAAACTCAAAAATAAAATAAAATGCACTAAAAGGTATAAAATAATTATCTAATTTAGTTACAACTTAACGATGAAATATTTACATGAAATCACTTTTTAAAGTCGGTGCCAAAAATATACATTTTATGAATCAAACTCGACGGATTTTACTTAGTACGATTGGCGGGTACGCTCGCTAGTTTGTTTAGCACCGACTTCAAAACTTGATTTCATGTAAATATTTCTTCGTTTAGTTGTAACTAAATTAGATAATTATTTTATAACTTTTAGTGCATTTTATTTTATTTTTGAGTTCTAATTATTTTATTTGTTGCATTTAATTTTTTTGAAGTCGGTTTTTTTTTTATAAAAATTATTTTTATTTTTCTCTTTTTAGTGATGTTATTAATAGTGACTTAATATAATACCTTGCACGCATCTCGTAAGAGAAAGGGTCGGGCGAATCAATCAGAAAATGATAATAAAATTAAATTCATAAATATAGAAATTCTCTAGAAACGTTTGCGGGTTTTAAATGAACGTTTTAAGATTGATTTTTTTATATAAGATTTTATTTATTATAATTTCGATTATTTGCTCTTAAGAATTGGATATTTACGTTAATTCGTCATTGACCATATCATCAGAACTTGACTAAATTAATATGGGACCACCCTAAGGTACCCCCTTTCCAATAAAAAAAAGAATCATCGAAATCGGTTCATAAACAAAGAAGTTATGCCTAAACAAACATAACAAAAGAGGTCCAATAGCAATGAAAAAAATGGAACCAATCGGAAACTAGACTGAACCCAATGCAAATAAATCATCAAAATCGGTTCACAATTGGCGAAGATATCAGGTAACATAGACAAAAAAAAAAAAAATCAGTCGAATTGAGAACCTCCTCCTTTTTTGAAGTCGGTTAAAAATGAGAACAACAGCCACAGGCCATACATCCCTAACTTCGATTAACGTATCGAAACAGGTACTTTCAAGGCCGCTGAGTAATATTAACATTTATTTTAATAAGTCCTTTTACTTCAATATTGATTTTGAAAATTGAAACATCCTAATTAACGAATAAGATGAATTATGGTTAGGCTAGAAGATGAAAAGTTTTTAAAATAACAAGTATTGGTAGAGATAGAGAGTATAATCAGGTGGTCGCCATTGACATCTCACCAGATAAAAGCCCCGAGGAAAATTCACCTTTATTAATATAACCCAATTGCACTATAATAAATTGATACTGTCAGCGTTTATTTTTAGTTTATTATTTATTTATATTGTGCAAGCCACTTGCATAATGAAGAGGAGTGTTGGTGAGAAAATGTTCCTCGACAATGATTTGGAGTCTGTGTCTTTCAAAATCATGCAATCCACAAAGGGACCCCCTTACCTCTCATTTTCGGATTTTTTTAAGAAAATAAAGTTTTACTTTTCAAGAAATTTTAATTTATTCTAATAGTATATTATATACAGAGCTCGAATATAATATTTATTTTTATATCTCTCGTAAAAATTAAATTTATGAACCACTCCAAAAATGGTAAAGTGATACAAACGGCCCCCCTTACCTCTCATTTTTGGATTTTTTTAGAAAATAAAGTTTTACTTTTAAAGAAATTTTAATTTTTTCTAATATTATATTATATACAGAGTTCGGATATGATATTTATTTTTATATCTCTCCTAAAAATTGAATTTATGAACCCTTCTAAAAATGGTAAAGTGATACAAAGGGTCCCCCTTACCTTTCATTTTTAGATTTTTTAAGAAAACAAAATTTTAATTTATTCTAATATTACTTATCATAGTATATATAGAATCGGTTTCTCGAAAACCGCTCTAACGATTTCGCTAAAAATTGGTGAACTTATCAAGTCTCATGATTTATTAGACGTGTATAAATTTTAATCCGATTGAAATAAAGGAAGGGGGTGTAAATTAGTCATGTCGCAAAATAAATATTTTAATCGTTCATATCTCGTCTTCGGTTAGTCAGAACCTTGAAATTTGAAAGTTAAGCTATTTAGAGGCAATAAGTTACCGAACATCGCTCGGTGCTCCAGGCACTAACTAGTATGTTATATACAGAGCTCGAATATAATATTTATTTTTATATCTCTCCTAAAAATTAAATTTATGAACCCTTCCAAAAATGGTGAAGTGAAACAAAGGGTCCCCCTTACCTCTCATTTTAAGATTTTTATGAGATATACCTACTAATTCAATTACTATGTAATTAATTTTAAATTTAAATAATATGTAATTAGCTCTAATAAATATAAAAAATAGTACACTATATAACACTTTGATACTAATATTATAATTGCGTAAATAATTTTGTATACAAAACCGCAGTGTACTGTCAGTCTTTGTCACGTTTCACGTAAAAACTAAGCAACAAATCTATCTGGGTATGTGAATTATTCCATTCATGGAAATCCAAAATTAAAGTCACGATCTGCTTAAATGAGATTTACTATAGTGGGCCCCCCATTTACCTCTCATAGACCCACAATTTTCTTTTTCATTGGCATGAACCCCTTGCAGGTAGATCACTGTGTACACCACTTTGGAAACCATTGGTCTAGAATATCTAGATCTTAATAAAAATTTAAGGATTTTTCTGTCTGAAATTATCCTCAGTTGAAATAAATTATTGCCTGCCCCAGGAGCTATTTCCTCGATTTTTATGAATGCCTCCCCTGGGGGCTCATGAATCCTAGTCTGACCTCAACTAATGAAAAGATATTTATTTTTGCAACTTAATCCAGTAAAGTATCATTCCTTTTCGAAGGCCTATTATTTTACTTTCAAACACTAATCATATACTTTCAATAGTCTCTAAATTTATACGTAAGAAAAAATACGTTTTTAATAAACTCCGGCTCTTTATAGATTGACGCACCTCACAGTTTGCATAGCCCCTGGGTAAAATTTTAAGCATTGATTTTTATTAATATTATTTGGGTTCAAATTTTCTAAAAGAATAAATGTTTAATTCAAAAAACTTCTGAATCAGTTATATTTTTTAGTTATGTTTTAGTTCACATTATATTAAACAAAATCAATTATCCCTGGTTATATTAATTTTTATCAAAAATAAAAGATATGATTATTTTATTTATGTCAATATTTCGAGCTAGTAATTGGAGGAAAAAGTTAATTTTTTCAAGTTTGACTATTGGACTACATGCTGCGGATCAGCGTTATCAAACTACCTGTCTTATTTCAAGTTTCTACCTTTAATAGTTTATAAACTACATGGTAGGACAGAGAGGCCACACACATGGATGGGTTCATATCGTGGTTTGTCACCACCGTCACTCATTATAAGATAATTTCGTAAAATTTTTCATATTTTTAGTATGCAAATGAGGCGCCAAAATAATAAGAGAAATGACGATATTAGTAGCTTTAAAAAATTACTATAGAAAATTAAGAGAGATGGTCAACTACTAGATAACTAGATCTTCTTTAAAGGAGCAATAAAAGTCTGCCTTCTGCTGGAAAAATAAATTTTTAAATTTTTGGTGTTGGGTGTAGAAATTGTTCTTTTGCTCCCCTTGGTCGTTTCTTTGTACACTAACCCACTTGGGGTCTAGCTGGAGAGGCTTTCCTGGGGTTTGAGTGGGATCAGGGTGCTTTGGATTGGGGTGGGAAACTCCAATGCCCCCAATTAAGAAGGGGAGTTTGGAAAGAACGTTTGGGTTGCATTCAATAAGGCCCACCTCGGAACCCTCCTGCTTATTCGTGTTAACTTATTTCAGTAAACTCTTCTTTTAATCTTAGATTACTAGAGAAATAATTTAACAAACTATTTCTAATAAAAAGGAAGGGTTAAATACAACTATTTTTTTTCGAAACGAAATATTTTCTTCTTACATTGTCCTTTTAATTGCTTCATTATTAGTATTTGGACTTGTTTTCGGAGGGTTGTCCTGACCAACCCACCCCATTTATTAAAAGATCCTTTTCTTGACAACCTTTTCCCTTTTCAAGACTTTCAGGAATCTCGGGTACCCCTATCACGTTCCTTGCTTCATTTTATAACTTTCCAACTTTGGGGGTAACTTTGGGATTAGCCTGACGAGGCTATAATTTCGAGTGCTTTGCCCCCTTCATCAGTCTATTACAATTAATTCACAGGAATTGATGTGTGAAAGGTGGCAAAGTCCTCGAAACTATAGTGTCGTTATAAATATTTAAAAACTAGAACTCTAAAAATGCAAAAACTAACCGCCCCGGGGGGGGGGGGGTGGAGTTGTAGGGACAAAAAATGAAAATCTAGGCCTTTGTACCAAACTCAACCAGAAGTGTATGGTAAAGTCAAGTGGATGGCCACATCAGACCGTGTCAATTTATTTTATTATCATGTAGGTATATTTTTTATTTCACCATCATCACAAAATAATAAATGTTTAATTCGAAAAAAATTTCTGAATCACATATTTTTTAGTTGTTTTAATTCACATTACTTAATGACTTTTGAATTTAAATAGAATTATATTTTGACAAGCAATAAATATTTACAAATTACTTAAATAATAGTAATTTTTCAAGATATAGAAAAAAAATGAAATTGAAAAGATAATATCTCAATAATAATTCTCAAAGGAAATTTAAATAAACTGACATATAATTTTTTTATTATTTTAATAACGTAATAATAATTTTTTTGAGTAATTACAGTATGATTGACCTTATTTATTTTAATATCATTTTTTTCATGATCCGTAGTATGAGATTACAAAATCCAAGTTATGTTAGATATATATAGGAGACTATTCACAAATTAAAAAAATAAAAAGAGTAAAAAGTAATCTAATATGAATGTAATTCAAACTGGCAGTCCTCAAAAGATTATCGAACAACTATTAAGAAACAGAGAAGATTTGTTTGACCTGCAAAACCTTGAACCAGGCGCAAGGCCAGGAGGCTTTCCAAATCGAAAAGTAATTAATGTCCCCTCGGGGACTTCTACTAGACTCCAAAGCGAAGAGTTGAGCCCCAAAAAGCAATGAAGGCTTTTTCTTAGAAAGATTCTTAATAAATACCTTCTCCTTTAAAAATAATAATTCAAGGTTTCGTGAAACATCTTTTTCGGAAAGATTTCTTTAAAAAAATAATCATTAATATTAAGAAGGTTCCTATTTTTACTTTATCCAATGCAAAGCATGGGTAAAGTATTGTAATCGCTCTCGGGGCAAGCGTGGCTTCAAAGGGTCCTCAGGTAAAGACTACGGAACCCATGGACTCAATTCAAGAAACAAATTGTAGTATTCAATTAGGTTGAATTTTAGCACGTGACGGTTTTGCCAAAAATTACAAGGGGTCTCGTCGAGAGGCCAAAAAGTGCGATTTTTTCATTTAGTGCGTGCGGATGTATGTATGTATGGATGGATGTATGTTATCGTTTTTTTGGCCCACGATTTTTTCCACACCGTTGCACCGATTGAAATGAAATTGAAAAACCTGGCATTCTTTTAACAAAATGAAGCGCTGATTAGTTTTTGGTACATATCGGCCCACAAACATTAGTACTTTATTACAGTACTTTTTAGTTTTTTCTAAATATCTTGAAAATGACTTAACCAATTTTGATGAAATTTAATATCCTAATTAAGTACCTTGGGGACCACAAAAAAGGTTAAATAAAGTTTTTAGTAAAATTATATTTTAAAGTACTTTACTCTAGAGTAAGATGGTACTTTTTTTAATTTTTTTAATTCTTTAAAATTTATTCATTTGAAAGTTTTAATATAGCTCATTTAGCCTTGCTTAAGTAAGAATGGATAGGCTTCTCTCTGTGAAATGCTAAAAATTTGGGAGGAATTTTTATGAGTAACCATAGCAACTGCGTTGTTTTCTTATCCGTTACCTTTGCTGAAGACAGAGAAATCGATTTTAAACCAAAAATAGCGATTGATTCTCATCTAGTATTTGAGGAATAATCATTCTATATTGGATTTTTGACGTTTCGGTTTTTATTAGTAACCATTGCTGAAGACATAGAGAAATCGATTTTAAACGAAAAATAGCGATTGATTCTCATCTAATACTTGAGGAATAATCATTCTATATTGGATTTTTGACGTTTCGGTTTTTATTAGTAACCATTGCTGAAGACATAGAGGAATCGACTTAAAATCAAAAATAGCGATTGATTCTCATCTAGTACTTGAGGAATAATCATTCTATATTGGATTTTTGACGTTTCGGTTTTTATTGGTAACCATTGCTGAAGACATAGAGGAATCGACTTAAAATAAAAAATAGCGATTGATTCTCATCTAGTACTTGAGGAATAGTCATTCTATATTGGATTTTTGACGTTTCGGTTTTTATTGGTAACCATTGCTAAAGACATAGAGGAATCGACTTAAAATAAAAAATAGCGATTGATTCTCATCTAATACTTGAGGAATATTCATTCTATATTGGATTTTTGACGTTTCGGTTTTTATTAGTAACCATTGCTGAAGACATAGAGAAATCGACTTTAAACCAAAAATAGCGATTTATTCTCATCTAGTACTTGAGGAATAATCATTCTATATTGGATTTTTGACGTTTCGGTTTTTATTAGTAACCATTGCTGAAGACATGGAGGAATCGACTTAAAATAAAAAATAGCGATTGATTCTCATCTAGTACTTGAGGAATAATCATTCTATATTGGATTTTTGACGTTTCGGTTTTTATTGGTAACCATTGCTGAAGACATAGAGGAATCGACTTAAAATCAAAAATAGCGATTGATTCTCATCTAATACTTGAGGAATAACAATTCTACATTAGGTATTTGACGTTTCGATTATTATTGGTAACCATTGCTGAAGACATGGAGGAATCGACTTAAAATCTAAAATAACGATCGATTCTTATCTAATACTAGAGGAATAACCTTATTGCATTCCATTTTTGATGTTTTGACTATTAATGGAAACCTCTACTGAAAATGTAGAAGAATCGACTTAAAATCAAAAAGACTAAATTCTTTTTTGGTAAACAACTCAAGCTTGAGTATTAGATGAGAATCGATGGCTATTTTTGATTTTAAGTCGATTCCTCTATGTCTTCAGCAATGGTTACAATAATAACCGAAATGTCAAAAATCCAATGTGGAATGGTTATTCCTCGACTCTTAAATGAGAATTATTTTTGAATTAATGTCAATATGAACTACAAATTGCAAGTGATATCTGATTAATAATAAAGGAACAAACATATTAATATTTCAAATGAATTTGGATAAAGTTTATTTTCCTACATTATCATTCTGATGAGTATTTAATTTTGGAGAAAAATTTGATGTTTTTGCTTCTTTTTTCAAAATATCTAAAAAACCACTAAAACTATTAAAAAATTATCATAATCATTGTTAAAGTCTATAAAAATAATATTAAAGCAAATAAAGTAAAAATTATAATATTTTAAGAGATATTAGGGCCAATTTTTTAAATTCTGTTTTGCTTTTGGAACGAAGTTCCTTTACGGGGCTTGCGGTAGGAGGTAACTGGCAGAAATCGTCACGTAACGGAAATGCTCACTCCAGGCGACCTGACTCAATGCCATCGGCCAAACCGGAAATAAAATAAACTGCAACGGATCGTTGCTAAACTTTATCCAAATTCATTTGAAATATTAATATGTTCTTGAGTAAAGTACTTTAAAATATAATTTTACCAAAAACTTTATTTAACCTTTTTTGTGGTCCCCAAGGTACTTAATTAAGATATTAAATTTCATCAAAATTGTTTAAGTCATTTTCAAGATATTTAGAAAAAACTAAAAAAGTACTGAAATAAAGTACTAATGTTTGTGGACCGATATGTAGCAAAAACTAATCAGCGCTTTATTTTGTTAAACTAATGGTAGGTTTTCAATTTCATTTCAATCAGCGCAAAGGTGTGGAAAAAATCGTGGACGAAAAAAACGATAAAACACACACACATACATACATCCATACATCCGCACGCACTAAATGAAAAAATGGCACTTTTTGGCCTCTCGACGAGATTCCAGGTAATTTTTGGCAAAACCGTCACGTGCTAAAATTCAATCTCATTGAATACTTCAATTTGTGACCTTAATTGAGTCTATGGGTTCCGTAGTCTTTACCTGAGGACCCTTTGAAGTCGCGCTTGCCGCGAGAGCGATTCCAATACTTTCTCCCATGCTTCGCATTGGATAAAGTAAAAAATATTTAAATCCCAAATAATGAATAAACAAAACTAAAACAAAATTCTATTTTAATCATAAAGTAGTTATTGATTTATTTTGATTAGATAATGTAAAATTTTTAAATAATATTCATTTCATATAGCGTTATTTAAATAATTCTCAACTTTAAAAACTAAAGATAGTAATTTTATACACATTTTGATTTTCAATATTTAATATATTCAAGAAAATAATGGAGTTATACAATTATTGTATTAATAATAGCCAGTATTTCTGGAGTGTGATTTTTTAAAAGGGATAAAATTTTTGGCAGTATTTTATTAACTCTAATATTTTTGAAATAACGTAAGAAACTTCATTCTTGACTGGGGTCCCCCGACCGCACACGTTTGAATTTTTATTTTCTGATTGTTTTTATGAATGATCCACACACCTGGGCCCCAACTGTGAAAATTTGTAAGAAATTTTATTGTAATACTATAATTTTGACTGCTCTTATGAGGCAAAACCAGTAGGGTATACAAATAAGCGAAGAGAATTTTAAGGACGTTAAGGAATTCCGCTATCTGGAAGTAAAATCACCTGGAACGCAAAAATAAATTAGATCCTGGATTGCTCGAGTTAAAATGAGATTTAATCAAAAATCATTGATCTTCTTGTAAATCAGCATAAAAAGAGAAAGGTTATGCTGAAGACATAATATGTACGGATGTGAAATTTGGACGATATTATAGAGGAAGAGATATAGACCAAGATACCTTCAGAAATATCGTGTTACAGGAGAATGTCAAAGATTAAATGGATGGATGTAATTACTAGGGTTCGGATCGATATGCACTAAAAAAACAGCAAAATATCCATTTAAAAAGGCAGAGATATGCACTAAAACTATGCATTTTAAAAGGAAATATGCACTTAAAATATTCATTATAAACCCACAATATCTCTAGATAAACCGACTCAAGGAATGGGTAAAAGAAGAAGAAAAAGGGTTCTCTGGGTGGGTTCTAATGCCCTAAAACACCCAGATACAAAAGATTATATGCAAAATCCGAACCCTGGCCATTACAAATGAGTTCTTGAAAAAAATTAAAGAAAAGAGAACCCTGTGAAAAATCTGGGGATGAGAAGACCCCAAATGATAAAGCATTCATTGAAACACGGAGGATTTCTAATTTTATAGTGCGAAATGGGAAAGACAAGGGCTAGTATTTTCTTTAAATATTGAAAGAAATGGGATGTATACTTTTAGAGAAGTGAAAGAGTTGTCATCAAACAGAGTTCAATGTAAACTTCCCCCTAGACCCACCTCCGATCATCATTCACCCCGCCAACTCTATACATGACCTCTGGACTCTCTCCTCTTTCTCTAACTCTCATCAGCTTTTAACTGAAGTAAAAAGTTACCGAGCATCGCTCGTTGCTCCAGGTATTAATTCCTTAAGATCTTAATTAATATGTAAATGAAGGGATCTAGAAAGTTATTCACAACAAGGATCAAAGAGACTAATGCTCTCAGGTCTTCGCGCTATGGCATTCTAATCAATGAACAAAACAATAAGTAATTCTCTAAAGAGATTAAATATCAGGGTTGATGTCCAAAGGCGGGGATTTAATAAAAAAAAAACAGTTTCTTTTTCTTTTTTGTTGTTGTTTGTTTGAGCTTTATTGTTTTTGATTAAATTTGCCCGAGGCATGTTTTTTATATAACAAGTGTAGTTCACTCTCGATTACCAATTTTATTGGTGATATAAAATTTATTTAATTTTCAATTATTTGTTCAAAATATTTTTTGTATCAAATATTAAAATTTTCTATAATATTAATGTATAAAGAAAATAATATATTTTTTAATGATAATTGAAATTTAATTGAAAAAGAGTTTAAAAAAGAATTAGTGTCTCATGTGAAAAGCCTGATATTACCACACTACTTTAAAATGAACCTATAATAACGAAAATATTTTTTTTCTGGAGCCAAAATTAGGGGGAGGGGTCAAAAAAATCTAGGCCATTTGAGCAAACTCAACTAAATTTAGTATACATAATCAGTGGGATCGCAGAACACTAAAAATGCAAAAACAAACTGCCCAAAATGGACCCTTGGACCAAACTCAACCAGAAGTGTATGGTAAAGTCAAGTAGATGGTCACATCAGAACGTGTCAATTTATTTCTACAGGAAATGATGTTATACGGGCGAAACGATCATCGCTGTCGGATGAAAATTTTAATATGCTAATGTTTATGAAGGGAAACATGCACCTAATGCAAAATGATGATCAATAACTGATTGCTGTTTTTTGTAATAGGTGCATATGTTTCAGCATTTTCTTCCTAAAAGCATTAAATACTTAATTTAACTAATTTATTTGTTTTATTTACCACTGTACAAAAGCCAAGCCTCTTCTAGTATCTTAAATATACATATAGGTAATGCTTAAACATTAGTACAACTTTTAGGTGGTTAACTTTTAACGGATAACTTTAACTTGCGTTAAATTTGTAAAAAGTTAACGCTTTAACGATTATAGAAGTTAACTTTTTGAGTAACGGATTACCGATTAACGAAGTGAACTTTCAAATTAACTGTGCCCAGCTCTGGATAATATATATGTGTGGATGTTTATTTGCATCAAGCAGAGGACAACCTCCTTGTTTCTCTTTATGTTTCTTATTTCGATTATTTTATTATTTTATCAACAATTAATGTACTTGATAAAGTCCTGAAAAGGACGAAACGTGGTATGAAAATTAATATTTAACATTAATAAAAAAAATTGTCCAAAACCAGTGAATATTTTATTTATTATTATAATAGACATGAATCAACTAAAGTTAATAACGTAGTTCCAAAATTTTACTCAGCGGTGTTTCATAACATAGACAGTTTTTCGTTTTTTAAAAATTTACCTAATATGGTTTCATCTTAAATATTTAGGAAATGAGCATTAAGAATTTAGTTAGGCAAAACAGTGGAATTTAGAATGAAGAAATTTTGATAGCTATATTTAAAAAATTCATCTATCTAATACAAATAAACTGGGGTGTATATACATGACTATCACCCTTCTTTCCTTGCTGAAGACCCGATTTGTTCACCTCCGGTCCATCCTGCTAACAATCTTGGGGTACTAGCTAAACCAACTTACTGTATGATATTTGGGGAAACATCTAATGTTATTTATTTATTTATATTTAAATGTATTTTTCATACATATATATTAAAATATTACAAATTTTAATACTAAAGTTATAATATTTCTCAATATTTCTCAATAGAAATGTTCAAGAATGTTAAGATATAATATCCTCACTTGGTTCTTAAATTGAATCAGACTTGATGCTTTTGTCACTTCAGCTGGTAAAGAATTAAATTCCTCAAGTCTTCTAAAATATAATGAATTTCTTGCGACCTGTTTCCTCACCATCACAATAAATATATTATCTCTAATTCGTGTCTCATGATCATGGATCTCGTTGACCAATGTGAAAATTAGATAGGCTGGCAGCTGCCTATGATATAATTTATATACAAAAACACATTGTCTGTAAAAATAAGAATTGCTCCACATTCCTAAGTCCTAAACATTCCAGCATACTACTTATTGATATAAATCAACAAGGAAAGGTTTGGTATTCGCGAAACTTCCCCCTCGTTAAGCAAACACAACAACCGGCAAAAATACAAAATCCCCGATTTAGAACACAGCTAAATTGATGACGAATGAAGGGACGCTTTCAACATCCCTTTTTCTACGCATTCCAAACCCTATCTAGAGAATTCCAGGGAACTCGAACGCTCATAGAGAACAGAAAACTCTGCCTACATCTCTCAACAGCATCTCCGGGTCTTTTGGGTTACCCCGACATGTGTCACATTTTAAAATAATTCTCAGGCATCTATTTTGTAAGATCTGCAGCTTATCAATATTCTCCTGAGTACCAAAATATAATATTGTAGGACAGTAAGAGAAACTAGGACTAATTATAGTTCTATACATCTTAATTCATAGTGTTCATATTCAAATTATTACTAGCTCTACCAAAGTATTGCACTTTTCTGTTTACATTCTTCAAGAGCTCACTCTATGATGACTCTTAAAGTTCAACTTCGCGTCAACCACTACTCCGAGGTATTTAAATCAATCCATATATTCCAAATTTACTCCATTCAGATAGAATGGAGTTAACCCTTCTCCACCCATCCCCAAAATGCATTACTTTAGATTTAGTACAATTTATAAACAGTTTATTCATATTTAGCCAGTCTTCCAACTTCCTAAGGGTTCCATTCTCTGACAAGCCCTCTCAACATCAGAATCCTTCACAGATATTAGTGTATCATCGCCAAACATATTTATAAAAACATGATCATCAATACATATTAGAGCAATCTCACAGTTATTTTTGCTTTAAGTTTAAGTTAAATTCAAGCCAAGTTTAACTAGTGGATATCAGCATCAGGTGTCCGCGACTAATTACTGAGAAGCTATATATTTTTCAATGATTGATCACTCTGAATGGTTTGATTTTTTCATTTATATTTATTTTTTATTAATATTGTAACTTGTAAATTTCAAGTTTATATCTTATTTGGTTTACAAACTACAATGTTCTGACAAGCAGACATTGCAATGTCACTAAATAGGGTCCCGTTTTAAATCAATCACGATATCGATCAAATTTAATTGCTTTCAAATAAACACCTCAAAAATCAATTAGTAAATGTAATTATTTAATTAATTAAGAAGGCAAGCGGTCTCTCTGAGTCTCTGAATAATAATCTAGGGAGAAATATTAAATTATAAAATAATTACCTTGTCAACGCATGCTGCGAGCTCCATCTCCGCTCGTTACTCTCAGTTGCAATGTCTGGTGAAGCAGCAACTGAAAGTAAAAAAGAGAAGAACCGTTAATAAACAAGATATCAGGCTAAGATAAATGAAAATACGGAAAATCAAGTCAAAAGATTTTCAAAAACAGATATTATTAAAGAGTTATGTTTACTTAAGATACCACGTTGGCTTACATCTAGCTGACATGTATGTATAATAGGGTGGTCCTTATTTTGGGTATTTTCGAATTTTTACGCGAACAAGGGCTCATATGGTTCAAAATAAATAAAAAAAACTATCCCCAAAGTTTCAAGTCCTTATCTCAATTATAACCTGTGCCCCCAGCGATGTTAAGTTTCTCATCTAAATAACATAATAACATAGGGTTTTTGGCATTAAAATATCAATTTTTTGTTCCGGCCAAAATAATGATTCAAAAAATTTGAAACTTTGAAGACTTTATCCTTATATTAGTAGCTATCTCTCAGAATTATTACATATTTTTAGCTATTATAATTTTGAAGTTACAGCTAGATAAAATACTGCTATATCTTACTGTTACTAAGTTATAGACTCCAAAATTAAAATAGTTAAAAATCTGTCAAAATTCTGAGGGATAGCTACTATAATAAGGATAAATTCTAAAAAGTTTCAAATTTTTTGGACCATTATTTTGGCCGGAATAAAAAATTGATCTTTCAATGTCAAAAACTCCATGTTATTTAAATGAGAAACTTATATCGCTGGGGGCACAGGTTATAAATTGAGATAGAGACTTGAAACTTGGGGGATATTTTATTTATTTATTTCGAACCATATGAGCCCTTGTCCGCATAAAAATTCGAAAATATCCAAAATAAGGACCAACCTAATGTATAAGTATATGTATATGTCTAACGTGTTGTATGTAGGTATTGTACATACTATATATGTACCTACAGCTAGAAAAAATTTAGAATAAGCTCTATTACAACAAGCTCCATTAGATATGTATCTTAATGAGAAATCAATGAGTTTATCCTCAGCTTGGAGGAAATAAACATTTACCTAATTATATACCATAATGATGAGATATGTAGGTATTAATATATTTTTTTACTTAGAGAAAGTGTTGTAGGTTTTAGGTGAAATATGATATTAATTAATCAAATAAAGGGTGTGTAGCTTCACAGTGAAACTACATACCTTTTACTTTATTAATTAATATATTTGTTAGAGTCTGTATAAGTTTCTAAGGTCTGACCTTCATCATCAGTCTTTTTAATTAGAAATATTCTGTTATTTCTCATGGATTCAAATGCCCGATTGGATGTAGCATCAAGCAGAAGACATCATCACACATTGATTTCTCCTTATGTTTCAACAACTCTGTTATTCTTGCCAAACTAAATATTTTAAAGATATATATCTATTTATAGTATTAAAGAAATACAATTATATAAATATGGTATATGAGATAAACAGGGGTATAACTAGTAAAGAAACTTAGTGTGTGTTTAAATAAAATCATATTTTTTTGAGTTTTAACACACCATACTCAATATCCTTTTGAAGTAGCTTAAATCTAAAAGAAGGACCTTCAAAATTAATTAGAAATGAAAATTAATGGGAAACCTTAAGTAAAAAAATAAATGAGCAATCATTAAATATCATGCTAACATAATATACCAAACAGCAAGGTAATTAAATTTAATAAACTTAGAATATTTTATATGAAAAATAATAACAATTTAATCGAAAAAACAAATTTGTTACGTCATTGATTTACCAAATGATAAATTGTCATTAGAACTTGAGTTGCAAAATGGATATAATATATATTTTTTTCCAAAACAACATATCATTGAATGGATTAAAGCTTAATGTCTGTCTCATAGTCTGATGCAATTCACGAAATTGAGTCATCTATAGAGATGGAGTTAGAAAAAGACAGATAGAATTAACACCGAAATAAATGAGAGGCATTAATTATTATGTTATAGAATCAAAGAAAATGCTGAAAAATGAAGGTAGCTTCAGTGTTTTATGTTCAATTATTTTTATCTTCATCTGAAGATTGTTTGAATCTACATAATATATATGCAAATAACTACTATATTTCTTTAAGAAGCAAATAAATACAGAATGGAATAATCACTTTAACTTTTATCTATATATATAAAATTAAGGTTTTGTCTGTACATTGGTCCAAATCACGCCAAATTTTGGTTGCACACGTTTCAAGCAAAGTTATGAACGAAAACACCCTCAACAAAATTCCTGTCTGTATGTCTGTCTGTCTGTCTCGTTTCAGTGGTTTCCGCGAAAAGTTGCTCACGATTCACGTCAAAACGGCTGAAGGGATTATTATGAAATTTCATATTTGTATCAGAGGTCTTCTAACTTACGTTTTTAGCTATATAACGTTTTGATATTTTGACCCCAAAAGGGGGTTTGGAGGGGGTGCACGAATGAAAATTATCAAATAACTCTTAAACTATTAACTCTACGGGAAATTTTATAATGAGCAAAGTTGTAGGGGATGTGATTTCTGACAACTTTTGTTTAAAAAATTTCCCCAAAACCACCCAAAAAGGGGGGAAGGAGAAAAATATATAAATTCTTGCCCTTGGAGCAAACTCAACCAAATTTTGTATACATAATCTGTAGGCCTCTAGAGAGCTAGAAATGCAAAAACTAACCACCCAAAATGGGGGGGGGGTCAAAAAATGAAAATTCTTGCTCTTTGACCAAACTCAACCAAATTTTGTATACATAATCTGTGGGCCTCTAGAGAGCTAGAAATGCAAAAACTAACCACCCAAAATGGGGGGGGGGGGTCAAAAAATGAAAATTCTTGCTCTTGGACCAAACTCAACCAAATTTAGTATACATAATCTGTGGGTCTCTAGAGAGCTAGAAATGCAAAAACTAACCACTTAAAAAGGGGGGGTCAAAAAATGAAAATTCTTGCCTTTGGAGCAAACTCAACCAAATTTTGTATACATAATCTGTGGGACTCTAGAGAGCTAGAAATGCAAAAACTAACCACCTAAAATGGGGGGGGGTCAAAAAATGAAAATTCTTGCTCTTGGACCAAACTCAACCAAATTTTGTTTACATAATCTGTGGGTCACTAGAAGGCTAGAAATGCAAAAACTGGGTGCGGGGGTGGAGTGGGGTGGGTTAGGGCATGGGATGCGCGGAGTGGAATGGCGGTGGAGTGAGGGAGTATGGCGGAGTAGGGGGGGGCACGGGGTGGTGCAAGGTTGGTGGATGGGGGGTTCAGGTGAGGGTCCAGTGGCGTAGTGGGGTGGTACGGGGTGGGGGTCCGAGGTGGGGGTGCAGGTTAGAGTGTTGAAGTGGTGGTGTGGGGGCGGGGGTTGGGGTGCTGGGTGGGTTTCGTGGAGTGTGGTGGGTTGGAGTGGGGGTGAGGTTGGGGTTCGTGGGTTGGGGGCCCGAGGTGGGTGGGGTGAGGGTTGGGGTGGTGGTGTGGGGGCGGGGGTTGGGGTGCTGGGTGGGTTTCGGGGAGTGTGGTGGGTTGGAGTGGGGGGTGAGGTTTGGGTTCTGTGGTATGGGGGCGGGGGTTGGGCACGGGTTCATGGTGCGGGGGTAGGGGTGCTGGATGGGTCGGGGGGAGTGTAGTGTGAGGGTGGGATTCGTGGGTTGGGGGTCCAGGGGGCGTGCCCCCTGGCTAGCAAGAGGGGCCGCCGAAGGCGGCCTTGCAGCCAGTTATGTATATAATATTATACAGATTTTCCCAAACTTTTTTGACCGTGGCCGCGGTACGAGGTTTTAAAATTTTTCGCGACCCATTTATTTACAAAACAAATTTTATTTTTTAATAAAAATCAAGTTATTTTTTTGTTTATTTCATACAAAAAAATTGCAAAATAATTATATAAGAAAAATATAATTAATTAAAAAATTCTAAAGAGAAACAAAGAGGTTTGTCCTCTGCTTGATGCAAATAAACATACACATATTCATCGAAATTATATATCACTATATATATTATTTACTTGTTTGAGACCATAGTTTGAAGACTTGATCTTCATCATCAGTCTTTTTAATTATAAATATTATTTTTCATGGGGTCAAAACCGTATGGATATTGAACATTTTTAACTGGCTCCCAGCTAAGTAAAGATCGAAAATTTTCAATATCCATACGGTATTGAACCCATGAAAAATAATATTTATAATTAAAAAAGACTGATGATGAGACCAAGTCTCGAAACTATAGTCTTAAAAAATAAATAATATATATACAGATATAATAATAAAACTAAGATACGAGGTAGGTTTCACAAAAAAGAAATAAAACAAAATTGAGTTTTTGAATTCGATATATTTCGGGGTTAGCCCATCATCAGGAGTCTAAGAAAACTGATTACATATTGGAAAAATAGTTTTACAAGTAAAATTTAATTTTTTTAAATGTATGTAGTGGGGAATGTAGGAAGAGGGGAGAAGTTGTTTGAATTAATATTCTATTGAGATTTGAGCTGGCTGCAATTGCACTCTCTCACCTACCTTTCGTTGTACCTTCTCAGGTACTTGTCCATCCGTTATTATAATAGCAGGCATAGATCCCTTTCAGCCAGCTCAAATCTCAATAGAAAAATATTAATTCTGCATTGAACAACTGCTCCCCCCCCCCCCTTTCCCCCACATTCCCCCACCACATACATTTAAAAAAAAAAAAAAAAATTAATTTTAAATTCTTACTTGTAAAACTATTTTTCCAATATGTAATCAGTTTTCTTAGACTCCTGATGATGGCCAACCCCCGAAATATATCGAATTCAAAACTCAATTTTGTTTTATTTCTTTTTTTGTGAAACCTACCTCGTATCTTAGTTTTATGATATATTATAAAAGTTTTAAGAAAAAATAAAACCGACTTCAAAAATTAAATGCAACAAATATAAAAATACACTAAAGGGTATAAAATAATTATTATCTTATTTAGTTACAACTAAACGACGAAATATTAACACGAAATTACTTTTTAAAGTCGGTGCCAAACAAACTATACCTATAAGCGAGCGTACCCGCCAAACGTACTAAGTAAGATCCGTCGAGTGCGATTCATAAAAGGTATATGTTTGGCACCAACTTCAAAAAGCAATTTCGTGTTAATATTTCGTCGTTTAGTTGTAACTAAATAAGATAATAATTATTTTATACCTTTTAGTGTATTTTTATATTTGTTGCACTTAATTTTTTGAAGTCGGTTTTTATTTTTTTCTTAAAATTTTTATTTTTTCTCTTTTTAGTGATGTTATTAATAGTGATTATATCATCAGAACTTGACCAAATTAATATGACACCATCCCTAAGACACCCCCTTTCGGATAAAAAAGAACCATCGAAATCGGTTCATAAACAAAGAGGTTAGGTCTAAACAAGCCTAAACAAACCTAATAAAAAAGGTCTAATACCTATGAAAAAAAATCGAAAAAAAATGGGACCAATCGGAAGCTAGACTGGACCCAATGCAAAAAAAATTTTCAAAATCGGTTGACAATTGGCGGAGATATGAGGTAACATAGGCACAAAAAAAAAAAAAAAAAAAAAAAAAAAAAAAATTCAATCGAATAGAGAACCTCTCCTCCTTTTTTGAAGTCGGTTAAAAATGTTTCACCTAGAACTAACACCGAACTCCTTAAAAGTTAATATATATACAGATATATAATTTCGATATATATGTGTGTATGTTTATTTGCATCAAGCAGAGTGACAACCTCTTTGTTTCTCTTTTGAATCAACAACTCTGCTACTATCGGCATAAACAAAAAACTTTTCAATTAAATTTAAAAATCAACAATTATATTCATTGAAAACTTTAGTAAATGAAGCAAACTCTGTTTCCACATATTTAGTCCTTAGTGCGAAGGATATTGTTTGTTGTTTGTCATCACATAAAAATTTCAAATTAGGAGGTAATGATGTTAATTTTTTTCTCAAATTAGGTTCGGTATCCAATCTGTTTCGATACTTATTTTTTAAATACACCAAGGCTGAGAACGCAGCTTTACACATAGGTATAAGTGGTGACAAAAGGCATTAAAAATTGTATCGCTTTTTCGACTTACAATTGGATATCCTTTTTGACAGCCCAGCCAAAAATTAATTAGTGGTACAGTTTCAAACACATTTTTCAGATCGGTGTCGCATGAAATTTATCAACTTCTTGTTCACTAAGATTAAACATTTCTTCCTTTTCAATTTCAACAGAAAAAGGATCTTTAATCCACATGTTATTTGAAGCAATATCCGGAAAGTAGTTTTTAAAACTATTTATTATCTCCTATTCCTAGTGCCTAACTGATGTAAAAAATAATTTTTTTGTGTTTTTACAATATTTTTTCGCGACCCGGCAAAATTTTTCTACGACCCTGTGCCGGGTCGCAACCCACACTTTGGGAAACACTGTGCTATAAGGCTTGATCAGATTTTAATTTAATATTAATCAATTGAGAAGACTTAGAGATATCGTATAAAGTCGAAAATTTAAATGATTTCTCGGAAAGTGAAGATTTCAGTCATCACTTCTCAAAAAATAATTTTCTTCAAGGGAAACAAGTATATTTGGTTATATTGATTTTTGACCTCCTCTTGAATCGATATATGATTATCACAAAGTATAAATAGAGGGGGTAACTACCCTTGAAGGTGTTTATTCCAATGCCAATGCAAATCTAACGTGCTAAGCGTGGAAATGACTTTAAACACTTACTCCAAGAATTCTGAGAAAGATAAATTTATATTTACTCATAAGTGGATTTTTTACGTAGTTTTAGGCCCTAAATTATGGGAAACCATCACCGAATGGTATAAAAAAATTTAATGTATAATATAATATGAAATTTTTGCAGAACTCTTAACATGGGGGTAGTGGAACATCAGTCGGAAATCAGTATCTTAAGGAAAAAATGAATAAAGAATATTTACCCTAGGTCCTAGAACTACAATAAATCATTCCGATATCCCTTATCCCTAATAGTATCGGTAACTGTAAACTAATCTTGATTACTCATTTTAGTAGTGTAGGAATCGTCAAATGTTATTTCTGTGTTTACTGCATTGGAAGAAGAAACTATTATGTGATTATTATTATTATATTCAGAGGATACAAAATTACTTGGGAATTTAAAATTTTGAGAAAATTTCAATTTTTAAAAATTAAAACCCATATACTTTCGCTGCTCTTCCAAAAAAGGACGCTGTATATGTAGCAATTGTTAAGCTGGAAAAATATTCTTACACAGGAATCACATTTTATTATAATGTTATGAATACACTTTTCAATTTTGGGTGAAACAAATTTTTAGACAACCAAGAGACAAATAAACAAAATTTTTTTCATTAAATAAGGAAATACTTAGAGAAAATAAGCTGACGTGTTCTGATGTGGCCATCCACTTGACTTTACCATACAACCTGGCCCCTAAAATTATTTATAATCATGTAGGGGGAGGTTAGTTTTTTGCTTTTTTAGTCTTCTGGGGTCCCACTGATTATGTATACAAAATTTGGTTGAGTTTGCTCAAATGGCGTAGATTTTAAATTTTTTACCCCCCCCTTAATTTTGGTTCGATATGCACCAAAATCTAATCAGCTCTTAATATCAATGGACCAAAACTACGTGTGAAATTTGGTTTCGATATTCAAACTAGTTTTTGAGCTAACTCGTCCACAAAAATTTGGTAACGGACAGACTAACGGACAAAACCAGACAGTCTAACTAACAATCAAAATAGTTTCAGCCGTTTTTGAGATATTTCGAAAAAAGAAGCAGAAAAAACACTTTTTTCATGCACGATTACAATACTTGACCATACCCTGTGTAGTAAAGTAAAAATATAAAAACTCGTATCCTTATAGATTGTGTATTGATTTATTTATTTAATGGGTTTTCTTTATTATACTTTTGTTTTTCCATTTTAGGAAGTACCGAAGATGAGACACGTGAGTCTCGCTCGACTTTGCATAATTCCAGTGGCCTTGAATAAATGACCAGTTTTGAAAATAGCACTCACGGACAGTTAACGGCATCAGGTGTGATTCCAGGGAGGGAAAAATGAGGGAATGTAGAGGAGAAGAGGCAGGGGGCGAACACCTGCTATTAAAATTCATCAAGAAAATTCATAACATGAGTAAATATCATTGGAGCACTTATGAATGAACCAATGAATGGATAATTGATTGGATGAGAGTGAAAATCCAAATGAAATCGCCAATAGCTGTTCAGTCTGCTTCATCCATTTCAGTCAAATTTGTAAATAGGACTATTTGGTAACCGTTGTGTTTACAAGATAAAAACAACTGATAAGTGATATAAATGTTGTTTAAATTGATTATATGAATCAATTACAACATCGGTTCCCAACTGGTGGGTCGCGAAAGGGTCACAGGTGGGTCGCGACTCGATCTAAAACTATCAGAAACAATCGAATATACCATCAGAAAAGATAAGAAAAATCGAAACAAATCGACTCAATGTTGAAAGTGACTCAAGATTAAAAACATCATTCACTTCATTCAATCCTGACATTGACGTATTAGTTCAATCGAAACAGTTCCAAAAATCTCATTAATATAGTATTCTTACTTAAAAACAGCTATTTTATATATTGATAGATTGTGATAACAATTTTCTTAACTGTAATCATATCAAAGCTGTATGCAGTTTTTTGCCTGAAAAATTAAAAATTTTGTGTACTTTTATAATTGTTGTTTTTATCTTCACCTAGGAACACCTGTTAGTGAGTATGAAACCACTTGTTGCATATATTGCAAACATATATCTATTGTTAAATAGTTAATAAATTGCTACAAAGTGCTTATATTTTGTCAACCATTTTTAAAGAACGCAAATTGTTTATCAATAATCAATCTGTATCTTCAAAAAAAGCATATATATTTATTTGCAATATTTGATGGTAAATTATTATACTATATATATTTGTCTAGATTAATTTGTAACAACGCTTAGAGAAATTTCTCTAAAAAAATTACCGTCTTGCCTAGAATCGAACCTACGAACTCTTGAACTAAGGGCATTAGCTCTAGCCATTATGCCATTGAAACATTAATAATTATATTTGGATTTCTGTTACTAAAACTATATATTTTTGATTTAGACTGTGTCGAGATAATATTGTATTCATTTGAACTCGAATGAAAATGAAAAAAACACCAATAGATTTTAAATTAAGAAACATTAAATATATATTAATTAACGAGGCAAATTTGAAACATAATTGTCAGCTCGGATTTTAAACTGATGGCTCCAATCGATTTTCATTAACCAGGCAAATTTGAACATATAATTGTAATTTTGAAATGAAAGACTCCAATTCATTTTAAATTAAGAAACATTAAATATATTTTTTGTAATTAATTAAATTAATTGAACCGCGTAAATTTGAATAATTTCCATGATTCAGCCTGCGAATTTTTTGCAGTTCATAAATCATTTCATTATTTTTGTTTTGAAAAGGAAAAATGAAATTTAAATTTAAATATATTCATAATTATTCCTCCCCCCCCCCGCCACTCAAAAATTAAAAGAGGAGAAACTTTTAAGAGACGATGTATTTTCGGTAGTTTACGGGTATACATTTGGAGTGTGGTTTTTTAAGAGGAATAACATTTTTGGACCGAGACGCTGCCAGCCAGGGCACCAGCCCTGAGGGCCGAGCTTCGAGGGCGTGCCGAAGGCACGCACGAAAAGCTCGTATATACATAAGGGAGCGATATGATACAAATAAGGTTTTTTACTCCACCGTGGAGGTATTCCGATAAGCTGAAAAAGATTGGGAACCACTGAATTACAATGTTCATTTAAAGATATGGGTGTTTTCGGGGCTTTAGGTTATTGACCAAATGCAGCTTGGACAACACATTTCAATTGTGTCGAAATCTGACCGAAAGAAGCTTGTCTTCCTATATATTTCCCGACGTTTGTTATGGGCCCGCAACCTTTCATCTCCAGCATGGCCCAAACTGTTTTAAAGAAAAAATATATTTAAAATAATAATAATAAAAAAGGAGGGGTCGGTAGCGTAATCGGTTAAATCACCAACTTTTCTAATCTAAGAGAACATCAACCTAGACTTCATCAGTTCGATCCCAGCAAGAGGCAAAGTGAATGTATTTGAAAATAATAAAAAAACCGGCCCCTCGGCTCCAGAAACTGACAATCTCTGGTTCTACAAAACTCGCGCATGCGCAGGACAAAATTTCGTAACAAGCAACCATGAATCGTGAGAGGCAAAACAAGATTACCCCAGGTGGTAACCAATCCACCCACCCTCGAGTGCCAACCGGGCATTCAGATTCTGGAGGACCCGGACCATCACGAAATTATAGAAGAAACAATGGAAGAATAAAGCCAAAAATCCATACATACCTGGGCACCTTTAACATCAACACACTCATCCGGCCAGGAAAAAAAATTACATAACCTGACCATGGAACTTGATAACACGTTCCGGAAAAAGATAGAGGCGTGGAAGGTCCAACCAGAAAGAAACACCAAGCTTTGCGTGATCCCAAGGGTCCAAACGCAACAAATAATAATAATAATAATAATAAAAAAATTAGCCAGCGACCTAGGTGGACACGCGTCCCAAGATATTCATACCGATATATTCCAAAACACTTGAGATATCAAATTCGTTTTTATTTTTATTGATAAGGAGAGAATGGGTGAAGTTCTGAAATTTTTTCATAATTTTAAATTAAGCCACTTCTGAAGGCCAGCATGTACAAAAATCATGTAATAATGGCCACTTTGAGGAACTCTAATGTCATTTTGAAGTGAATTAAATTTAAAAAATAGCATAATTTTACTTAAAGAGATTTTTACAAGAATACTGCATATTCTAAGTTGAATTTTTTTTTAATTTGATCCATAATTATTCGGCTTTTTCAAAAAAAATCTTAGTAGTAGCTCAAACCTAAAATACTCTGACAGGCAGACATTGCAGCAACAAGCAGAGATTAGGTGAGGTAGAGAAAGGTCATACCATCCTTGTTAAGGTTTTGACCAGGTTTCCTTAACAACATATGGCAAATGCCGGGATGGCTAATGCGTCGCTTGCTCCTGGTATCGGGTTTTTGCGCGGAATTTTTAAATTACTTTTTGTCTTTTGATGGAAATCTATGGTCATGTTATTTGTTAATGAGCATACATTTCTATTTTTTTCTTTCTTTTTTTACTTGTTTATTATTTGTTAAATTGTTGTAATTAATTTGTATTGATGTTTATTAATGTATTGTAGCTAGATTGTATTGATGTTTGGAGGACCTAGCCACCGAGGGCTTGTGCCTCTAAGCAGGTCGAGGAATAAAGATTTATTTATTATTTATTAATAAGACCCAGTTTTCCGAATGAACGGAACCTTAAAAAAATACTTAGAATAAATGAATTGAAAATAAAACCAGGAAAAAATAAAATTAACGTGAAAAATGTTGCTGTATCCGTTGGTCTGGAAAACTTAATAAAAACAAATATATTTTTTTTAAGTCAATCCAAGCAGCTGAACTTTTTTATTAAAAATTAAACATATGTATTTCCCAAGCAATACAAAAAAATAATTATTTTCAATTTATTAACCCTCAATTTAATAATTTTCTTCCTCATCAATGCTCGATATAATTAAACGTGAACGTTTTTTCGATTGAATGATATCAATTTCATTTTCTGAATCATTTTCATCAATTTCGTCTTCTGACCACTTTAAAAATCTGTAATTTTGGCTTGTATATTGTTATTCCTTAAATGCTCGTTATGGATCTCTTGATATGTTTTACAGCTAAGAATTTATTTTTATATATTGCAAGTAATCTTATAGAAAACTAAAGAATTATTTTTCACAATTTAAAAAAAAATTTATAATCTAAAAATTATATATATAATAATTAAAATTACTTGTATATGAATGATTAATTTGTAAGAAATCTACGATTTGTTTTGTAACCTATAATACAGGGTGGGATATAAAGATCTACCACATTTTGAAGACGTATAAAAAAATAAGAAAATTTAACTAGAAAAAAAACTGAATATATTTTTGAAAAGAACATAATTTTTTTTTAAATGTGTTTTAAACATTATATCAGACGAAAAAAAGTGTGTGTGTGTGGGGGGGGGGGGGGGGTCAAAAATGAAAATTATAGCCCTTTCGATCAAACTTAACCAAATTTTGTACACATATTTTGTGGATCCCCAGAACGATAGAAATGTAAAACTAACCACCCAAAATGGGGGGAGGATCAAAAATTGTAGCCCCTTCGACCAAACTATGTATACAAAATTTGGTTAGTTTTTGCATTTCTAGCCTTCTGGGTGTCCACAGAATATGTATATAAAATTTGGTTGAGTTTGGTCGGAAGGGCTAGAATTTTCATTTTTGAACCCCCCCCCCCCTTTTTTTCGTCTGATATAAAGTGTAAAACACATTTAAAAAAATTATTTTATGTTCTTTTCAAAAATATGTTCAGTTTTTTTTTAGTTAAATTTTTCCAATTTTTATACCTCTTCAAATGTGGTAGATCTTTATCCCCTACCCTGTATAAGGTTTGGCTAATGTAAATAAACACTGGTTCAAAGCCTGAACAATCAATTTTGGATGGTCAAATATAATACCTAAATATATGTTGATTTGAGGTTCACAATCTTTTTTTTGCAACTAATTTCTTAGTTGACTACATGTTCAGTCATAGTGAATGGTGATTATCTGTTTATGCTACTGGTCCTAAAATACATATGGTAATATATGTAGTTTCAGTCAAAACGACTTTATAAAGAGTTTCGGCTTAGGATTTTAAAATCTCTTTCAAAATAAGTACAGATAGTCATCTCAAATAATCGACCTGTTAAGGTTATTTCATAGAACTCGAGAAACAAAGGTTAAAAAAAATTGTCCTGCTGCCAAAAAGCGTGCATTTCGAAAAATTTAGAATTTATTAGATTTTGGATTCCCTAGCTTCAGAGATTCCGTAGAATTAAAATAAACAAGAAATGTTTTAAGTACCTATGTGAAATTCTTGAATTGTTAAAACTTACCAACTGAAATTTGCACTACCAGTTTGTATTAATAAAATGCAATTCAAGTACAAACGGTTAGTTAACAAAAAAATTTACTTATTTATTAAAATTTGCCATTAGCGAATCTTAAGGGAGTTCGGGGCAGCTTAACTATCTGGTTGATATTCGAAAAATCTTTTGTAATTCTGCAGAGTGACAACGTCTGCCTACTAAATTTTTTAATACAAAAATTATTAATAATGAGGTTAATTTCGAATAAAACTCTTTGTTTTGATAATATTAATAAGAAGATTATTGAGATAAATTTTTTCTCATTATAAAATTTAACACAAAAACGATTTCAAGAAATAGAGTTGGAATTCTACTGCTTTTGTTATATTCTGTTGGCTGCAAATAACTTTTTATTTTTTTACATTTATGAATAGCTAATTAACTAGAGTGTCAAATCTATTGAAAAATGTATCATTCGATTCCTAAAAGTTTAATTATTGATCTGTATAAATTTGGTGAAAATGGTATAATTTGTATAGAAGTTATAGCCTTTTTAAAAGCTCGGTCCATTTACTTCCATGTTAAAAGGACAATTTTCAATAATTTATTTCTCGGTAATGGGACAGACGATCAACTTCAAATTTCGGGAATAAATATTTAATACATCAATGATTCGATAATAAATAATAATTTTTTATAAAAATGATAAACAGTCCCAAACCCCTTAAAGGTTTTTCTTTTTTCTTTAATTGTATTAGATTATATAGTGTAATACAATCAACATTTATTGACTGTTTAAATTATGATGTGTTAGCTGAATAGGAACGTCGATAAAAAAATCGGGGATCTCCTCAATTTATTATCTTCCGTTAAAATGATAGATGTCTGACATGGTTGTTATCCTACTATATTGAATATTTTTGCATTAAGTAATCAAAAAGAGGCTCTGATCTGTCAAGAGTATAATGCAAGAAAATTTTCATTTAATATTCCCTTATCGTCTGTTTATGTAAAATTCAAATAAAACAGCGGAATACCAACAGTTGGCATTTTTCACAAGAGATAACAAAAACGGGAAATAATGAACTAATGTAAATTAATCAAAACAAATTCAGAATGGATGAGTTATTTAAATTCCATTGTGTTGTTTAGTTAAATTAATATCAATATTCATTTATACAATTTTCTAAACAAGCTATGGGGGAGGTAATTTATAAGTTTTATAAGTAAATTCTACTTTCTTGGTTGGCTTTTTCTTATTATTTCAAAAACTATTTTGTTGAAAAAAATAAGAGAAATCAAGGCATTAAGGCCTACAAGTTTCAAAAATAAAGATCATAAAATCCTAAAATTAAAAACTATTAATTGTATTTTGTTTGGTGTTCGTTAATAGGTTCATGAGCCAGTGCATGGGTTTTAGTATGTGGTCAAATTTTGTTTGCGCTCTAGCTCAAATATCAATAAGAATATCGAAACGAACATATTTAATTTTTTTAATGAAATTGATGAGAGAAGGAGTTACACCAAATAGATGCATTAGGATGGCCCATATTTTGGGTATTTTCGAATTTTTACGCAGAGAAGGGCTCATATGGTTTGAAATAAATAAAAAAAATATCTCCCAAGTTTCAAGTCTCTATCTCAATTATAACCTGTGCCCCCAGCGATGTAAATTTCTCATCTAAATAACATGGGGTTTTTGGCATTAAAAGATCAGTTTTTTATTCCGGCCAAAGTAATGATTCAAAAAAATTGAAGCTCTGTAGACTTTATCCTTATAATAGAAGCTATTTGTACTGATTTTTAGCTATTATAATTTTGGAGTCTAACTTAAATAACACTAAGATATAGTAGTATTTTATCTAGCTATAACTCCAAAATAATAATACCTAAAAATCTGTATTAATTCTGATGGATAGCTAGTAATATAAGGATAAAGTCTATTGAGTTGACTTTGTTTACAGAGGGCGCATAGATTGTTTCCACATTATTAAATAAATACATGAAGTCAGTAAGAGTGATTTTAAGTCGAGAAGTACTATATATTTGTGTATTATAGTCATGAAGCTATAATTAATTAATTCAAAAACTTGAAATTATTTTACCACCGAAATTTTACCATTTGAAATTTAAGAGACTTTTAAATTGTGTTTTATATATCCTACAGATAGATTTTGAATTAACTCATCTATGAAATAACTTGTTTCTTAGCTTATCATTTCTAAAGTGTGCCTTCAATATTCAAGCATGACAATCGGTAATTGAAAGGACCTACTAAATGATGAAGTTTCAGCCAACAAGATTCTTCAGTATAGTAAAGAATATTTTTGAAAAATTTAAGATACTTTTTAAAATTTAAATTATAAAAAATTAGGTAGGTTTCACTAAGTGCCGGCTTTACCGGAGGGCTATTGGGGTCTATAGTGGGGCGGCGGTAAATACGTAAAGGGCGCAAAGGCTGTAAACATTCTTATTTTTATAAAAATTTTATATGAAGAATGAAGTATATATATTTGATATACTATTCAATTTTTTTTCTCTTGAATAGATTTATAAATATTTTGTCAAATAATGTTTTTGATTTGGTAATATTTTTTGAAATAAATGGTTTCCTTATTGTAGGTAGAGTAGAATATCATAGACTTATAGAGCATCGAGCCATAGATAATGGAGTTTCAAAGCCTTCTTTCTCAAAGAATAAAATTCTTGTATAAACTGCCAAAAAGATATTTACCCTTCATTACTAATTAGACCTTTTCAAATTCAAAAACCTTTTTAATTCAATAAAATTTCCAAAAACTATTTAGTCCGACAGCTCTAATATTTTCTTGGGGTTTATGATTTTAATAAAATTTTATTTAAAAAATATGTTTTTTTTCCCTTTTTCTCAATGGACTCTATAATAAAATTTAAAACATTTTCTATTTGGTTCTTTAATATGTACTTGGTGAAATAACGTAAATTTTTTTGACAAATGGACCAAAATAGAAGAACTAGTATAAAATACACGTTTCATAGGACATTTCAGTGCATTTGTCCTCTTAGAAAACTTGTGGCTGGCCGCTCGTTTCTAAGGGCCGGTTGTATGTCACAAAGTAAATGCTTTTACCACTAACAAACGGTAGATGGTAAATGGAGCCACTGGGATGGCCAATCAGATGACAGGCACTGAACAGTGCTACCGTTTGTTAGTTGGTAAAAAGCATTTATTTTGCGACATACAACCGGCCCTAATAAAGACGCGTGCGCTAAAATCATGTCTTGTGAAACTTGTATTTTAATGTATTATTTTTTACAAATGACTATGACACCAGTGTTACAAAGTGACAGACTATTGTTACTTTTGACACTAAGGACCAGGTTGTATGTCGCAAAGTAAATGTTTTTTACAAGTGACAAAGGGTAGATGGTAAATGGAGGGACTGGGATGGCCAATCAGATGACAGACTGAAAGTGCCTGTCATCTGATTGGCCATCCCAGTCCCTCCGTTACCATCTACCCTTTGTCACTTGTAAAGCATTTACTTTGCGACACGGAAACCGGCCTAAGTGTTAAAATCGATTTAGTTACTTTGATAACAACGAATAGAAGAACAAATTAACATTTTTGTCATATGCCAAATGCCAAAAAACTATTAGAAATACAAATTAAAAAATAGTGTTTCTAGAAATAATAGTGTACCATATAGGGTGACCCAGCCAGTAGTTGATACCCATCCAGTAGTTGATCGAATGTTCATATTTTCGTGTCATTTTCAGTCGGAAACAACTATTTTCTCTGGGCCCATTGAAAAATATATTTAGTTATTTATGATTTAAATGTTGTCAACTCAGGTTGTTTCACATATCGAAGAACTAACTAAAACCAGCAATACAAGAAATCTTTTTCGGTTCATAAGTTGCAATGCTTTTAAAAAATGTAATTTTTTCATTTCCATCATGTCTCTTAAAAAATAATAAAAAAATAAATAATAATAAAATAAAATATAAATAAAATTATCAAGCTGTGTTATTTTTACCTCCTTTGAAATCATTGCATTTGACTTTGATCAAAAATTTGATTCGCCCTATCAACTACTGGAACAATTTTTTTTTTAATTCTATTGTTTATGCTCTTTAATAAGGCCTGAATTTTATATTCTCCTATGATTGGACACATATAAGGGATTGTTATTATTTGGTGTGAGTTTTCTATTAAGATATAAAAATGAAATCTGGGTGATAAAAATAGCGTAGTATCGGCGTTATTTGGTCAACTACTGGCTGGGTCACCTTAGGTGTTAAAAGTGATTTTTATTTTGTTCGAAGGTTTATGGCAGTCCACTTGGTGTCGGTGTTCGAAACCTCCTTTTCACAAAATAAAATATTACTTTTAATATCATTTATAACTATTATGTTGGAAAAAACGATTTTTTTCTTTGTCAAGAATGGCGGTTTTTAAAAGTTAGCCCCGGGCGGCAAAATGTCTTAAGCCTGCACTGGGTTTCACAAGAATAAAAGATTGTTGCTTGTTTAGCACGACTCTATATATATTTAGGAGGTATAAGTTTCCTCTGTGAACTCCTGAAGATGGGCTATACCCCAGAAATCACATAGAATCGTGCTAAACAAGCTATCTATCTTTTATTTATGTGAAAACCTATCTAGTATTTTTATATTTTAAATTTTAAAAAGTTACTTAAATTTTTCAAAATTTTCCTTACTTTATTTAAAATGTTTCATCATGAACCCACACCATTTTTTCCTTAATAAAAAAGATTCCTCAATATATTTCCAGGCCTCGGAGAGATCGAAAATAAGATATTGATTTTTATAATGTATATTCATATTTACAAACTAATGAGATACTTGCCACCTTTATTATGAATTCGTTATTATTTTTATTATATATAATATATTTTTTAATAACTAAAGAAAGATTCTTATCCAGTCTTGACAAAATCACAAAAATAGAATATCGAATCGAATTAATTAAATATAATTGGATATTTTTTGATAGAAATTTCCGCAGCCACATGCACTCCTCCTGTTTTCATTTTTACGTAATTTATTCATTTAACCTTAATTGATAAAATTAAGGTTAGTCAAATTGTATGACATGTTTTTATTAGTTGCTGATTTCTAGTCCGATTGGACTACCAAAAAACGCAACGCATAATAATTTCTTTTCAAGTATTCATAAATTTAATCTAAATTAGTTTATAAATTCAGCAATGATTAAAAGAGAAATAGAGAATTAGCTAATCTAATAGTTAATAAAAGGACTAGTACGAAATATGAAGATTGTTTTTCAATGGCCATAATTTACTAGGATTTTGAAATTAAGAAATGGAGCAATAAAAATAAGTAAAATCAGTGATGAAACGTTAGTCGAAATCTTGATAGACATTCTCACATAATAATTAAGAATAATAACACGATCTTTTGCGCATTAGGCTTTTATTAACTCTTACTTCACAATGTACTTAAAAACTGTCTTTTTACTCTGCAAAATATAGGGTGGGCCATAAAAATCTACCACATTTTGAAAAGATAGAAAAAATAAGGTGACGTGTTCTGATGTGGCCATCCACTTGACTTTACCATACAACCTGGCCCCTAACTTATATTTAATAAAATTATTTATAATCATGTAGGAGAGGGGGTTAGTTTGCTCATTTTTAGACTCCTGGAGGCTCACTGAGTATGTATACAAAATTTGGTTGAGTTTGGTACAAGAGAATAGATTTTCAATTTTTGACCATGCACCCTCCCCTTCCCTCCATTTTGGGCGGTTAGTTTTAGAATTTTTAGACTTCTAGGGGTCCCACTGATTATGTATACAAAATTTGGTTGAGTTTGCTCAAATGGCCTAGATTTTTAATTTTTAACGCCCCCCCCCCCCTCTACCCTCCTTAATTTTGGGTCGATATGCACCAAAATCTAATCAGCTCTTAATCTCAATGGACCAAAACTATGTGTGAAATTTGGTTTTGATATTCACACTAGTTTTTAGGTAGCTTGTCCACAAAAAGTTGGTAACGCACATACTAACAGACAAACAGACATTTTGAAAAAACAATTATTATCTTGAAAAATATAATTTTCGATGTTCCCTTTTTTGGGCTTTTTTGTAGAACGAAATGCCATAGTTACGCTCAATTTTTTTTAATCAAAATAGTTTCAGCCGTTTTTGAGATATTTCGAAAAAACTACTTTTTTCATGCACGATTACAATAATTGACCATACCCTGTATGGTAAAGTAAAAAACTGATTATATTTTTGAAAAGAACATAAAATATTTTTTTTTAATGTGTTTTAAATATTATCAGACAAAAGAGGGGGAGGGGGGTCAAAAATGAAATTTCTAGCCTTTTCGACCAAACTCAACCAAATTTTGTATACATATTCTGTGGGCCTCAAAAAGGCTAGAAATGCAAAAAGTAACCGCCCAAAATGGGGGGAGGGGCAAAAATGAAAATTCTAGCCTTTTTGAACAAACTCAAATAAATTTTGTATACATATTCTGTGGACCCCAGAAGGCTAGAAATGCAATAACTAACCAAATTTGGTATACATAGTTTGGTCGAAAGGGCTAGAATTTTGATTTTTTTACCCCCACCCCCTTTTGAGTGGTTAGTTTTTGCATTTCTAGCCTTATGGGAGTCCACAGAATATGTTTACAAAATTTGGTTGAGTTTGGTTAAAAGAGCTAGAATTTTCATTTTTGACTCCCCCCCCCTACCCCATTTTTTCGTCTGATATAATGTTTAAAACACATTTAAAATAAAGTTATTTTATGTTCTTTTCAAAAATAAAATTCAGTTTTTTTCTAGTTAAGTTTTTTTATTTTTTATACCTCTTCAAAATGTGGTAGATCTTTATGCCCTACCTTCTACTATTTTAATTTTTATAATAGTTCCTAATAAAAATATTAAGCAAAGTTTTTCTCCCTCTAATAGCAGAACTCATTTTAAAGGTTTCGACTCATGTAGAATAAAATTATTCATAAAGGCAAATCAAGATTCATTCAAGTGAATATAATTAATTGTATAAGTAACACTTTATGTATGGTGAATAATAAATCTAAACGTATCGAATCATTTGGAAAATTAATATAATCCATTGAACAACTTCAGAAATTCGTGCTAACGAACAATTTCATGAGGGCAATCGATGGTAGATATTTCCTAGCTTAATACTAAATTCTAGTAATTTAATAAGACCATTATTGAGATGATGGATATTGACTGAGGTACATTTAGGAGAAGTGAAAAAGTTGACATAGGATTAAATAGAATCATCAAACCCGTTTTAGGGTTGCATTATATACGCAGAATGTAAACAGAGTTTTGATATTTCATATATTAGTTAGGTATCTAACCTTAGGGCCTTTTTAAACATTTAGAGTAAATTTTGTTAAGGGAGAATGGTATAGGTTCTTGGTGAAACATACTTAAAATTAAAATTAAATTTAAAAAATATAAAATATTAGGTAGGATTCATAAATGACAAATTGTTTGTGAGCAAGACTATATATTTCAGATTATGAGTCAATCTTCAGGAGTTCAAATAAAAATTTCCATGTGAACTCCAGAAGCCCGTAACCCGAAATACTATATATATAGTCTTTTATTTGTGAATCCTACCTAGTAACTTATATTTTTAAATTTTAATTTTAATTTAGAATTAAACTTAGCTGAAGGTTAGCTTAGATTTTAAAATTAAAATATTTCTTAATTACAACTATTTTTTACTTTAATCTACCAGGGTATGGTCAATTATTGTAATCGTGCATGAATAAAGTCGTTTTTCCTTCTTTTTTTGAAATATCTCAAAAACGGCTGAAACTATTTTGATTAAAAAAATTGGGCGAAACCATGGCATTTCGGTCTACAAAAAATCTCCTATAAGTGAACATCGAAAAAATTATATTTTTTGAGATAATAATTGTTTTGTCAAAATGTTTGTTAGTTAGTCTGTTAGTACGTGCGTTACCAAATTTTATGGACGAGTTAGCTCAAAAACTAGTGTGAATATCAAAATAAAATTTCACACGTAGTTTTGGTGCAATTGAGATTAAGAGCTGATTAGATTTTGGTGCATATCGACCAAATTAAGGGGGATGGGGGTTAAAATTTAAAATTATAATATTTTCAAACTAAAAAAACAAGAAAAATGAAATATATACTATAAAATGAACCTATAATAAAGAAAATATTTTTTTTTCTGGAGCCAAAATTAGGGCGGTGGGATCAAAAAAAAATCTAGGCCATTTGAGTAAACTCAACCAAATTTTGTATACATAATCAGTGCCCACCCAGAACACTAAAAATGAAAAAACGAACCGCCGAAAATGGAGGGGAGGGGGGAAGAGAAAATTTAAGCCCTTGGACCAAACTCAACCAAATTTTGTATATATAATCAGTGGGCACACCAGAAGTCTAAAAATTCAAAAACTAAGCTCCAGAAATGGGGAAAAGGGGGATTGTAGGGTAAAAAAATGAAAATCTAGGCCCTTGTACCAAACTCAACCAGAAGTGTATGGTAAAGTTAAGTGGATGGCCACATCAGAACGTGTCAATTTATTAGTTGTAAACTATATCACTGATAACGTGATAACGCAAAAGAAATAGAAACCTTTTAACATCAGGACAAACTAGTTGTTTGCTCATTGAAATTTTCAATTTGTTTAAAGAAAAATAAATCCTTTCTGTAACATTTTTAAATTCTAATAGATTCATTTGTATTTTAATTAAATACAAACAGAACAATAAATGACTTCTGAATAAACAAATATCCTTCGATTCTTTTATATACAAAGAAATTTTTATTAATAATATCAAATCATAATATTGACCAATTCTAATTTTGTAAACCGGAAAGGGAAATCGGAACCAGTTCATTTATCCTTCCCATGATTTAGTTCCACTCCCAAGTGGTTCATTATCTGTTGTTATCTAAAATCCTTGGGCTTGAACCTGCACTTCTCCGATCTCAATTTACACAATGGCTCTCTCGCTCGACAAGAACATTCGCCGAGTCATCCAGAGACCAGCTTAGGCTTTTACTTTCTTCATGGGACCTCGTGTCATTTTCGAGGGCCACCAATTATAATGAAGGATCCCAACAACATGAAAAGGTGAGAAGGGCCACGGGGTCCAGAACCGGGAGGGGACTAGATGAAAACCTTGGTTCGCTTCAAATCATTAGGCAATTTCGATCTAATGTCAATCAAATTTTTAATTTTTTAAAACCAGATTGAAATGTTAGTTCATCTTTAAAAAAATTAATAAATACTGGTTGTCAGATCGTAAATAGAGATTGAGTTTTCTATTAATTTTCCTACTGAACCCATGATCTTAATTAAAAGGGAAATTAAAATTGAAATAAATGAGAAAAAAATCTTTCTTTTGTATGTATGTATGTATGTATGTATGTCATTTCGCTTTTGGTTAAAAATAAAATTGGCAGTTTATTAATAAAAAGAAATCAATGAGAATGTCCTCTGATTGATGCAAATAAATACCTACATACGTATATATAAACCGAATGTTTTCTACATTTGATTCGATCACGAATCAACTGTAGGGAATTTTGGTCGAATATTGAGTGAAAATAATATTTGAACTTATATATTTCTAACTTGAAATAATGATTTTAAATAAATTTATATACCAATGAGAATTGTTTCGACCGCGCTTATTTGAAAAATATATTTTATCACGAGACCACTGCGGATTATGCTATTGAAGTCTGTGGAGTCTTAAGTTTGGACCAAGAGAGAAAAAGATATGATCCACTTAGCTACAATCCAACGTCATTTTGCGTATAGCCCGCTAGACATTCGGACGGATCCGCAAAATGACGTTGGATTGTAGCTAAGTGGATCACATCTTTTTCTCTCTTGGTCCAGACTTAAGACTCCACAGACTTCAATAGCATAATCCGCAGTGGTCTCGTGATAAAATATCTTTTTCAAATAAGCGAAGTTGAAACAATTCTCATTGATATATAAATTTACGTATATATAGATATTTATATACATATATAATTTATTGTTAGAGAATATAGTCCTGAAGGTTGAATCTTCCTTATCAGTCCTTTTAATTATAATATTTTATTTGTTATTTCTCATGGATTAAAATATTCGATTGGATGTAAGTAAAATCACTAAAGCAAGCTGGTCCAATAACAAACAAAATAATATGTAATAATAAAACTTGAGCAAGATGCGAGTAGATTTCACAAAAAATAAAACAAAATTGAGTTTTGAATTTGATATATTTTGGGGGTGAGCCCATCATCAGGAGTCAAAGTAAACTGGCTCACCCCGAAATATATCGAATTCAAAACTCAATTTTGTTTTATTTATTTTATGTGAAACCTACCTCGCATCTTGCTCAAGTTTTATTATTATATTAAAATGTTTCACCTAGAACCAACACCTAACTTAAAAGTTTAAATAGTATGTGACCAGATTGCAAAAGTAAATTTACCAAAAATATACCAAAAACAGATTATGAAACCGAATTTTGAGAATTTTGTTTGTTTGTTTTCAAGTTATACTTATCATAAAGGAAAGATACTAACTTATAAGATATTGTTGCACACACTGGCGCAACCATGGGGGGGGCGGTAAGGGGCTAAGGGGGCTGATGGGAATGAACCCCCCAGGACAAGAAAAACAATTAAATTTAAAGTAAAAATTAACAATAAAGTGGATATCGATGAGGCAGTCCAAAAAAAGAAGAAGATAATTTACACTATCTTTTTATTCATAAAACCGACGTTTCGGAGGCTATTCCCTCCTTCTTCAGGGTTTTGAAAAGTCAGTGAAGGAAATCCAATGCGGCATTCCCCTCTGTCTCCTCTTTCAGTTGCAGTAACAATAATATATTGTATATCATTCTCATCAGAATTATAATCTAGTAATATTAGTATTACTTTAGTATTAGTGTAGTATTATAATATAATAATAATATTATTGTTACTGCTACTGAAAGAGGAGACAGAGGGGAATGTCGCATTGGATTTCCTTCACTGACTTTTTAAAACCCTGAAGAGAAGGGAATAGCCTCCGAAACGTCGGTTTTATGAATAAAAAGATAGTGTAAATTATCTTCTTCTTTTTTGGACTGCCTCTTCGATATCCACTTAATTCACTTATCAGTCCGTCTCCAAAAGTTACTCCAATCTTATTAACAATAAATTAACAAATGAAAATGAAAAAAATATTTGATAAATTTTAATCAAAATCCATATTTGCGCCACTGGTCTAAGTCTGGACCTGATCAAAATTCATCTTAATTGACTTTTCTTAATTAAAGTAATTATTGACAGATGAATACATTTTTTCTATTATCTTTTATTATTAATTGGTTTTTTTAATTTTAAAACACACGAATACTATATAACAAATATTATTATATAATAAAATTAGGAAATTTTAATATATTTTTGGGATGGAGAATGAATATGGAATTGGAATAATTATCGGCAAAGAGATTTTTTTATTTTATTAATTTTTTTCCCCTTATTAAAACAAGGACTAAAAAGATGATCAAGGACATTCGATGGTGGAGAAGTAATCTCCGGAGTCGAAGCTCAAATACAATGGATGCATAAATTCATGTAAAATAATTGGTTTAATAAAATTTATTTAATATATTTTTACTTTATCCAATGCAAAAGCTTGAGTTGCCCATCATAAAAGAATTTAGTCTTTTTGATTTTTAAGTCGATTTTTCAACGTTTTCAGTAGAGGTTGCCATTAATAGTCAAAATATCAAAAATGGAATGCAATAAGGTTATTCCTCTAGTAGTAGATAAGAATCGAGCGTTATTTTTGATTTTAAGTCGATTCCTCCATGTCTTCAGCAATGGTTACCAATAATAATCGAAACGTCAAAAATTAAATGTAGAATTGTTATTCCTCAAGTATTAGATGAGAATCGGTCGCTATTTTTGAATTAAAGTCAACATGAACTGCAAATTGCAAGTAATATCTGATTAATAATAAACGAATAAACATATTAATATTTCAAATGAATTTGGATAAAGTTTAGCAACGATCAGTTGCAGTTTATTTTATTTTTTAATTTGCTTCAGGAAGAAACCCATTGAGCTAGCCCATCATAATTATTATTTATTATATATTGAAATTTTTATAGTGTTCTATCTCCTCGGTTTTTAAAGTTTTAGCATTCAAATATCTCGAAATTGTTTGTCCATTTTGTTCAAAATTTGACATGTCCATTTCCTCTAACTCTGATCACCTTCCGAATCCCATGAATACGGATGGAGGATTAAAATTTGTACACCTCCATCCATTGGAACTACATTTAGGTATCAATAGAAAAAGTTCTAATTTTTTCGCAGGTGGATTCCATGCACACATATTTTTTTACTTTACCATACAGGGTATGGTCAAGTATTGTAATCGTGCATGAAAAAAGTAGTTTTTTCCTTCTTTTTTTCAAAATATCTAAAAAACGGCTGAAACTATTTCGATTAAAAAAATTGAGCAAAACCATGGCATTTCCCTCTACAAAAAAGCTTTAATAAGTAAACATCAAAAAATTATATTTTTTGAGATAATAATTGTTTTGTCAAAATGTCTGTTGGTTAGTTAGTCTGTGCGTTACCAAATTTGTGGACGAGCTAGCTCAAAAACTAGGATGAATATCGAAACCAAATTTCACACGTAGTTTTGGTCCATTGAGATTAAGAGCTGATTAGATTTTGGTGCATATCGACCCAAATTTAAGGGGTCGAAGGGGGCTTAAAAATTAAAAATCTAGGTCGTTTGAGCAAACTCAACCAAATTTTGTATACGTAATCAGTGGGTCCCCAGAAGTCTAAGAAGGCAAAAACTAACCACCCGAAATGTGGGGGGGTCAAAAAATGAAAATCTTGGCCATTTACTAAACTCAACCAAATTTTGTATACATAATCAGTGGGACCCAAGAAGTCTAAAAATGCAAAAACTAATTAAATTTATTAAATATTAAATATAAGTGAGGGGCCAAGTTGTATGGTAAAGTCAAGTGGATGGCCACATCAGAACGCGTCAGCTTATTTAATTTAATTATTAATCCAAATAAAAATCGACCTTTTTACCTGAATTTTAAATTAAAAATTATATTAATATATAGATTTTAACTGAAGCAAAACGTTACCGAGCATCACTCGGTGCTCTAGGTTCTATCTATAATATGTGTAACGATATCTTATAATTAGTATCTTTACTTTATCATAAGTATAACATTCAAACAAACAAGCAAAATTCTGAAAATTCGGAATTTTGCTTGTTTGTTTGAATGTTATACTTATGACAAAGTAAAGATACTAATTATAAGATATCGTTACACATAATATAGATATACTCCAATTGAATTCTTAATAATTATATGTTAGAACTAAACCGATGAATGCACCCTTAAGGGCCGGCGCTTGTTGTTTTTTGAATGCACCTGTCACGTCCCTGGATTGAAGGGAGAGTGGTCCTCAGCGTCCTCGAGGCCTTGGCTAATCCCTTCTTACATCACAAGATCGCTATAAAAAGGACCAGCGATTCTAGCATAGACATTCTTGCTTCTTTCGTTTAAGCTAGACACTTCTATCAACATGTACAAACTCGTAAGTATTCAGCCTCTCGCTTCATCTTCTCACCATTTCAAAACAGAAAACAGCTTTCTAGAAGCTGCTTATCATTTAATTAATTCAATCTAAATTTTTCCTGATTCGTCAAATTATTTAAAATTTTTATTAACACCGTGAGTGGGAATATTACATTGGACCCGAAAATTAGAATTCAATTTCTCACCTGAAATATTCATTTTAGTCCAATAAAAACGAAGTACCTGGAGCACGTGTTTGTTTTTGATTTAATCAACTATTTGTTTTATTTTGATTCAACCGCCTGTTAATAATTAGTTTCATTAAAAAACTTATCAAAAAATTTTTTTCTAAAAGTGAGACCTGGTATTAAATCGTATCTTCCATGTCTTCAGCAATTGTTACCTATAATAATCGAAACGTCAAAAATTCAATACAAATTCAATTCAATGTAATCGGAATTATTAGTTTTCTTTATCTTTGGGCTGCCTTTGCATCAATTCAGAATTAAATTCTACCTATCTTCAAAACCTCAATGATTTTAAATGACAATTTTTTGAACAAGCAATCTAATTAATTAAATTGCCTAATTTTAATATATAATAAAATTTGTAATGAGCACCCACCCTCCGAAACAGTTTTTGCATTTCTAGCCTTCTAGTGACTCACAGATTATGAATACAAAATTTTGTTGAGTTTGGTCCAAGAGCAAGAATTTTCATTTTTTGACCCTCCCCCATTTTGGGTGTTTAGTTTTTTGCATTTCTAGCTCTCGAGAGGTCCACAGATTATATATACAAAATTTGGTTGAGTTTGCTCCAAGGTCAAGAATTTACATTTTTTCACCCAGCCCCCTTTTTGGGAAGTTTTTTGGAGAAATTTATATGAACAAAAATTTTCAGAAATCACATCCCCTACAACTTTGTTTATAATAAAATTTGCCGTATGGTTAATAGTTTAGGAGTTATTTGATAATTTTCATTCGTGAGGATCCCCAAACTCCCTTTTGGGGCCAAAATATCAAAACGTTATATAGCTATAAACGTAAGTTAGAAGACATCTGTGCAAATATTAAATTTCATAATAATCCCTTCACCCGTTTTTACGTGAATCGTGAGCAACTTTTCGCGGAACCCACGGAAACATACATACGGACATACAGACAAACATACAGGAATTTTGTTGAAGGTGTTTTCGTTCATTACTTTGCTTGAAACGTGTGCAACCAAAATTTGTTGGACCAATGTACAGACAAAACCTTAATTTTATATATATGTAGATATGTATATACATTCATTATATTATATAGTATATGTTTATTTGCATCAAGCAAATGACAACTTAATTATTAATTGAAAAAATTTTGTTTTACCAGAGTAGCAGAGTTGTTGATTCATAAAAAGAAATCAAAGAGGTTGTCCTCTGCTTGATGCAAATAAACATGATGCCCAATTTTAAATATTTAATGTGTTTTTTTTTTTTTTAGGTTAAAAATAAAATGAGAGAGTCTTCTGTTTTTTAAATAAAATAATTTTTAATTATTTCTAGAGACTATAGTTTTCGAAGCCATTGCCTTCATCATCAGTCTATCACAAATATTTCAAATTAGTTACAAATTAAGATTTATACATTGAAAATTTTGAAAAATATATAATGTCTTTTTCTTCATGTTTCCTCTTGGGAGATTAGAATGTAACCTTACCTAGCCTAGAATGTTACATTCTAATCTCCCAAGAGGAAACATGAAGAAAAAGACATTATATATTTTCAAAATTTTCAATGTATAAATCTTAATTTGTAACTAATTTGAAATATTTGTGATAGACTGATGATGAAGGCAATGCCTTCGAAACTATAGTCTCTAGAAATAATTAAAAATTATTTTATTTAAAAAACAGAAGACTCTCATTTTATTTTTAACCTAAAATAAAAACAATTCTGTTACCATCGACAGTGAAATCTTTTATTCAACTAATTTAATGTGTATGTTTATTTGCATTAAGCAGAGGACAACCTCTTTGATTTCTCTACATGAACTTAATTATTAGTTAATTTGCCACTCGTTTTCTTTTTAACCTGTGCCTAATTGAAAAGTTAAGACCCTTTAATTCTGCATCTAATTCTTAACTAATGTTGTTGCTTTGATCGACAGGTTGTTTTGGCCGCCTGCCTGTGCGCAGTCTCTGCTGGAGTGATCACCCCGGTGCTGCACGCAGCCCCCGTGGTCCATGCCCCCCTGGTGCACGCCGCCCCCATCGCCGTCGCCCACCCCGTGATCAAGACCGTGCCTGTCGCCACCTCTTACGCCAACGTCCACAAAGTACACACCTCTCATGTGGTTGCTGCTCCCGTTGCCGTCCACGCCGTCCATGCCGCCCCCGTCCTCCATGCCGCCCCCTTGGCTGTCCACCATGCCCCAGTTCTCCACACCCTCCATTAAATAAGTGCTATGTGTTCTTTCTATATAAAAAATCTGTAAATACCGTTTCGATTATATTTATCAGTGACATGCAAATGTCGCTAAATAAAAATTTCCGATAAAATGTCAACTCTTTTATTTGAACCCATATTACTTAAGAATTATTTCTTCACAGCTGTAAGGTTACGTTTTTTGATTATAGACTAAGATTTTGCATTCAAGTGGATTAAAAATATGTGCAACTTAAGAAGATAAATGGTAAGTTACAAATATAAAATAAGACAAAGTAAATTATAATCTCAACAAAAACACTTGTTTAAAAAAGGCCAAGTTCGATTAAAAACCGTTTGCCAAAAAGAGTGAGATCTAATGTGCTGCCAAGTTCAACATCATCAATTTATTAAATGAGTCGAGAATATATTAGTAACTTCAATTAAAACGCATGTTTTTCATTTTTATATGTCCATCTATTTTTTATTGATTTCACATTTTTAGTTGAAATTATTTTCCTAAAACGTGGCTTTTACGCATTAAATTATTATTATTATTGTTTGATAGGACCTCCACTTCTCCCTTTTAGCCCTTCCATGCTCTCTTATTAAGATCTCATAATGTGATAACTAAATTGAAAGTTTTTGTGCCGAGAGTAGCAGAATTTTTATATATTGAAGGAGACAATAAAAGTGTGTCTTCTGATGGAATTATAAATTTTATTTATTTATAACGAGACTATAGTTTCGTGGGCTTTGCCCTCTTCATCTATTACAATTAATTCCTGTGAATCAATTGTAATAGACTGATGAAGAGGGCAAAGCCCTCGAAACTAGTCTTGTTATAAATAAATAAAATTTATAATTCCAGCAGAAGACACACTCTTTTATTGTCTCCTTCGATATGGAAACTAGTAATTCGTGAAATACATAACAATGCGTAAAAGTCAAGTTTTAGGAAAATAATTTCAACTAAAAATGTGAAAACAATAAATATAAATGGACAAGTAAAATAAAAAACATGCGTTTTAATTGAAGTTACTAATATATTCTCGGCTCATTTAATAAATTGATGATGTTGAACTTGGCAGCACATTAGATCTCACTCCTTTTTTTAATCGAACTTGGCCTTTTTTACAGAAGTGCTTTTGTTGAGATTTCACTTCTTTTTGTAAGCTGCATGGGAATTTAGCCTGCAAGATTCACGGGTGATGAAGATCTTTTTCAATTTCTCACTTTATTAGTGATTCAAGTTATTACACTATGTCAAATTTTAGAATTCTAGTGTCGTTGAATTTTAACTATTAATTAATTTAGCTCATAAGTTTCACACTCCTTTATTTTAGATGCTGAAGAAGTTACAGTTTTTCGATTTATCCCATTAGTAATGCCCCAAAACTAACCTACTCTAACATGGCAAATTTTAGAATTTTATACCATTTGAATTTTTATTTGATAAGAATTTATATTATGAACTGCACACCTTTTAAGGTACCTAGGAAACAAACGTTTCATTTTTCGATTCTCTTCTTTATCAAGCCAAGCTCTACTAGTATGTCAAATTTCATCATTCTAGAGTCATTGTATTTTCACTATATTATGTTAATTTAGCCTATAAATTTCACCCCTTCATTTTATGTTCTGAAAAAGGGAAAGTTTCGGTCTTCGATTTCTTCAGAACATAAAATGAAGGGGTTGTCCTCTGCTTGATGCAAATAAACATATACAGTGAAACCTGGGTAAGTGGGACCCGGATAAACAAGATTAGTGAGACTTTTTGTCAGGCCTGGTACCTTCATACTGAAAAACCTTTTTAATTGATACTAGTGAACCTCTTTAACTAAGACATAACTTGACTATGAGTACATCAATGTGTATTAAGTATTAAGAAATTAATATTCTTCAAGCCATGATATTTGAGGAAAAATTTGGTTTTCTGTGAACAAAACTACCATAGCTAACTGTTTTAAAAAATTGGGTTTCAAGTTTTCTAATAAGCTTGATTTAGATTTTAGAACAAGAGGAAGAACAAGGTCTGATTAGCAATGAAAATTGGAACCAAGTGATTGGCAATCCAATTTGATTTGAAATAAAGGAAGAGGGTGTAAATTAGTCATGACAGAAAAACAATATTTTAATTGTTCATATTTCGCCTTCGGTAAGTCGCAGAGTCTTGAAATTTGAAACTTAAGCTATCTAGTGGCTACAAGAAGTGCCACAAGATTTTGGCTAAAAGAGAAGTACCGGAAGTTGATGAATGTTTACGTACGTAAGAATGTACCCCCTGCGTTTCGCAACCATAAATCTCAGAGCTACGAAATTCGAAACTTAAACTCGAATAAGCTAGGTGGGATACATCAAGATTTTTGGTTGAAATCGGAACCCCGTAAGAGGACATTTACATGAAAGATTTTTCGTTTGATTTTGATTTTTTCAAAAACGGAACTAGCGATTTTTTTTAAATTGGTGTACTTATCAAGTCTCATGAGTTATGTTATTTTTTATTTTTTTTTTAATGCAATCGGAATGCAAGAAGGGGTGCACCAGTAAGGATGTAGCCCCTATGGATCTCGAAAGACCCTTGCATTACCGAAGAGAAGGGAAAGTTGATTAAGTGTATTAGTCGTGTATAAATTTTAATCCGATTGAAATAAAGGAAGGAGGTTTAAATTAGGAGTGTTCAAAAATAAATATGTTAATCATTCATATATCGACTTTGGGAAGTCCCAGAGCCTTGAAATTTGAAACTCAAGATATTTGGAGGTAAAAAGTTACCGAGCATCGCTCGGTGCTCCAGGCACTCTATTCATTCGAGAGAATTTTTTTCACTTTCCTTGAGCAGTCTTCCATCACTTCTCAATTAAAATTTATACCAGTCCGTCTCTCACTGAAGAGAAAATTTCTACCAATATATTTAATAATAAAATTTACTCTAAGGTCTTTCACTAAAAATTTAATTCAGAATTTCAAATTTGGGGTTTTTATATAATTCTTTTATATATAATTCTTTATTGGGCCTCGCAAGAGGAGAAACAGAAGTGTTAAGTAAATTTTTCTTGCATGGTACATTATTATAAACTTATATCAGAAATAATTCATCTTTCGGGTTAAACCAATTGCCCAGAAAGCATATTGGCACTTGGGTTCGACACCTAGGAGTGTGGGAGTTTTCTGACATTAATAAAACACCTCCAATAAGATAATATTTGATTCTTGGCCTTTAAATTCTTGCTAAGAATTTGTCGAAAATATTTAGAAAATAATGATTTTAGATTAAAAAAAAAACATATTTTTTTAAAAATTGAAAAACTTAATTTTAATCATAAATATTTTTGAAAAAAAAAAATTAATTTATCTGGTCTTAATTTCTTTGATATTAGTTGAAATATTTTTATATTGCATTATCAGAAGGTCCCCCCCCCAGGAGTTGAAC
>JALMQS010000030.1:24076232-24262350 GCA_024734495.1 Forficula auricularia | reverse complement strand
TAAACTACCACCAAAATATCAACTTTTCATGAACGGAGAGCACTAATTTATTTAAGTTTAATTAGGGCCATGTTTTGGACCATATTTTACACAAATTATTTTTTATCTCCAAAACCGATAGAGATAGGTATAGAACAATATTAACAAAAAAGTATTTTAATAAAAGGGCGGTTTTAAAAACGTGTTAATATACGGGGTGTTCTATTAAAAAAAATAAAGTTGCTACGACTTTTCGATGGAAGCCGAAACGTCACAGTGCTGAAAATATTTTACATCGATAAAACAGGTAAGAAAATGTAAGGTGCTAAATTTTCAGAAAAATCCTGGGTTCCGTTTTCCATAAACGTTTAACGTCCCATCGACCGTGAATCACCCTGTATACTTGATAAGATATAGTATATACTTTATCTTATAGTTTATAAATAAAGGGAAAATTTGAAAATGGCAATTTTCCTCTTTCATATATGAAAATTAGTGGTCTCAAAGTAACATTTTCTTTTATGGAAAATGAAAAAAGAGATGGTGTTAAAATGACCCCTACAAGTCCCCTCTTGTATCGCCCTTTCTTTAATATTAAAAAAACACCTTACTTTCTTTAATACTTTTTTGTTGACTAGTTGTCAATATCTAATATGACCTCTCCTGTTTCCGGAGATATTTTCACTCTCGAGGGAAATAAATACATTGATAGCAACGAAGTAAATAACTTATCGAATGTGACAAATGACTCGAAAAAGCTTTCATAGTGCTGGAGTTCATGAAAATAATAAATACAGTCAATTCTCGATAATTCGAATTTTCCGATAATTCGAACTCTTCAGCTGTTAACTTAGGTAAATCGAAAAAATGCCGTGTATTTTGATACGCTTGATAACTCGAAATCCTTTTCGTAACAAAAGAGAATGTTCTATAATTCGAACAAGGCCACTTCCCCTCTTTATAATTTGAATTTTTCCTATTAATGTTTACCTCATTTTTCGCGTAAATATGTAATTGTTTTATTCTTTTTTGTCGTTTTTATTATTTTTACTTTTTTACTTGAGGCTATACTTATATAGAATTTATGTAAGCTCATACATATTTTCAAAAATAAGCTGACGTGTTCTGATGTGCTCATCCACTTGACTTTACCATACAACCTGGCCTCTCTCCTTATATTTAATATTTAATAAAATTATTTATAATCATGTAGGCTAGGAGGATTAGTTTTTGCATTTTAGATTACTATGGGCCCACTGATTATGTATACAAAATTTGGTTCAGTTTGGTACAAGAGCCTAGATTTTCATTTTTTGACCCCCCCTCCCCCATTTTGGGCGGTTATTTTTTTCATTTTTAGACTTCTGGAGGTCCACTGATTATGTATACAAAATTTGGTTCAGTTTGGTACAAGAGCCTATAATTTCATTTTTTGACCCTACACCCCCCCCCCCCATTTTGGGCGGTTAATTTTTGCATTTTTAGACTTCTGGGGGTCCACTGATTATGTATACAAAATTTCATTGAGTTTGATAAATGGCCAAGATTTTCATTTTTTGACCCTACCCACCCCACAAAAATTTGTTAACGCAATGACTAACTAACTGACAGACTAACAGACATTTTGACAAAACAATTATTATCTCGAAAAATATAACTTTTTCGATGTTCACTTATTAGAGCTTTTTTGTAGACCAAAATGCCATGGTTTCGCTCAATTTTTTTAATCAAAATAGTTTCAGCCGTTTTGAGATATTTTGAAAAAAAGAAAAAAAGAAGGAAAAAAAAACACTTTTTACATGCACGATTACAATACTTGACCATACCCTGTATGGTAAAGTAATATAATAACAACTCTTAATAATTCAATTTATTTTTCCTCTTGATAATTCAAACTTCTTGGTAATTCGAAGTCTCGATAATTCGAATTTCTCTTGTAGTCCTTGGTTTCGAATTATCGAAGAGTCAACGCTCATAAAGTCCAGCTCAATATAATAGCGTCTGCGAAGGGCAAAGACAGTCATACTCAAAACGATTACAAAAATCAACTGAAATAAATCAGCTAGAAAATTTCAGGTAAAAATAAATCCCGCAAATAATTACTTTGAAAATAACACTAAGTTTGCGAATAATGTAATTTTATTATGTTTGTATTTTATTCGAATGAAGCAAACGATAAAGACAAAAATTATATGTGTATTAACATTTCAATAGATAATAACATACCTGATTAAAAAAATAAGAATAGTTCGAATTAGTGTGGGGGAAGGGGAGGTATTACGAATATGTAGAACGTCCTGCCCCCCCCCCCCCCTCGTTTCGAAAAGGATTTCGAGTTATCGAGGCTATCAAAATACATAGCATTTTTTCGATTTGACGAAGTTAACAGCTGAAGAGCTCGAATTATCGAAAAATTCGATTTATCGAGGTTAGAATTATCGAGAAGTCGACTACTATTGGATTTCAAGTCAACATCACTTCCCTGGTATACAAATAGGTGAAATTGGAATAAATAGTCAAAATAGTAAATTGCTGGGTATTTAATTAAGGAGTAAATGGCAAAAACAATTATGAAGATTTTCGTGAGTAAAAAAAAGATTCAATGAATTGATAAACTCCTCCTTTTTTTGGAGTCGGTTGATTAAATTGATTTTACACCATTGCATACTCAAAAGTTACTATCTTACTATAGAGTCAAGTATTTTATAATGTAGTTTTCATAAAAAAATTATTATTTTAGGGATGCTTAAGGTACTTAGGAGTCGTTCTTAAATTACGTCACAAGAATTTCAAGATTCTTAGACGCCCCTGATATTCTGTCACGTTTTCATTGAACCCCCCGGTGTCTAAAAATTTCATGATCAGTATTAGATATATCGAAACTACCTTGTTAGAGTACCGCGCTATCTGAAGGTGTAATTGTAAATCAGGAGAAAATATTTGATTTAAGCACTATAAAAATAAATTGCAAATTTTTTCAAAGCTCGGTACCATCTCCGCAAAGTGATTTGAAAATTTTTTCCATTTACAAACAGTTTGGTATAGAAAATTTCAGATCATTAACTATATTTTGTAATCGCAAGGAAGTCGAAAATTTTTTTTGTTCTTTCTTAGCCAGTTAAAATTAAAAAAAAAAAATAATTCTAACTGGCTTTCGACTAAGAAGGAACAAAAAATTTTCAATATTCACGCGATACTGACTTCATGAAAAAATATTTGTAATTAAAAAAGATTGATGATGAAGGCCAAGCCTGCGAAACTATAGTCTCAAACATATAAATAATATATATACATATATATATATATATATATTTGATATATATGTGTGTATGTTTATTTGTTTCAAACAGAGGACAACCTCTTTGTTTCTCTTTATGAATCAACAACTATGTTACTCTCAGCATAATAAAAACTTTTCAATTAAGACCGATAATTTATTTTAATTGATTTATTTATGTATGTACGCTCATCCTAATACACGTTTCTGAAATTCCAATTGAAATTCCCCAATCACATCTAATTTCAATCTACACAGGTAAGGTTATGTCACTTGGAGGTCTCTGGCCCATCTCCAGATCTCCTTAAGCAATCAAAAGTAATTGTCAATTGAGTATAAAAGCGCCCGGAGCTATTCATTTGACACATTCGACTCCATTGTCAAATCTACTCTCATCATGAACAAGCTAGTAAGTATTTGACGTTTCGGTCCCCATCAATCAATCTGTTTACTAATTTGTCTAATTGTTTTGTTCAGGTGATTGTTTTGGCTGCCCTCTGCGCCGTCTGCTCAGCTGGCCCCAAGCCTGGAGTGGTAGCTGCCCCTCTGGCCTATGCACCCTATGCAGCTGCCTACACCCACCCTCTGGCTGCACCGGTAGCCTATCCAGCCCCTGCTCTTGCTGCATACACTGCTCCATACGCTCACAGCGCCTATGCAGTGAACCAAGTACATGGTGTAGCTGCTCCTTTGGCTGTAGCACCTGGTCACCTCGCCTACACAGCATACCCCTACTCATCCCCATATCTCTTGAAATGAACATTGGTAAAACCTTTGTAATATTACCTCAAAAGATTAATAAAATGATTATTGAAGATTAAATTAAGTTTTTGATTTCTTGTCAAAACGACCTTCGATATTTGTGTCATTGATTCCACGATCCTAAGCAAATCCTATACTACTAGAGCTCATTTGTGCCTGCCTCTGTATATATCTATGTATCTAAGTATCTTGCATGTCCGTCCCCAAACAAAAACAGTCATCATGGTTACCAAGTTAAATGAAATTATCTATATATATATAAGATTAAGGTTTTGTCTGTACATTGGGTTGGTGGTGTGGCTGGGGGTGATGGGTGGGTTTCGGGGGGGAGGGGGGGAGGGTTCCAAGGGGCGAACACCCTGGCTAGCAAGAGGGCCACCGAAGCTAGTCTTAAAACTAAATTGAAAGTTTCTTTTTGCCGAGAGTAGCATAATTTTTATAAATTGAAGGAGACAATAAAAGAGTGTGTCTTCTGCTGGAATTATAAATTTTTAATTTATTTATAAGGAAACTATAGTCTTGTTATAAATAAATTAAAAATGTATAATTCCAGCAGAAAACACACTCTTTATTGTCTCCTTCAAATCCTAAAATCTTATAAACAAGATATTCGGGTGAAAAGATTGTGATGTGCCGAGAGTAGCAGAGTTGTTGATTCATAAAAAGAAATCAATGAAGACCTCTGCTTGATCCATATAAAGCTTATATATCGTCGCCTTAGAGTGTAAACCTGATAACTCACAACAAGAATATTTTATAGGACAGGCAAAAAACAAGCTAAATTTAATATTGTTAATAGTTTTTAAGGAATTTGGTGTTGGTACTTGGTGAAACATTTTTTAAAATTATTGGATAAAAACCTACCAAGTATTTTTTAATCCAATAATTTTAATTTTGTTGTTTAGGAAAGAAACAATTTTTCACATTTTTTTCTACAACTTACGATCGTAATTTTAAGTAGCCATTTTACTTGGATGCTACATCTATTTTTTTCAAACTGTATTAATATGTCATATATGATAAAAATGGATTTAGCAGGTTTACACTCTAAGGCGACGATATATATATTAGGGTGGTCCTTATTTCATTTTTCTACCTTTTCGGTTTTTAGAAATGATTTAAATTAGAATTATGAACAAATTCCTCAAAGTTTCTAATTCTCCTCTTATCAGCGACAAATAAGAATAGATTTGATAACTCAAGTATTTTGGAAATTATAAGGTGTATTAAAGACTTTAATATAACGCATTTGGCGAGCTTGTTCTTTATGAAGTGAGAAAAGTTTTCATCGATAAAGCAAGAGTTTCTCCCGAAACATTTGCAGTTTTAATAAAGTTTTCACAAAGAACAGTATTAATTCAATTAATTCGTCTTTCTAGTAAAGCTTCCTCAGTGCCTTGGCACAGGCATAATAAAAATAAGTTGCTGAGAAGTTGTAATTAAGGAACAAAACGTTCAGCGAGAATTAAAATTTGTTTTTGAAACCATTGTCCACATCCATACGAATTTAGAATAGGAAATAAGACAATTATCTTAGAATCTAGTAAATTATTATACAGATATACTCAAAGTAAAATGGATTTGAAAAGATTGAATACCTTCAATCCAATCAGCTTCTTTTTGAAGATGAAATAGATATTGATAATAGAATATAATTTAATGAAAATCTTAAAATAGAGCAAAATAATTTATTTATACTAAGTACTGAAGATGTGGAGACAAATGATTTAAACATGTATAATTAATTTAAGTAAATGAAAAATGTTATAAATTAACATTTTACTCTTTTTTAAGAATTAAATTATAGTAAGAAAGATACAAGTAGATATTGTTTAATTGATCACTTAGTCTAATGTGATAGATGAATATTAATTATATATAATAGCATTTAATTTGTATTTACCTTTGATCAGGCGTAGATGTTCCCTGGAGTGTCTCTGGACGAGGACGACAACTGAAAATAAAAAGAAAGAGCACGTGAGATAAGCTCGAGCCGGGCGAAATTCTCAAGAAATTAGATAAAGGTAATTTGGAGTAATTCACGCATACGAATTAGTATTTAACTATATTAATAAAATAAGTACCTGGAGGCACCGAGCGATGCTCGGTAACTTCTTCCTTCAGTTAAATGCTTTATTTTAATATTATTTTTAAATTAATTTAAAATTCTGATAAAAAGGTCGATTTTTATTTGAGAGCCGTTTTCAAATTAAAAAAAAATACAAAAATATATAATATTCGCCCACTGTACCCCCCCCCCCCACCTCCACCCCGCTCGACCCCACCCCCGAAACCTCGCCCTACCCCCGGATCACCCACCACTGCACCCCACCTCCTGCACCTGTTTTGATTCAACCATATGATTCATTTTTATTCATCCAATTGTTAATAAATAAAACCTATCAAAATGTGTTGTTTTTTCAGAAAATTGAGACCTGCTTATGCGAAATATATTTTTAAATAAATTCTTGATTATTTTTATTCTATTAAATAAATAAAGTTCATTATAAAAACAATTATAAAACGTTTATTAATATTTCTAACGTTTAGGGAGAACAAAATATGTTAAAATCCACAATCACAATACTTCTTCAAGGCCTTTGAGAAAAAGGATTAACCCAACCCATTGTCTGTCTGGGTACAAAAGGAAAAGAGTAACCTTTTTTAAAACCCTAAGAATGGAATTTGTCTACCTGAGAATAATTAATTTGATTACGAAAAAACCCATCAAAAGCAGAGACCGTGACAGATCGAATTGTCATCCCAAAAACGCCCTAACCCGTGAATTTCATCAAAATCGGTAGAGCCGTTTTCAAAATAGAACTAAGATACAAATATATATACAAACAAATATATATATAAATAAATAAATATACAATTATTGCTCGTTTAATGAGAGTAGATAATGAAATTATGTTTCTTAATTTCTATGTAAATAATTTTATATTAAAATTTTTGATTTCTAACCCTAGTACCACAATGTTTCAAACTATATAGTTCCTATATATTTCGAGGAACTATAGTACTAGTAGCACAATGTTTCAAATTATATAGTAACTATATAGCGCCTATATATTTCGAGAAACTATATAGTCGCTATGTAGTTACTATATAGCTTGAAACATTGTGCTAATAGAGAACTTATTAATATCAGAGAATAAATGAAAAGTTGAAAATTTATTTTTTCTCTTGGTGAAACATTTCTCGATTTTCACATTTCTTCCTCGCATTAGAATTAAAAATCCCAAAGAGCTTGCTCAAGAGAAAAAAATATTTCTTGTGATACATTTTTTAAAAACAGATTACGACTTTAGCTAGTGAGTCTTCTCCAATAATTTCATTAACCAACTTTGTTTAATGCATAAAGTAAATTAAAAAAATAATATATTATAATTATTATTATTATAAGGAAATATAAAGGTAAAATTTTCATCTAGAGATAGATTTTTTTCATATTAATTTTAGGACAAAAGTCTAAATAAAATGTTCTTTAGGGTGGTCCTTATTTTGAATATTTTCGAATTTTTACGCTAACAGAGGCTCATATGGTTCAAAATAAATAAAAAAAATATCCCCACGGCAGCGATGCAAGTTTCCCATCTAAAAAATAACATGGATTTTTGGCATTGAACGATCAATTTTTTATTCCGGGCAAAGTAATCTTCAAAAAAACAAATGAAACTCTGTAAACTTTATCCTCACAATAGTACGTATCCTTAAGAATTTTTACAGAGTTTTAGCTATTATAATTTTGGATTAACAGCTTGATAAAATACTGGTATATTTTAGTGTTAGTAAGTTATAGACTCCAAAATTATGATAGCTAAAAATCTGTAAAAATTCTGATAGATAGCTGCTATTATAAGGATAAAGTTTAAAGAGTTTCAAATTTTTTGAACCATCATTTGGGCCGGAATAAAAAGTGATCGTTCAATACCAAAAACCCGTGTTATTACCGTATTCCAATCAAAATAATCTTAAAAAAATGAAAATATAGGCCCTTGGACCAAACTCAACCAAATTGTGTATACAAAATCAGTGGGCTCCCAGCAGATTAAAAATGCAAAAACATACGGCCCAAAATGGGGGGGGGGGGGGTGTAGGGTCAAAAAATGAAAATCTAGTCTTTTGAACCAAACTCAACAAAATATTGTATACATAGCAGAGGGCCCCCAGAAGTCTATATGTGCAAAAACTAGCCTCCATAAATGATTATAAATTATTTAATTAAATATTAAATATAAACGAGGGGCCAGGCATATGGTAAAGTCATGTGGATGGTCCCATCAGTTTATTTTCTATTTGTCTGAGTTCAGAAATACATAGTAACATAGAAAGTTAATTCTTGTGCTAATATGTTTATAATTCTGCAAACAGCATACCAAGTCTTGAAAAAGTTTCACGTTTTCCTCTAATATATGATAAACTGACCTTTTATCAGAGGTATAGCTGCATATTTTCGGCCTATATGTCGAAAATATAAAAATTTCTCTTCTCCGTGGCCCCAATGGTATTTATGGCCCTTTTAGGCGCCTCAGATCCACAGGGCACGTAGGTTTGAATTATTCTTCTAATATGATAGCTACGTCCTTGTCTTCTAATATTGACTATCTAAAAATGAAAGAAAATTAAGAACAATTAGAAAACTAAATAAAATTTTATTAATGTAAAATTATTTGTCTTCTAACTATTCTGCGGCACCCATGGGCACGGGTTCCAGTTAAAATAATTAGTGTTTTTTTTAATATTCACCTTCAAAATCGTTTGAAGAATTGTAAGCCGATACCAATTCTGGACTGCACTAGATTTAAGCCTACCTTAAACATCTCAAAACAACAGATTAGTAGCAACCTTTCATTTACATCACACTCAAGCATAATAGTCCTCGAGCAGATGTGAATGAAAGTATCAAAACTCGCGGTTAATCAAACAATCAATCACTCGATTAATAAATAAATTAATGTAATTGATTTGAAATAAATCAGACCGTGGGAGAATGACAAAGTTTGTTTCAGTGAGAGTGGCTTTGATTTTTTGGAATACGGGCGTGAAACGGAACCAGGGCGACCTGAAAAATCCTATCTAACTAATTCCATTTGCCTTAATTGCACACGACTGACACGAGGAGTCCTTGCTTATATATTATACCACTTATGACTATGTGGACTCGTACTCCTAGCCATAAGGCAGCCGCTCACTTTCCTAGGCTATTCCTGAGAAAGCAACGGACAACCTTCTGGCCCGTTCCAGCCCATAGAGCCACCTCAAATCCGCCCTCAAATCCTCAAACTCCACCAGGATCCCATTCACCACCCCCATTGTTCCATTTGAACAACGCGTCAAGCGACGACTTTTCGGATAACATAAAACATGCAGACACAAGAACCTGGACCTCGATCTTTCGAAATCAGATCGAATCGGTCACTTCCATCGTCACTCGTTCTTGGATCGAACAAATGGGTGGCGTCGATTTTAGCTCTCTTTTGGAAACACATATAAAATGGAGGATCCTCAAAGACGAATTAACTAAGATTAGATTAGAGGGTAAATTAGAGCTAAACATAAAGTATCCCTAAGAGGCCTAAAATGGACGACACCACACTTGTTCTCACCAAGAAGGAAATGAGAGGGAAGAATGCAGATTCCAAACACAGAAAAATAATCCATCATTGTTGGCATGGCATATCCCCCCTCCCTTCTAAACTATAAGTTTTCAAACTAACTATGTTAATTTATTTAATAAAATTTTAAAAATTTCGAATCCTATATTTTAAATCTTAAGAGCTAAAATGTTGCAAGTGACGGTGAGTGTGAATCCATCGGTGGGCGAGGCGATGAAAGCTGAAAACCCTACAGCGAATAGTTACAACCACAATGCCCTACAAAGCAAAATCTACGATTCTACGAATATTTACTTTGAGTGAATGTTTCCACCAAATCCAGAAGTTATTCCCACTTTGGATGACGTCAGATGGTGAAGAAATAGGAAACTGAAAATCCCTAAACTAATAATCATTTATGTAATTTAAAAAATTAAAATTTTGATGATTTTAGTGAAAAAATGAAAGTGAAATCAAAATAATTTAAAATGAAAAATGTGTTGATTTAATTCATTAATGAATTTTTATCAAATAATAATTCGATAAGCTACACTTATTGGAAAAACATATTGAATTATTGATGAAAGCAAGTGAATTTAAAATTACGGTTAAATTTATTCGTTCTAATGAAAATAAGTTATTTTATTTTTATTATTACAATTAATAATAACTAAATAGAGGGGTAAGCTGTAAGATAAAACATTAGCCTAATTCTGTGTCCCTAATATATCTAGCTATACTAGCTTGAATGCAAAATTTAAAAAAGTCCCATTAAATTTTAGTTTGTCTAATTTTTAACTAAATGCCATGCTATCAAAATTTAATTCTCATATTTGGTGCGCTGTTGGTAGGAAGAAAATAAAGGTGTCGGTTGAAGCGAAGACAGCAGAAAAACAGCAATCGATGTGGATGATCATGAAAGAGAGAGAAGAAATAGGTTAAAAATGAATAAAATATAACTAACTAATATAATAATAAACTTAGATATAAAATATTTAGAATACAGTTGAATTGTTAATGAAGAATTTCGTATAATAGGCTTTTGAGACCAGAAGAAGTTAATTGGGAACTCAAAATAAAATCTTTTATATAATATATCAAATAGTTTTGAATTTTCATATAGATTTATATAGACACAAGGGAGGTTCTTATTTTGAGTATTTTTATGCTGCCCGAGGCTCATATGATTCAAAATAAATAAAAAAACATCTCCCACGTTTCAATTCTCTATCTCCTCAATTTTAACCAGGCCCCACAGTGATGTAAGTTTCTCATCTAAATTACATGAAGTTTTTGGCATTGAACAATCAATTTTTTATTCAGAATCAAAAGAATTTGAAACTCTGTAGGCTTTATGCTTATAATAGTAGAATTTTTATACATTTTTAATTATTAGGATTTCGGAATCTAACGTTAAGATATATTAGTATTTTATCTAGCTGTAACTCCAAAATTATAATAGCTAAAAATCTGTAAAACTTCTGTGTGATAGCTACTATTATAAGGATAAAGTGTTCAGAGTTTCAAATTTTTCGAACCATTACTTTGGTCAGAATAAAAAATTGATCGTTCAATGCCAAAATTCAGATGTTATTTAGATGAGAAACTTATTTCGCTGTGGGACACAAGTAAAAATTGAGATAAAAACTTGCGGGGTATTTTTTTTGTTTATTTTGAATCATATGAACTCGTGCAGCATAAAAATTCGGAAATACCCAAAATAAGGACCACCCTAATAGACTCATACTTATAATTTAATTATTTCACAACGAAAATGAATTTAAATCAAATCAAAGGATTTAATAGATATGTTTATATTACATGTAAGAGGGACCCCTGTCCCATTAAGAGTTGAACCCAAGCACTAGTATGCTTTCCGGGTAGTTGCCCCTCTCAGACCCCTGAGACAATTCACCTCCATAAACATACAATATATTAAGAAAGCCACACATTTTTACTCCATTCAATTCGATTGGAATAGTAAAAAATTACTGCTTAACTGAAATAAAGATTGAACATTATTTAAATTAGGGAAGATACTATTATTTTTTCTATCCTTTTTTTTTTTGTAATATTCGAATGCCTTCAAGAGTCCATCTTCAGCAAAATATCAATTTTTTGAAATCTGTTGTTGGAAATTATTCATATGTCTTTTCATTAAAACCAATATTATAAACAAATAAGAATTGCTATTATTCATATAACTATAGAACAAAAATAGATATATATTCTAGAGATATAGGAATAATAGTAATTCTTATTTGTTATATGAAAGTTAAAGTTACCAATTTAAAAAAAAATAAAGAGGTTCTCAATCCTTTCTCAACTCTTAGATCCGAGATAGAATGCATTATTTTTAATTAGATGTCAGAAGGGTTGATATTTACCTTCTCGGTAATCGTACCCGAGTTCTAATAATAGTAATCCGAGCCAATCGGCTACTCTGTGAGTTGAACACCTCTTACAAAAATATAAATGATCTAAGGTCTTAGAAAATTTAAAGCAATTCAAAACCAAATTTATTTAAACTATTGCATGGCTATGTCTTTAAATTTAGAAACACTTGACCGCGAAATTTTACAAATCAAGATTTAATTCTTTGAATGAAATATTTAGCCGATTTACTTAATTATGTCAGAGAGTGGTTCACCTACCAGGGTAGCCAATTGGACCGGATGGCTATTATTGACACTCGGGTTCGATTCCCGAGGGGTAAAAATCAACACTTCTGTTATATAATTGAAAATAATCCATTCCATTTCGGATCTAATAAATCACAACCTCTTGTAGACTTATTTGTTATACTATATTGTTCGTAATAAAAAGATATGTAATCATATTTTGTTGGAAATTAATTACATCTCTTTTTATTATTACAAAAGATATTTCTAAATATTGATATTATGTTGAAGATGTATTTTTAAAGGTGTTATAAATATTTAAATAATTTTCAATAAAAATAAAAAAAGATACAAAAAGTAAAGTTTTAATTATTCCATCTTCCAGATTTAAATAAATAAAAGTTATAAATAAATAAATAAATAATGCTGACCTCGTAGTTAAAATAAGGGGCTTAACTCGCAGACAGCCGATGAACTCGAAGCTCGAGATGATTCCGTGTGTGCCTTTAAAAAATAACAATTTCAAATTAATCATTAAGTTTGTAAAGGCAAAGTTCAAATTTGAAATTTTCCAAAGAAGAAATTAATCAAGAATTTGAATAAGAATCATGAGAAAATTATATTAAAAACTATTTGTTCTATTAATGATTATTTAAAAGAAATATCAGAAAAATTTGAAATACAATAATTATATTATACATAATATAATTTGATTTATTACAAGCTTATAAAAATATATAAGTATAACTACCTTGGGATATGCAAGTCCTAGATACACGCACAAATGATGGCTTCTTCCTGTAAAAAAAATTATTTTATATGTAAAGAATGTAAATTTGAAAAAATAATTTTGTTAGTCACCTGATTTGTCCAGAAGACATTCCCACGTTGGGCGTGGGTATATGATAAAAGAAAAGGGCAGCTGAAAATCCCTGATCTAATTTGTTATTTATTAAAAAGTGAATAATTTCAAAAAAAGTATTAAAAAATAAAAAATAAATTGAAGATCTACTGAAAATGATTTGATTTAAAATTGAGTTTACGAAATGTTTATTGAAAAAAGTATTAAAAAATGAATCTGTGTTAAGAAAAGAAGTTAATTAAATATTATATTAAATGATTCTAACTAAAGGGTATCCTGAAAATAAAACATCACTAAAACCCTTTGCCCAATAGATAGGCTTAATAAATAAATAATATACAAAATTGTGTACTCAAGTTTGGTGACTGTTGAGGTGAAAAACATGAGAATGTTTCAAACATGTCCGAAGACAGACCAGGAAGAAAGGACATCGTCAATATTCATGAAACAAAAGAGAAAAAAAATGTTAAAAAAAATGAATATTATGTTAATTAATGATAAATAATTTAAGCTAATAGCTAAAAATATCATTAAATTACTATTTAGTTAAACAGTCAAAATTTTGACTTATAAATTTTTCGATGTATTTATTATAGGTGAATTCTACTTGATAAATATTACTTTACCATACAGAGTATGGTCAAGTATTGTAATCGTGCATGAAAAAAGTGTTTTTTTTGTTCTTTTTTCAAAATATCTCTAAAACGGCTGAAACTATTTTGATAAAAAAATTGGGCGAAACCATAACATTTCGGTCTACAAAAAAGCTCTAATAAGTAACAATCTAAAAAATTATATTTTTCGAAATAATAATTGTTTTGTCAAAATGTCTGTTAGCCTGTGTCTGTGCGTTACCAAATTTTGTGGACAGGCTAGATCAAGAACTAGTGTGAATATTAAAACCAAATTTCACACGTAGTTTTGGTCCATTAAGATTAAGAGCTGATTATATTTTGCTGCATATCGACCCGAAATTAAGGGGGGGGGGGGGTTAAAATTTAAAATGATAATATTTTCAAACTAAAATAAGCTGACATGTTCTAATGTGGCCATCCACTTGACTTAACCATACAACCTGGCCCTCACTTATATTTAATAATTAATAATATTATTTATAATCATGTAGGGGAGGGGGTTACTTTTTGCATTTTTAGATTACTGTGGGACCACTGATTAAGTACGCAAAATTTGGTTGAGTTTGGTACAAGAGCCTAGATTTTAATTTGTTGACCATACACCACCCCCCCTTTTTTGGCGCACTGATTATGTATACAAAATTTGGTTGAGTTTGTTCAAATAGACTTGATTTTTAATTTTTAACCCCCCCTCCATCCCCCTTAATTTTGGGTCGATATGCACCAAAATCTAATCAGCTCTTAATCTCAATGAAGCAAAGCTATGTGTGAAATTTGGTTTTGATATTCAGACTAGTTTTCGAGCTAGCGCGTCCACAAAAATTTGGTAATGCAAAGACTAACAGACTAACATACATTTTGACAAAACTATTATTATTTCGAAAAATATAATTTATTTTATGTTCACTTATTAGGGCTTTTTTGTAGACCGAAATGCCATAGTTTCGCCCAATTTTTTTTAATCAAAATAGTTTCAGCCGTTTTTGATATATTTCGAAAAAGAAGGACAAAAACCAGTTTTTTAATGCACGGCTACAATACTTGACCATACCCTTAAAAACAAGAAAAATGAAATATACTATAAAATGAACCTATAATAAAGAAAATATTATTTTTTCTGGCTCCAAAATTAGGGGGCCGATGGTCAAAAAATAAAAATCTAGGCCATTTGAGCATACTTAACCAAATTTTGTATACATAATTAATGGAACCCTAGAACACTAAAAAATGAAAATCAAGCGGGGGATGGGGGTCAAAAAAATCTAGGCCCTTGTATCAAACTCAACCAGAAGTGTATGGTAAAGTCAAGTGGATGGCAACATCAGAACGTGCCAATTTATTTTTTAAATTTTTGTGTAAAATTTTATTTATAGTCATAAAGAGACGTTTCGAGATCGTTGTGTCATCATCAATCTGACAGACAATTTTCATACATATTTTCTAACAATGATACAACATTAAATATACCTCGTCGTTAATATAAGGGGCTCAATCTCGCAGTCAGCCGATGGATGATCTGGAGGCTCAAGAGGATTTTCAGCTTTTCTTCTTCTCTCTCGAGCGGCACACTCGTTCCGAGTGATGACCATTATGAGGACATCTTAGGGAAATTGTTCACATGGTTGGTTTTCCGATGCCTTCCATTGCTTCAGATACCTTAAAAAAATGATATTAAAATTAATTATTGAGCTTATAAATGTACGGGTATCTCATGAATTGATGGAGAAATCTATTATTATTATATATATGTTTTTTACTTAGATCTATATTGAGGATGATATAATTTTGAGAGGAGAAAGGACTGATAAAGAGAAACAAAGTGGTTGTCCTCTCTGCTTAATGCAAATAAACATACACATAGAATGCCTCGTGGATATTGAAAAATCTGTTTACATAGCAGGCTAGCTAAACAGTGACCCCGATGTGAGAAATAACATTTATAATTAAAAACAAGACTGATGAGAAGGCCAAGCTTTCGTAATCTATAGTCTCAAACAAATAAATAATATATATACATATTTATATATTTGATAGCTGCAACGCCCGCACTCGGCGGCCCCTCTTGCTAGCCAGGGGGCTACACCTCCTGCGAGCCCCGGCCCCCCATTACACCGGCTCCGGCAATCCACCCCCACCACCACCGCACCCCACCCCTGCAATTCCACCCCCGCTTCAGACCCAGTTTCTGCATTTCTAGCTCCCTAGAGCCCCACAGATTATGTATACAAAATTTGGTTGAGTTTCCTCCAACAGCAAAAATTTTCATCCTCCCCCCCTTTTGGGTGGTTAGTTTTTAAAATTCTAGCCTTCTAGTGGCCCACAGATTATGTATACAAAATTTGGTTGAGTTTGGCCCAAGGGCAAGAAAGATGCGAAGCCTTTTGTGTTTTAGATCACAAAATCAAAAATCCCCCATTTTTCAGTTCAGGAGTCAAATTTTAAAAAAATAAAACAACCTTTCCGAGATTTAGCATTAATAAACCTATGTACCAAATTTGAATGCTAAAACTTAAAAACTCGAAGAGATAGAGCACTTTAAAAATTTCAAAAATTTACCCCAAAATGACTATATCTCCTTTTCGGGGATAAATAGAGCAAAATACTCAAATATGTTTTTCTGTATTTCAATGCTTCACCTTTCTAAACTAAACCCATATCGATATCTTTTCTTGTTTAAGAGATCTTGAAAAACTCTGAAAATATATTTTGGGGCCCTTTCCCCCTAGAGGATTTGAATTTCAAAAAATCCCTTCTTAGCACACCCATAAATCGTTGAAAGAATATACACACCAAATTTCATCTTTTCTAGGTCAAGCAGTTTAGGCTGTGCGTTGATAGATGAATGAATGAAATGAAATATTGGTAAGTTTATTTGCATCAAGCGAGAAGGACAACCTCTTTGTTTCTGCTTTATGATTCAACAACTCTGCTACTTTCGACAAAACAAAACTTTTCAATTTTTCATTTAGATAAAGGATCAAATAATAAATGAAAACTTAGAACATTCTCAAAAGCCTCCTCAAGTTCTTCATATTATTCTAATCATGTCGTTAAAAATATGAAATAAAAATACATTATCATTAAATACTTTCTTTCATACGTTTAATAAAAACATATTCACAATTGAACAAATGTCAAATTTGCCATGCAGTCTCAAACATAATTCTAACTTGCCAAACCATCCATGAAACCAGTGGTTAAATATATTAAAATTCAATTTTTGCTATGATTTGAGCTACTGGTTGAGCTGGATGACAGATTGGATTTATGTTTGAGACTGCATGATATTATTACTAAAACTAATTCATTAAGAAAATCCATTGGATCAGGCATATTACAATAATTATAGGTTAATTATTTTTTATTATGTGATCCAGATAATTTTAAATCCGAATCATACTCTTATAAAAAACAATCAATTTCAGTACTCACCAAATTGGAGAAACTGCGAAATATTTGCTTAATAATTTATTAATTGGCTTGGATTCGTGATATTGTGGGATGACGTTTGATCGAGGGCTGGTTGAGCAAATCGATTTAAGAATAATCCAGCTTGAGCTACGAATAAAACACAACAAATTACAATAATATAGGAATATTATTTCAGTTTATTGTTAATAAAAAAGTTAATAGATTATTGTACTCACCAAAAATTCAAGCCTTATTATTTTTCACTAAATGGCGGAGAGCCGCTCGGGGTTCGGCGTCGTCAATTTGGCCTGAAAAAAGTGTTGGGGGAATAAGACAAAATGGTAATTAGCCGTGGAGGGGGCATCGCTCTGGCCTCTTGTTAAGACCTGTGCAAAGAGTATTAATTTCAATCATGACGCCTCCTACCGACCACTGTTAAAAGATTCGCTCAAAGAGGTTTAATTTTTTTTATTAAAAAAAAAAATAATAATAATAAATAAATAAGAAAATTAATAATAAATTGATTGAAAAAATGTATGGTAAATTTTTTAGAAAATAAAATATTATTTTTCAATATTTTACTAATAATAGATATTAGTTTCATATATAGAATGTATCCCGGTTAAGTTATATTGTTATCCAATAAGGCAATGTTTAAATTTAAATTTAAACGAAAAATAGGACGACAGTAGGTATATAGCTATCCTGAAGGCAAATCATAATTAAACTAACAAAACCTTCACTGAAGGCTTAAAAGAAATAAATTAAGGTAGTTGTTTCACCATATGGGTTTTCTTAGGATTTTTTTGAAATTTAGACAGATTATTATTTAAATACTTCTGCATCGATTGGTGGCAAAACGAAATTTATGAACAATATAGTTCCGGAGATATTAAATTCCAAAGATAGAGTTTTTCAGACTCTTATACATTGCACTATACGGGATATCGGAAAGTTTACATACATATTTAATTATAATTAAGAAACGCTTCTTACCATTGTTATAAAAAACTAAACCAACATTAAACAATAACTAATACATTTTTTAAGAAAATTTCAATTCATAGTTACAACACAGTTTCTGAGATAATAATGAAAAATGTATAATGAAAAATTTACACTAAAAACAAGCTAGCAACAACGCATTTATTTAACCTAAAAAAGTGGGTTAACTTTAGTACTTTTTTGACGTTTTTCGCTTCAGCCATTGTCGCAACAGCTTTCAATCGCTTATTAAGAACATTTTGTTTTATAAATCTCCCTTTATAATGTACTTTATCTGACATTTCTATGATAAAATATATACAAGCTCGGACAGTGTTGCCAGATTTGTCAAACGAGTACGGGATTGGCTAGTAGTGGTAAATAAACAGCAAAAAGTTTTGGGTTTATGAATTATGAATCCTTATTGTCTATTCTATATAGCTCTGGCATTAATTTTTGCTAGTATTATCGCGAAACAACTACCTTAATATAAAAACTTTGAAATAGGTAAAGTAAAGAAAATTCAGCGCTTTCCTATTTTATAGAGATACTATCGACTCGGCAGGTGCTCTGATGAGTTAAAATCAGTAATTCCTCCCCTCAAATCATGCTTTACGCGTAGCACGCATTTTTCTGATTCCCAACACTCTTTCGCGGTTAAATCGGAAAAGTGCCGAACCACTTTTTTCGTCAAACGTATGTCCCCATGACTTCAAGAAACTGGAACTCTCTCCGAGCCTCCATCTTTCCCAACACTTTTAATCTTCAAACCTTCAAAACCTGGTGCACAAACACCTACGCCTCCACCCTCTCAATTGATCAACTTTTAATCTCTTTGGTAATGCAAGGGTCTTTCGAGATCCATAGGAACTGCATCTTACTGGTGCGCCCCTTCTTGCATTCGATTGCATTAAATATCTCAAAAAGAAATTTTTGCCGAAACACTAAAAAATGGTAAGGCTATATAGCCTTGTGAAATCACTGAATTTGACAAAAAAATTGAAATATCCAAATTATAGAAATTTTAGTATATTTGGGATCAAGCGTTCCTAGAGAATTGAAAAAATATATTTTATTTGAAATATTTAAAAAAAAATTGTCGAAAAAATAAAAAATGGCAAGGCCTTGTGAAATTTCTGATTTTGATTATACTATATTTTTTCAATTCTCTAGGAACGCCTGATCCCAAACATGTATATATATATATATATATCAGAGATCCTAATATTTTTTAATAAAAAAAATATTTAATTTTTGAATTTGATAGAATAAAAATTGGGCTATGAGGAAAACCGAAGCAAAGGTATAAAAACCGTTTGTAATAAAAAAAGAATAATTATAGAAATTTTAGTATATTTGGGATCAGACGGTCCTAGAGAACTGAAAAAGTATATTTTATTTGAAATATCTCCAAAAAATTGTCAAAAAACGGAAAAATGGACAGGACCTCGTGAAATTAATGATTTTGACAAAAAATTTGAAATATCCAAATCATAGAAATTTTAGTATATTTGGGATCAGACGGTCGTAGAAAATAGAAAAAATATATTTTATTTTAAAAGAAGAAAAAATGTTCTTGTAATTTATTAGGCTATAGTCTGAAATAATTAAAATCATTTAAATCGAAACTTACTATAATGAATATGGTATACTAATCAGGGTTTAATATGGTATGTCCATTGTGTATTGCAAGCGATGAAATCTACAAATAGCCACGGTTGTTCACCTATCAGAATATACAATTTATGTATATTTTGCGATTAAATTCAAGAGATACGAGATTATTTATTACAGATCGGTCGTTGACATCCTAATTAGAAATGAGACGATTCTAATTGAACAAATATTATTGCTTTAGTTATTATTGGATTAAGGAATGCTAATTGCTTATATTAATAGATAGATTCAATTAGAAAGGTCATTTACAACCATATATTCATTTTGTTTTAAGTTATTAATAACAGAAACCAGATTTTTATGCAATCGCATATTTAGTTTGGCTACTTTTTTAAGCAGTTGACCTAATAACTTAGCGAATTCGTGCATTTGGACACAATTAAACACATTTTACTTTACCATACAGGGTATGGTCAAGTATTGTAATCGTGCATGAAAAAAGTGTATTTTTCGTTCTTTTTTCGAAATATCTCAAAAACGGCTGAAACTATTATGATTAAAAAATTGAGCGAAACCATGGCATTTACCTCTACAAAAAAGTTCTAATAAGTAGACCGAAATACCATGGTTTCGCCCAATTTTTAATCAAAATAGTTTCAGCTGCTTTTTGAGATATTTCGGGAAAAACGAAGCAAAAAAAACACTTTTTCTTTGCATGATTACAATACTTGACCATACCCTATATTGTCAAAGTAAGAATTATGAAAAATGAAAGGAAGTATGATTCTTATTAACCTTTAGTAAATTATACTTCATTCTATTTATTTATATCAATTAAATCTTTGAAGTTCCTGATCTTAGGCAACCCGGAGTGAGGGAACTCCGCTCTAAAATCGCAACTCTCATTAATACTTGCCGTGGGTAGAATTTGAATCGAGTCTCGTCCTAATAAATTAAAAAGTTAAATCAAGAAATATGATGGAAGTAGTAAGAGATTTCAATGAACCTATGAAAAAGAAATTTCGTTGATTCGATCACTGCTGCAACATATATAATTTTTACTTTAGCATACAGGTATGAGATAAAATCAATAATTCCCCCCAAAGCATACTTTGCGCACGCGGCACACGTTTTGCCGACTCCCAACACTCTTTGCGGTCAAATTGGAAAAGTGCCGGACCACTTGTCATTCGCGAATACATATATCCCCATGACTTCAAGGAACTGGAACCCCCTCCCAGCCTCTATCTTTCCCAGCACCTATGATCTTCAAACCTTCAAAACCAGGGTGCATGAGACTTCCTACGTCTACACCCTCTCACTTAATCAATCTTTCCTTCTCTTCGGTAATGCAAGGGTCTTTCGAGATCCATAGGGGCTACACCTTTACTGGTGCACCCCCCTTCTTGCATTCGATTGCATTAAAAAAAAAAAAAAGGGCATGGTCAAGTATTGTAATCATGCATGAAAAAAGTGTGTGTCAAAATATCTCAAAAACGGCTGAAACTATTTTGATTTAAAAAATTGAGCGAAACCATGGCATTTAGCTCTACAAAAAAGTTCTAATAAGTGAACATCGAAAAAAATATATTTTTCGAGATAATAATTGTTTTGTCAAAATGTCTGTTAGTTAGATTAATCTGTGCGTTACCAAATTTTTGTGGACTAGCTAGCTCAAAAACTAGTGTGAATATCGAAACCAAATTTCACACGTAGTTTTTGGTCCATTGAGATTAAGAGCTGATTAGATTTTGGTGCATATCGACCCAAAATTAAGGGGGGTGGAGGGGGGTTAAAAATTAAAAATCTAGGCTATTTGAGCAAACTCAACCAAATTTTGTATACATAATCAGTGGGACTTGAGAAGTCTAAAAATTGGAAAAACTAACCGCCTAAAATGGGGGGGGGGGTCTATGGTCAAAAAATGAAAAAATAGGCTCTTATATCCAAAGTCAACCAAATTTTATATACATAATCAGTGGGCCCCCTGGAGTCTAAAAATGCAAAAATTACGCCCTCACCTACATGATTATAAATAATTTTATTAAATATTAAATATAAGTGAGGGGCTAGGTTGTATGGTAAAGTCAAGTGGATGGCCACATCAGAACACGTCAGCTTATTTATTTTGCATTTCAATCTACACAGGTAAGGTTATGTCATTTGGAGGTCTCTGGCCCATCTCCAGATCTCCTTAAGCAATCAAAAGTAATTGTCAATTGAGTATAAAAGCGCCCGGAGCTATTCATTTGACACATTCAACTCCATTGTCAGATCTACTCTCATCATGAACAAGCTAGTAAGTATTTGACGTTTCGGTCCCCATCAATCAATCTGTTTACTAATTTGTCTAATTGCTTTGTTCAGGTGATTGTTTTGGCTGCCCTCTGCGCCGTCTGCTCAGCTGACCCCAAGCCTGGAGTGGTAGCTGCCCCTCTGGCCTATGCACCCCATGCAGCTGCCTACACCCACCCTCTGGCTGCACCGGTAGCCTATCCAGCCCCTGCTCTTGCTGCATACACTGCTCCATACGCTCACAGCGCCTATGCAGTGAACCAAGTACATGGTGTAGCTGCTCCTTTGGCTGTAGCACCTGGTCACCTCGCCTACACAGCATACCCCTACTCATCCCCATATCTCTTGAAATGAACATTGGTAAAACCTTTGTAATATTAACTCAAAAGATTAATAAAATGATTATTGAAGCTTAAATTAAGTTTTTGATTTCTTGCCACAACGACCTTCGATATTTGTGTCATTGATTCCACGATCCTAAACAAATTTTAAAACTAAATTGAAAGAGTCTTTTTGCCGAGAGTAGCATAATTTTTATAAATTGAAGGAGACAATAAAAGAGTGTGTCTTCTGCTGGAATTATAAATTTTTAATTTATTTATAAGGAAACTATAGTCTTGTTATAAATAAATTAAAAATTTATAATGGCAGCAGAAGACTCACTCTTTTATTGTCTCCTTCAAATCTTAAAACCTTATAACTAACTCATAAACAAGATATTCGGGTGAAAAGATTGTGTTGTGCCGAGAGTAGCAGAGTTGCTGATTTATAAAAAGAAATCAATGAAGTCCTCTGCTTGATGCATATAAAGCATATATATCGTCACTCATAGAGTGTAAACCTGATAACTCACAACAAGGAAATTTTACAGAGAAAAACAAACAAAATTTAATATTGTTGTTATGGAAGAAACTATTTTTCATATTTTTCTACAACTTACGATCATAATTTTAAGTAGCAGTTTTTTACTTGGACGATGCTGCATCTCTTTTCTTTCGAAGAGCATTAATTTGTCATATATGATTAAAAATGGATTTAGCAGGTTTACACTAAGGCGACGATATTTTTGCATATTTGTGGATAAATGCACTGTTGGTATTTAATGAATATTTTCATAAAAACATTTTTATTTTATTTAAATTTCTTTTAAATTACGAAGTTAATTAATAATTAATACTTAAAATTGAAAGTAATGGAAGGTAGCCCAGGGGTAGTGAGGAAAGAAAAATTAACACATATCAAATAAGGTGTAATTTATTGGAATCCTTCCTTCTTTCCTTTCAAACCGACGTTTCGGAGGATTTTTCCCTCCTTCTTCATGGTTTCAAGGAGTCAATGAAGGAAACAAATAAAATCCTCCCTTCCTCTTTCCACAGCAGTGTTTAAAACTTTTTTCTTTCCTTAGCAGAGGCATAGAAAAATATTTTTTTATTCCTTTCTTAATTATAGATAAATTTGTTTCCTTCAGTGACCCCTTGAAAGCCTGAAGAAGGAGGGAAGAATCCTCCGAAACGTCGGTTTGAAAGGAAAGGAGGAAGGATTCCAATAAATTACACCTTATTTGATATGTGTTAATTTTTTCTTTCCTTACTACCCCTTGGCTGCCTTCCATTAATTTCGATTAAAAGTTCTACCAGTCTGTCTCTCTCCAGAGAAAATTTCGTTGCAAATAAACTTAATAACTTAAATTTTGAAAAATTTAAGAAACTTTTTAAAATATAAAATATAATATACGATAGGTTTCACAAAAAAATTGTGTGAAACCTACTTAGTATTTAATATTTTAATAATAAAATTTGCTTTATCAGCAAAAAAGCTACGTCGTAATGACGACATTTATAAGGAGATATTCTCATGAAAACACACAATTAACATGAATATGAATTTGATTTCAAATGAGGGAGAATATTTGAATTCAGAGAGAGACTTGCATGAGTTCAAGCCACTTTCATAACACTTGAAAACGATTAAAATTAGATGTCAATACGTTGTGCATTCCAATCAGGATATACCTTACTCAAAAATGCATCAATTTCATTCGAAATAATTTTAATGATATAAAATATAGATAGTAGATTAAAACTCACATTGATGAGATCAGGACGATGATATGACGATATTACAATGATACGTCTTTCCTGGCTCAAATGCTCACGGATCAGCTGATTGCTGAAAAATAAAACCACGATTAATAACTCAAATAAAAAAATGAATATATTTAATTGCAAGTAATGGAAGGCAGCCCAGGGTAGTGAGGAAAGAAAAATTAACACATATTCAAATAAGCTGTAATTTATTGGATTCTTTCCTCCTTTCCTTTCAAACCGACGTTTCGGAAGATTCTTCCCTCCTTCTTCAGGGTTTTAAAGGGTCAATGAAGGAATCCAATAAATTACACCATATTTGGATATGTGTTAATATTTTTCTTTCCTCACTACCCCTTCCATTACTTCCAATTAAAAGTTCTACCAGTCCATCTCTCTCCAGAGAAAATTTCACACAAATAAAATGAATATATATTTTCTGCTTTCAGAGCAGGTGGTTGGTATTTTTTGGATTTTTGAACTGATAAAATCTGACACCTACACTAATTTGAACACACTCAAACTCACAAATAAACATATAAATAAATATCAAATAATAATCAAAGAGAATCTGACTAAATGGTCGTGTTACCGAAGTCATTAAAAAATGCATTTAAAAAATTAAATAAAAAAAAAACGAAATCTCTTAAAATATGAGGTTAGATTTTCAGGCGGCATAAGTGTTGTCTAAGATCGCCTGAATTTGCATGAAAATACACAAATATTGGAATATTTCGAAAATAGAAATTGAAAATGTCATTGTAAATATTTCCCTATTTATAATATAATAGATATATTCTAACTCACCTGTATTTGGGATTATAAATTTGATAAATCGTCGTTTGGATGAAAAAATTCCTTAACATAATTAGGCAGGCGTTGAGGGCGCTTCGACCTGTCCATACTTGTATCTGAACTATGACGTCACAGCCATATGCACCTATTAATAAAATAATATTATATCAGAAATATATCTAATTCACACACACACACACGCTTCTGCAGACTTCTTATGAGAGAGAAAGAGAGCGAGATAGAAGTTCTTACTCTCTCATTCGCTCTTACACTCCGCTCGGACTAGAACTCACGCTCATAATTTATATTCAAGGGGACCTAGACATAAAAAACTATTTAGTGCCCAGCAAGGCCTCCCGCCCACCTGATTGACATTAAATGTAAAATTATTATTATCATTTCCGTCCATAATTTGTATTAATTTGAAAGTTTATTATGGGAAAATAAGGACAAGTTTTTATGTGTGATTTTTTTATTTATCAGCAAACGTTTCGTCGACTTTGCCGACTTCTTCAGGTCTTCAAATAGTCATGCCACACATTCGTCTAAATTTTCTTGTTATCTTCGTTACCATTGAAGACCATCAGAACACAAATTTCAAAAAATATTTAAAAAACTTTTCTTTCTTTTTTTTATATTAACAATTACATTAGATATAAAACAGAAATAACATATATAGAATGAGGAACACTGTTTTTAAAACCAGAATAGAATATCTTTTTCTTTTGATCCTTACATAAAGAAATCTTAAATTTAAACTTGTGTTTCTGATGGTCTTCAATGGTAACGAAGATAACAAGAAAATTTAGACGAATGTGTGACATGACTATTTGTAGCCCTGAAGAAGTGGGCAAAGCCGACGAAACGTTGGCTGATAAATAAAAAAGTCACACATAAAAACTTGTCCTTATTTTCCCATAATAAACATTCAAATTAAATGTAAAATGAAATTAATAAAAATCTAAAATAAAATATGTTAAAGATTTTATTCAAAATAGCTTTTATTCCAATATTTTTATATCAATAATTTTATAAAATGCTTTTTTCTTTTTTTTAATACTTTAGTGCTCTCTGTCAAAAAATTTGATATAGGTATGCCTGGCTTGTGCTTTAATAAAATTATGGCTAAGAGCTCAAAAAATGAATGCTTAATTTTTCATTTAATTAACAAATAAATTATAATTATATCAGGAACATATTTTCAAGCACATACACAAATTCACCCGTTATATTTAACAAATCATATTAATATTTATAAAACATTTTTGTTAATTATTATTATCATTTCAGTCCATAATTTGTATTAATTTGAAAGTTTATATCAGGAAAATAGGACAATTTGAAGCCCTGAAGAAGTCGGCAAAGTCGACGAAACGTTGGCTGATAAATAAAAAAGTCATTCATAAAAACTTGTCCTTATTTTCCTGATATAAACTTTCAAATTTTTGTTAATATTAATAGACAGGAAAGTAAAATTCAGAATGCTAAATAAAATTATTTTAATCGTTTACCTATGTACATTTGCGCTATGATAACTTGCATTCCCTTTTAATTCACGAAGCAAATAAGTTTTCGATCCATTATATTATTTGCGTGGTGGATTAAAACTAAAGATCATTTATTCAATGGATATTTAGTAAAGCGATTTGTGATTATTAAAATAAAATTTATATCAAAATAAGTACAACTGGATGGCGAAAATGTGAATTCATTTTAGAGATGAATCTTCTTTGTTGGTGGCTTTGTTAAAGAGGCGCCACCGTTGCTCTCAATTGTTAATCGATTTCAAATTCGAATTTGAATCTTGATATCAAAAATATATATATACTATACAGTATATATATACTAGCTGCAAGGCCCTCTTGCTAGCCAAGGGGATAGCCCCCTGGACCCTCACCTCGAAACCCACTCAGCACCCCCACCACCCCAATGTACAGACAAACCCTTAATTTTATATATATATATATAGATTTCATTTAAATTAGTAAACATGACGACCCCTAGACCTCCCCCCCGCCTGAAACCCACCCAGAACCCCCACCCACACCACCACCCCAATCTACAGACAAAACCTTAATTTTATATATATAGATAATTTTATTTAAATTGGTAACCATGACGACTGTTTTTGTTGGGGGCGTACCTAGATAGATAGGTACATACAGAGGTAGGCACAAATTCGCTTTAGTAGTATAGGTTATATATATATAGCTTGTAAATTACTAATTGGTACCTTTTATTTAGTTTTCGAGTACCAATGCCCTGACAGATCAGATGAGCGTACAAACAAACAGAATGACATTACCATACACCTGACCACACTCTCTTATATTTAATAGTGAATTAAAATAATTTATAATAATATACTAAAGAACCCCCCCCCTATCTTAATTTTGGGCCTATTAGCAATTAATAATATCTTATTTTAATTATAGGACTATTTTATTAGAAATACCACCTTTCTTCGATTTTTATTTGAAAATATATTTCCTCCCCCCCCCCCCCCCCCACACACACACAATTTCACATAGTGAGTCATTTTCATAAGGTTATATAGGGCACATGTGCGAAATTTCGTCTTCCACTAAATGATAGTTCTAATTTTTGTAACGCACGTGCTAACACACAAACAGACATTTTGACAAAACAATTATTTTCTCAAAAAATATAATTTTTCGATGTTCACTTATTAGGGCTTTATTGTAGACCGAAATACCATGGTTTCGCCCAATTTTTTTAATCAAAATAGTTTCAGCTGTTTTTGAGATATTTCGAAAAAAACGAAGCAAAAAACACTTTTTCTTTGCATGATTACAATACTTGACCATACCCTGTATTGTAAAGTAAGAATTATGAAAAATGAAAGGAAGTAGGATTCTTATTAACCTTTATAAATTATACTTCATTCTATTTATTTATATCAATTAAATCTTTGAAGTTCCTGATCTTAGGCAACCCGGATTGAGGGAACTCCGCTCTAAAATCGCAACTCTCATTAATACTTGCCCTGGGTAGAATTTGAAACGAGTCTCGTCCTAATAAATTCAAAAGTTAAATCAAGAAATATGATGGAAGTAGTAAGAGATTTTTTCAATGAACCTATGAAAAAGCAATTTCGTTGATTCGATCACTGCTGCAACATATATAATTTTTACTTTAGCATACAGGGTATGGTCAAGTATTGTAATCGTGCATGAAAAAAGTGGTTTTTTTCCTTCTTTTTTCGAAATATCTCAAAAATGGCTGAAACTATTTTGATTTAAAAAATTGAGCGAAACCATGGCATTTCGCTCTATAAAAAGCTCTAATAAGTGAACATCGAAAAAATTATATTTTTCGAGATAATAATTGTTTTGTCAAAATGTCTGGTTGTCTGGTTGTCTGTTGTGCGTTACCAAATTTTTGTGGACGAGTTAGTTCAAAAACTAGTGTGAATATCGAAACCAAATTTCACACGTAATTTTGATCCATTGAGATTAAGAGCTGATTACATTTTGGTGCATATCTACCCAAAATTAAGGGGGTGGAGGGGGGGGTTAAAAATTAAAAATCTAGGCCATTTGAGCAAACTCAACCAAATTTTGTATACATAATCAGTGGGTCCCCAGGAGTCTAAAAATGCAAAAACTAATCCCCCTCCCTTACATGATTATAAATAATTTTATTAAATATCAAATATAAGTGAGGGACCAGGTTGTATGTTAATGTCAAGTGGATGACCACGTCAGAACACGTCAGCTTATTTTTTGTTAATGTTAAGCTAGATTTCGAAAATGAAAGAAGCACATATTTAATTTAGTTGAGTGTATGTTCAAAATGAGGGAGAAATAATATTGGCAATATATAAACATTTCAAATTTTGTTTTTAAATATTAACAGAAATAAAATGATATTGGATTTAATAAAACTCAAAGTATCATTAACCCTGGTGAATATTTAAGAAAATTCAATAAGTGCTAAACCAGCTCGCATCTAATCAATCAATGAATAACCAAATCTTAATTAAAAGAAAGTATTTTAACAAGAAACAACATTTTAATTAAATCCGAAGTTTTTTATTAACTATTTAATGTAATATTCTCTTATATCAATTTCAAGATGAAAATAAATTAGATTTTTCTGGTATAAAAATGTTTATATTAAATCAAATGAAGCGATGGAAATATATTAATGCATAAGGGTGTTTTACCTAAAAGAGAGATAATGTCTGTACTCTCTTAATTGAGTTTGAATTTTGATTTAATATAAAATATAAATTGTAAAATAAGTCAATAAGTTACTCTACATTGGAAGGTGAACAACGACTCCTGCGTTGAACTCACACCAGGATAAAAGAATCCACTCGGTGGTTATTTGTTCACTGAAAAATGGAAAAATATTGCAAATTAATACAAGAAATATAAATAAAATGATTCATTTGCTTATAAAAGTGTATTTAAATAATATGTACCGAAATATGTAAAAGAATAGCTAGAGTATATTAGTATATGAGTTGAGCAATGTAAATTGCAGGTTTGAAGAATTTTTAAACAAAAACATTTCATTTGTAATAAATTTAAATTTTACTTTGATTCATTAGCATTTGGAAGAAAATTGCTTTTGAAAAAGTAATATTAATATAATATTTATTTATTTCAATAACAGCAATATAAGAAACACCGTCAGGTACAAAAATCAAGTAAAAATACCCACTTTTGGCTCTCACATGGTCAAATTAAATAAATTATTACCTAATTCTACTTAAGTAATCTTTAACAGGTATATTTTATACTTTTTTGATAAACTCCTAGATTTATAGGTATCCAGCATTTTTCATGACAGGATATGATCCGAATCCTCAGAAGTGTCATGGAAAATGCTGGATATCTAAGAGTTTTATCAAAAAGTGTCAACAAAGTCAACAAAATTTACTAGAGAATGAGATAGGAATCAATTTTCTAGGATGAGTGGTTTTTCATTTTATGAAGGAAAACTGCGATTTTTTGAAACAATGGATCATTTCCTGTCATGGAAAATGCTGGATATCTATAAATCTAAGATTATCTTATATTAACTTATCGACGCCGACATGATTTTTTTAATTTTAAAACCCACTAATAGTTCATGACAAATAAAATTTATTAAAATTAAGAAATTTAAATTATTATTTTAAAACCCAGTGAGGAGTCCGGGGAGCGTACTCCCTGGCCAGCAAGATGCCCGGTGTAACAATGTGCTTTTTTCAATAATCTACATGTACAAATAATAAAAAATATCAGATTAATTAAAAATTTATTGATGAAATTATTTGTCTCCAAGTTTTTTTCTTGTAATCTGCAAACGCCCATATATTTCGCGTCATAAAAATTAAACAGTAATTAAGTAATACAAAAATAACTAGTTTATTTGAATTTTTATATTTGTAAAAGTCTAAGTCTCTGAAATAGGTAGGTACATGATACAGTATAACGATAGAATATTTATGAATGAATAACCAGATTATTTATTTATTGATATGAATACCTATCTATTATTATTACTTTTCATAGTATAAAGCTATATACCAGAATAAAGCATAGAAGATATGTATTTATTTATATACAAAACAATCAATGAAATTTTGATATATTCTATACCTAGACAATTGATTTATGAATTAAGGGGCCTACCTTTGAATTAGGATCTTAATCCTTGATTAATAAAGTAAAGGTGATATAGTTTCACAGTGAATGAAATAAAACTCAAAGAGGCTTATACAAACTCAATATATTTTAGTTTTAACTTGTAAACTCCTGATGATGGACTAATAATCCGAAATATATTGAGTTTGTATAAACCTCTTTGAGTTTATTTCATTCACTGTGAAACTACACACCCTTTACTTTATTAATTAATATCATGTTTCACCTAAAACCTACACCACTTTCCCTAAGTAAAATCTTAATCCTTGTCTGTTGATTTGAAAAATACTTTAAAAATATTATATCCAAATTAAATATTTAATTATATATCATAAATTAATGAAAATATATGAAATTATTCGCAGACGATGTGTTTATTCTGTTTAAGAATAGAAGCAAATTTAAATGAAGTTTGAGTCGCCTCCTCTATTGTGACTAACAATTCAAATCCAACACATTGTTCAAGTGTTTTTCAAATTCAAATTTAAATTTATCAAAAAAAAATCATTAAACTGTCAGCACCAATGTTAAAGGATTATAAATCATTTGAGGGTTCTCATTTCATGTTTATCATAATTTTATAATTTTCTCTTCAATATATCAAAGAATAATTAACATATTAACGAGAATTGTTTTTGATCGCGTTTTTAAACAAGATATACATATCGCGAGACTACTGCTGGTTGAAGCTATTGGAGTTTTCTGAGTCTTAAGTCTGGACCAAGAGAGAATGAAAAAGATATGACCCATTTAGCTATAATCCAGCAGCTTCAGAATTTTTACAGATTTTTAGATATTAGAATTTTTGTTTTTGAGTTACATCTAGATAAAATACTGCTATATCTTAGTATTAGTAAGTTATAGACTCCAAAATTATAATAGCTAAAAATCTATAAAAATTCTGAGGGATAGCGACTATTATAAGTATAAAGTCTATAGAATTTCAAATTTTTTGAACCATTACTTTGGCCGAAATAAAAAATTGATCGTTCAATGCCAAAAACCCGATGTTATTTAAATGGGAAACTTAATCGCTGTGTAGCACTAGGTTAAAATTGAGATCAAGACTTGAAACTTAGGGGATATTTTTTATTATTTATTTCTAACCATATGTACCTGGTAGCGTAAATATCCGAAAATATCCAAAATAAGGAGCACCCTAGCGTCCAATGTTCATATTTTCGACAGGACCCAACCGTAACATATAACGACGAAAAAAGCGACAAAAGCTTATTAGATTCTTTCTTCATATATTTCAGCCATTATTACAATAAACTGATATGGCCATACACATGACTTTTTAAGTTTTGTTTGCCCCTGTAAAATTTTGTGCAAACGGCCATTTATTATGCGTCATGAAAAATAAAACCCTGATTAATACAACAATAACTAGTTTATATGTATTTTTCTAATTGTAAAAGATAATTTACTGATATAGTAAACTGGTGTGTGAAGGCCAAAGGCGGTCAAATTGGTGGTATAAAAGCCAGGCGTTGTCCCAGGCAAAATATTCTTGCTCCAATCGCCAGAAACACTCTTACAAAATGTACAAACAGGTAGGTCTACTCTCTTCAACGATCTTATATTTAAAGTATAAAGAAAATTTAAAAAAATAGTTTAGAAACTTTTTAAAATTTAAAATATAAAATACTAGGTAGGTTCACATAAATAAAGATCAGATGCTTGTTTGAATGTCTATATATATTTCGGGTATAAGCCCATCTTCAGTGTCCTTCGTGAATTCCTGAAGATGAGCTTATACCCCGAAATATATATAGAGTCATTCTAAACAAGCATCTGATCTTTTATTTATGTGAACCCTACCTAGTATTTTATATTTTAAATTTTAAAAGCTTGATTAAATTGTATGTTTTTGTGCCGAGGGTAGCAGAATTTTCATATTGAAGGAGGCGATAAAAGGGTTTTCCAGTAGAAGACACACTCTTTTATTGTCTCCATCATTATTTAAAAGTTTTCAAAATTTTCTTGCTTTATTTAAAATATTTCACCAAGAACCCACACCATTCTCCCTTAACAAGCTTTATATTTAGTAATTAACCTAGAGTTAATAAAACCTAAATCTCGGTTAATTTATTAATTAATTAAAGGTATTTTTCTATAAAATAATTTATTAGAATATCAATTTCATTCTCTTAAAAAAATCCGACAATTCAAAGGATCGTGCCTCCTTCTTCAGATTTAAAAGGGATCAACGAAAGAACCTCGTGTGTATATTAATATTATTTTTAATTGCAATTATGCATTCAAAACTTTGAGGCCATTGATACGTCTTGATGATGGCCACGGCGGGTCAAAACATTGGCAAAAATAAAAATTAAGTTTTAATTCAATTTTATTTTATTTTGACTACGATTAAAAATTGACCTTTTTACCTGAATTTAAAATAGGTTGTCTATAAAATAGTTTACTGACGATATTGAACGCGACAACGTCATAAGAAAATACTGATGGAATGATATTTTCTATGACGTTGTCACGTTCAACTATCGTCAGTAAACCGACTTTACAGACAACCGATTTTTTTCATAAAATTCTTCGTTCAGAAAATCATTTTAAATTTACAAAATACTTGAATAAAATTTATTGCTTTAAATTTCTACTCGACTGTTAAAATTTAATTTTTGATTTTATTATTTTATAATAATAAATTTTGTATTGACATTATTTCTTTCAGCAAGTAAACTGAATAAAAGTTGTTGTTCAATTAGTTACTTAATTGTTTTTGCAAATTTAATTGTAATTTGTTGTAAAAAAGTAATAATTTTGAATAATATATTATAAGAATAAACTGTGATTAAATTATTGTTCATAAATCTTAAATTTAAAATTTGAAATTTGAAACATCATAAAATCTTTGTAACTGTAGCTTTTAAAAAGCCCGCCACAATCTTTGTCGCTCGTTCCGCGCTCTCGCTTGCACTTCAAGCTCTTAAATGGAACGCCTCAGAGCGAGGTAACGCCGCATGAGTCATGTTTTTTCGTGCGTGCAGCTGGCTCCTTCGAATTATAAGACGTTGTCACGTCAAAAATAATATTAATATATCGCTTTTAACTGAATCAAAAATTACTGAACATCTCTCGGTGTTCCAGGTACTAAGCTTATAAAATGAGCCACTGAGGAAGTCACTAATCAGTGATGAAACGTTTGGCCTATTTAATTAAGAAACTGTGCGTTTTATTTAAATTTTTACCAACTCCCTACGATCCTTTTAAAGAGTTTATATTTATATTTGGAGTTGATAAAACCCGATTACTAAATCTCGGTATTTTCTGTTTTAGTTGGCTGTCTTTGCTTTGTTGGTGTGCGCCGTCCGAGGCCGGAGGTCTCCTCGGAGGAGCTGTCTACTCTGCCCCCGTGGCCTACCAATCTGCCCCATTGGCCTATGCTGCCCCAGCTTTGGCTGTGGCCCATGCCCCCGTGGCTGTAGCCCATGCTCCCGTCGCCACCTCTTACTCTAACGTCAACAAGATCACCCGCAACAGTGCTATTGTTGCTGCCGCCCCCGTCGCCTATGCCGCCCCCGCCCAGGTGGCCTATGCCGCCCCCGCACTCGCTGTTGCCCATTCTGCCCCCGTTCTTTCTGCCCCATCGGCTACGCCCGCGCCGGTTTGGCTTATGGCCACGGATGGTAATTCCACCCCCAGGCAACAACTATTTTTGTACATATAAAATAAAAATTATAATTTATTAAAAACCATGTTGTTTGTACAATAAATATTTGATCCAAACTTAAAAGATATTTTATTTATTATAATAATTTTTACCTAATAATATCTTTTTGAAAATACTTGAAAAAATAGACTTAAAAAATTGATTACCTAATTTATTTTCTATTATCATAGGAGATAAAATATATTAGAAGATATGTTATACTCATATATCGAGTGGTGAGCCGCGACCTAATATGCTGTACAACTACTTCCACTTGTACTTCCAAATATTTCCAAGTACTCTCCAAATAGTTTCCAAGTATCAAACGTTCCAAACACTTCCAAGTACTTCCAAATATTCCCAAGTACTTCCAGATATTTGCAAGTACTTTCAAATATTTTTAATTAGTTCCAAATATTTCCAGGTACTTCCAAATATTTCCAAGTACTTCCAAATATTTAGGTATTTCCAAATGCTGAGGGTGTACACCTACTTCCATTCGCGAATCACCCCTCGTTATAAATTATATTATCACTTAAGATCCCGACTTAGGTCGACTTTCACCTATCTAGTTTCCTGATGAAATTAATATTTTGATAAAATAATGTATTAATAAACAAAACTTGATAGAGTCGACATCAATTTCCCAGCATAGCTATTTTTAATAAAAAATAAAAAAAAATAAAATCAAATTAATTACTTCGTAATAAAATGTTCTACATTTTCATATATAACAATAAAGGAAACTCTATAACTACAAAATACTAATTCGAAGTTACCTGTTGATACCCTGTCTACCTGGACTTATGCAGGGAAAAAAGATGGCAACCCAACTTTGGCATTTTATATACATATTTTACTCTCGATATACTTATCTGGAAATTCGATAACTACATTTATTTCAGTAATGAGTTCCTTCCCTGGCTACGGCCATGTATAGTATATAGGGATCAAGGTAAAGCGCCGAATTAAACATAATATGATATTCTTATCGAGCTTATATTGCATCATACTAGTATAAACAAGTCGAAAAAAGGAGAATTATGCAAAGGGGTGGAACTACATATTATCTAAAATTTTTATAATTTTTCTAAATGATATGACAAAGAATAATTGACCTATCAAAGAGAAGTGTTTTGACCGCGCTTTATTTGAAAAGATATTTTATCACGAGACTATTGCGTGATTGAATCAAATGTAGAAAACATTCGGTTTACATATTATCTGTATATATCCGGTCTACAGAAATCACATTTTTGCCTATTCAAAGACTCCATCAAGGTTTTCAAAAATATGAAAGAAAAGTGAAAAATTTATTTGAATATAATTTTCACTGAGCCCCAACTGAACGCTTCTGGTTGTCATTATTTTTAGAGTTTAGTACAAACGAAAATCGATACCCTTTTAGTTTTAATACAATATTTGTCAAAGCACTGTATTTTGAAAGTTATATAAGATACAACAAACTTTAAACCTACAATCGATTAGTTTTCTAAAAATCAAACATAAGATTATTAAAATTTTATAAGAATGTTTATTTTAAGTACGGTCAAATTTTATGTGGGTTCGAAAATAAAAATATTATGGGGTGTGAAATTATCCTTGTAAAAAACATATTAAGTAGAATTGAATTTTTTCTTTTTTAATTTAATTTAGTTAAAATTGTGGTTTAGGGGAGAGCGTCAAAGTTTTCTACACGATTTTTGTACTTAAAATAAATGTAAATTAAAAAAAAAATACAAATACTTTTATTTTTTTCTTAATAATAAAATAAAATAAGAACGATTTTGATATCTTAAGAATTTTTGAAGATATTAATTGTTTTTCTTAGTTTATGAACAAAATGGTAATACATACAAACAGACAGACATATATATCTGCCCTAATAAGGGTTCAATTTTGTACAGAACCCCAAAAAGAGCTTGGAATGAATTAATTGATTAAGTTTTAAAAGTAGATTTTAACTTTTAACTTGATTTATTTTTTTGAATATTTAAGATAAGTAAAAGTTTAATTTTAGACAAATTAACTTTTTAAACGTTGGTTTTAATTTTTACTTTACCATACAGGCTATGGTCAAGTATTGTAATGGTGCATGAAAAAGTGGTTTCGAAATATCTCAAAAACGGCTGAAACTATTTTGATTGAAAAAATTGAGCGAAACCATGGCATTTCGCTCTACAAAAAAGCCCTAATAAGTGAACATCGAAAAAATTATATTTTTCGAGATAATAATTGTTTTGTCAAAATGTCTTTTAGTTTGTCTGTTAGTCTGTTAGTTAGTCTGTGCGTTACCAAATTTTTGTGGACGAGCTAGCTCAAAAACTAGTGTGAATATCGAAACCAAATTTCACACGAAGTTTTGGTCCATTGAGATTAAGAGCTGATTAGATTTTGGTGCATATCGACCCAAAATTAAGAGGGTGGAGGGGGGTCAAAAATTAAAAATCTAGGCCATTTGAGCAAACTCAACCAAATTTTGTATACATAATCAGTGGGACCCCAGAAGTCTAAAAATGCAAAAACTAACTGCCCAAAGGGGGGGGGGTATGTTCAAAAAATGAAAATCTAGGCTCTTGTACCTAACTCAACCAAATTTTGTATACTAATCAGTAGGCCACCAGGAGTCTAAAAATGCAAAAACTAACCCCCCTCCTCTACATGATTATAAATAATTTTATTAAATATAAGTGAGGGGCCAGGTTGTATGGTAAAGTCCAGTGGATGGCCACATCAGAACACGTCAGCTTATTTCTTATAGCAATTTGAACCACAGAAGTTAAATAATGTAATCAATAATTCTTATGTTAATTCTACATTTAAAAAATATTTTATTATTTTTTGAAAGGAAAAATGTAATTGAGCACCCGACAAGATTCGAACCTGTCTCTCTTCGGCTATCGGAGAGAGACACAGGTTCGAATTCCCTGTCGGGTGCTCAATTAATTTTTTCCTTTTTAAAAAAATAATAAAATATTTTTTTAAATGTAGAATTAACATAAGAAATTATTGATTACATTATTTAACTTCTGGCGGTTCAAATCGCTTTAAAAAAAAGTTTAATTTATAATATTTTAATGTATATCTTCTGCTGAATTTTAAATATTTTAATATAATTAAAACAATATTTACCTAGTCCTTGTCTTAATTTCGCATATATATACATTTCCCATATTTACTCAAATCTCAGGGAAGATAGTATTTACTTCTCTAGAAGAAAGGAAATGATAAGAAGACGTTTTACTACGCCATCAACTCCTCCCACTCAGCTCAAGAAGTAAATTCAATTTTGATGAAAATTTTATTACGTATCTAATATTATTTGTTGATATAAGTTGGCTGAGATAGCAAGTTTAGCTAGAGGAAACACTTTGATTTAATTAATTGTTGTTTACCTTGATTGATTGATACGCCACCGGAAATACAAGACGAAACGGAGGACTTTAAGGAAAGAAAAATTCAATTAAGTTTCTATCTTTAACTTGTCTAAAACCAAAGGCATTGAATTTTTAGAACTAGCTTAAAACAATTTAACAAATGGATTATTGAATAAAGGTTAATAATTTTGCTCATAAGGCCTTTAATCAGGAACGAAATTAGTCTAATTGAAAGTTGTTTTTTTGCCGAGAGTAGGAGAGTTGTTGATTCACAGAGAAAAACAAATAGGTTGTCCTCTGCTTGATGCAAATAAACATACATACATATATATCGAAATTATATATGTGTATTTATATTATTTATTTGTTTTAGACTATAGTTTCGAAGACTTTGTTCTTCATCATCAGTCTTTTTTAATTATAAATATTATATTTTCATAGGGTCCATACCGTATGGATATTGAAAATTTTAGATTTTTACTTAGCTGGGAGCCAGTTAAAATTAAAAATCTAATTTTTAGCTTGGAGCCAGTTAAAATTAAAAATCTAATTTTAACTCCCAGCTAAGTAAAGATCGAAAATTTTCAATATCCATACTAGTGATGAGCAAAGCAAGACCAAGACCAAGACTGCAAGACCAAGACTTTGCTTTCCTCATCACTAATATTAGTACTCAAAAAAATAATAATAATATTTTTCTTAAAAGTGATCAGGACTTTCTAAACACCCTATAGAAGACTTTACAAACACACCCTCTGCCTATATTAATTAGTGATGAGCAGAATTGGTCGTGGTCTTGCAGTCTTGGTAGTGGTCTTGGTCTTGGTCTTGCTTTGGTACTCATCACTAATATTAATACTCAAAATCAAAATAATGACAATATTTTTCTTAAAAGTGATCAGGACTTTCTAAACACCCTATAGAAGACAAATCTATCTGGCATTCATTGACTTCTCTAAGGCCTTCGATTCCCTGTGTCATAAATCTATATTTGAGGCACTAAAGAAACAGGGAATAAACCGAAGCTATATACAAATAATAGAAAATATGTATAAAGAAAACCAAGCAAGAATTCTAATGGATAATCCTGGTCCATTCTTCCCGGTGAAGAGGGAGTGAGACAGGGAGATCCCCTCTCACCCCTTCTTTTTAATTGCGTCTTGGAAAGTATGTTTAAGGAGCTTGATTGGGATAAAAAAGGTTTAAATATAAACGGCAATTATCTAAACAACTTACGCTTCGCAGATGATATAATTATAATAGCACCAACGAAGGATCAACTAATTCAAATGTATGAAGAGCTACTGCTTAGAAGCAAAGAGATAGGCCTCGAAATTAATACAAAAAAATCAATAATTATGACAAACGAGAATCTTTTATCACAAATAACCAACCCTCCCATTCCATTAAAGGAGAAAACGATATACCTAGGCCAAACAATGAGCTTTCAGAACAGATCAAAGGAAGAAATTGAGAGAAGAATCAGCTTGAGCTGGAATAAATTTTGGCAACTAAAATTCATTTTAAAAAATGATAATATCAATTCAACATCAAAGATAAAAGTACTAAATAAGTGCGTAATACCAACAATGATCTACGGAGCCCAAACTTGGGCTTTAACAACAAAACTAGAAAAGAAAATAGAAACTACCCATAGAGCGATGCTGCGTAGTATAATGAAAATAAGAAAAATCGATAGAATATCTAACGAAAAACTATATAAACTATCTAAGTCTGAAAATATATTAAAAACAATCAGACTATCCAAATGGAAATGGGCGGGACACATTTGCAGAATGAAGGACAGATGGACAAAAAGAATTACAGAATGGCACCCCCACCAAAAAAGAAAAAGAGGACGTCAATCGAGAAGATGGGCGGACGAGATAACGAGTTTCACAGGAATGACATGGTCAAGAATAGCTCGTGACAGAAATGAATGGAAGAGGCTGGGAGAGGCCTTCGCCCTAAGGGGTCTGGTTCCACAGTTAAACTAACCAACTAGTTAGTACTTATTATAAATGTTAAAATTTAAATTGTAAAAGTTGATAAAAAAAATAAAATAATTAAAATAAAATATGTATGTATGTATATGCAGATGTAAATATTTATTATAATAACTTTTGTAAACTACTGTAGATAAAATTATAAAATTAATAATAGAAACTTGTATACTAAGAAATGTATAACTTGGAACCAATAAAGGCCATAATATATAATATATATATAGAAGACTTTACAAACACACCCTCTGCCTATATTAATTAGTGATGAGCAGAATTAGTCTTGGTCTTGCAATCTTGGTAGTGGTCTTGGTCTTGGTCTTGCTTTGCTCATCACTAATATTAATACTCAAAATCAAAATAATAATAATATTTTTCTTAAAAGTGATCAGGACTTTCTAAACACCCTATAGAAGACTTTACAAACACACCCTCTGCCTATATTAATTAGTGATGAGCAGAATTGGTCTTGGTCTTGCAGTCTTGGTCTTGGTCTTGCTTTGCTCATCACTAATATTAATACTCAAAATCAAAATAATAATAATATTTTTCTTAAAAGTGATCAGGACTTTCTAAACACCCTATAGAAGACTTTACAAACACACCCTCTGCCTATATTAATTAGTGATGAGCAGAATTGGTCTTGGTCTTGCAGTCTCTTGGTCTTGGTCTTGCTTTGCTCATCACTAATATTAATACTCAAAATCAAAATAATAATAATATTTTTCTTAAAAGTGATCAGGACTTTCTAAACACCCTATAGAAGACTTTACAAACACACCCTCTGCCTATATTAATTAGTGATGAGCAGAATTGGTCTTGGTCTTGCAGTCTAGTGGTCTTGGTCTTGGTCTTGCTTTGCTCATCACTAATATTAATACTCAAAATCAAAATAATAACAATATTTTTCTTAAAAGTGATCAGGACTTTCTAAACACCCTATAGAAGACTTTACAAACACACCCTCTGCCCATATTAATTAGTGATGAGCAGAATTGGTCTTGGTCTTGCAGTCTTGGCAGTGGTCTTGGTCTTGGTCTTGCTTTGCTCATCACCAACATTAACACTCAAAAATCGGGGGGTCGGGCAGGCTAGGCGGTAGCATGTCAACCAGCTAACCAAGAGGACCTGAGTTCGAATCCCGCTCGAGGCATCCGGCTAAAATCTGACCCCGAGGTAGAGACAAATTTAAAAATAAAAATAAAATAGTATCGTAAATGGCTTATGGCTCATGGCCGAAAAGCCAAAAAAAAAAAAAAAAAAATACCAAAATCAAAATAATGACAATATTTTTTCTTAAAAGTGATCAGGACTTTCTAAACACCCTATAGAAGACTTTACAAGTGACTTTACATAGTGATGATCAAAGCAAAGTCTTGATCTTCCGTCTTGGTCTTGGTCTTGCAGTCTTGATCTTGGTCTTGCTTTGCTCATCACTAATCCATACAGTATTGACCACATGAAAAATAATATTTATAATTAAAAAAGACTGATAATGAAGACCAAGTCTTCGAAACTATAGTCTCAAACAAATAAATAATTTATATATATACATATGTGATATATATGTGTGTATGTTTATTTGCATCAAGCAGAGGACAACCTCTCTGTTTCTCTTTGTGACGAAATTAGTCATCTACGCTCATCGTAATGACCTTAGGTGCTCTCCTTCCCATAAACCCATGTATTTTGAATTATTATATACAGTCGACTCTCGATAATTCGAATTTTTTGATAATTCGAACTCTTCAGCTGTTTACTTCGTTAAATCGAAAAAAATACGCTCGATAACTCGAAATCTTTTCGTAACAAGAGGGGGAGAGAACGTTCTATAATTCGAAATAGCCGCTGTCCTCATTAAAATTCAATTTTTTTTTAATTAGGTATGTTATTTTCTATTGCAATGTTAATACATATTATTACATATTATCATTTCCGTCTATAATTTGTATTAATTTGAATGTTTATAATAGGAAAATAAGTGACAAGTTTTTATGTGTGACTTTTTTATTTATCAGCCAACGTTTCGTCGACTTTGCCGACTTCTTCAGGGCTTCAAATAGTCGAATGTGTGGCATGACTATTTGAAGCCCTAAAGAAGTCGGCAAAGTCGACGAAACGTTGGCTGATAAATAAAAAAGTCACACATAAAAACTTGTCCTTATTTTCTTATTATAAACTTTCAAGCTAATACACATGTAATTTTTTGATCTTTTTTTGTCGTTTTCATTATTTTTACTTGAGGCTATATATAAAATGTATATAAGCTCATACATATTTTCAAAAACATAATAAGAACTCTTAATAATTCGAATTTTTTTTCTTGATAATTCAAACTTATTGATAATCCGAAGTCTCGATAATTCGAATTTTTCTTGTAGCCCTTGGATTTCGAATTATCGAGAGTCGACTATATTTAAATTAATATTTTGGCGAATCGAATAGCCGCGCTCGTTAGAGCTACCCCTTCTGCATGGTCTTGATGACCATGTTGTAACGGGAGGCCAAAGTTCAGGCCTTGCTTGTTGGAGAATAAAAATTTGATCAGCGAAAACTAACCCATGATAAAAGAATCATCATACTACATCCCACTGGCTAAAAGGACAGACTATGTATCCGAAGACTAACTAATGAAAAAAAAATTATAATAATAACATAGGTCGACAAAAATTATTCCCGTAAAACAATGAATTCCAGTAGAGTTTCATAAGCTGATTTTCATGCAATTTCTCGATTTTTTACAGCAGGTCAGAGTTTCGAGATATTATAGGTCAAAATAACGAAAAAGGCCATTTTGAACTATTTTCGAGTCCCATTAAATATTAAACAGCAATATTTGCAATCAAAATATTTTGTCGACGTAATAGAAAACAGAGGCGACTGTGGGTCAGTGGCTAGAGTGTTGGGTCGCTGACTCGGAGATCGCTGAGTTCGAGACCGAGTCTCGGCAGATAGATATTTGCAGTCGCCTCCTCTTGGAAAGTAATGGCAACCTACCAAGAGTATAATTGCCAAGTGACCTCTCCAAATTAGCCGTTCGGAACCAGCGTTAAAAAGTAGGTCCCGTATATCTGTGTAAAACAACTAAACACACTCAGCGCAGGTATATGTGGAGAGGCGCCGAGACCCGTTTCGGGTATGGCATTCGAAGAAGAAGAATAGAAAACAGCTTCCTCTTTGATTTTCAAATTACCACTTGTTTGTAGCTCAATTAGAACCCGAGTTATCAGTAAAAAACTAAGACCTATGTTTTTATCTATGTCCTTTATAATCACGTAGTTTTAGTTTTTTAGTTATAACTCGAGTTCTAATTAAACTAAAAACAAGTGGTAATTTGAAAATCAAAGAGGAAGCTGTTTTCTATTACATTAATAAAATAGTTTGATTTTAAATATTGCTGTTTAATATCTAATGGGACTAGAAAATAGGTCAAAATGGCCTTTTTCGTCGTTTATTATTATTATAAGCACTACAAAAGCAAACTTTATATGTAATATAGGTATTTTTCCTTTATTTTGATGCACACTGAATAAAAAAATCATGAAATAAATCTTAGGACAAAGAAAAAAATTTTGTCGACCTGTGTAATATATAGAAATGGAAAAATATAATTTTGTTAAAATATCTAGAAATTTTTTTAAGGCTAAGCCATCTTCACAGGACAACTGAGTAAAAATTAATTGAGGGTTTTTTAATAAATTAAAATTGATGATAAAAAATCATTCTACATACCCACTGGCTAAACGGACAGACTAATGTATCCAAAGCCAAACTAATGAAAAAATATAATATAATTGAAAGTAATGGAAGGCAGCCCAGAGGTAGTGAGGAAAGAAAAAATTAACACATATAAAATAAGGTGTAATTTATTGGAATCCTTCCTCCTTTCCTTTCAAACCGACGTTTCGGAGGATTTTTCCCTCCTTCTTCAGGGTTTCGAGGGGTCAATGAATGAAACAAATAAAATGTTTCCTTCTTCTCTCCACAGTGGTGTTCAAAAACTTTCTTCATTTTTAACAAAAGGCATTGAAAGACAAATTTTTTTTCCTTCTTTTTCTTAATTAGATGATCCGTCTCTCTCCCAGAGAAAATTTCGTTGCAAAAAAATTCAATACTCCATATAATATAATAATAATAATATATAGAAATTAAAAAATATAATTTGGTTAAAATATCTAGAAAAATTTCTTTTTTAAGGATAAGCCTGCTTCCCAGGACAACTGAGTAAAAGTTAATTGAGGGTATTTTAATAAATTAGAATTCGCAATTATACTTATGTAGTTACTAACGATTCCACTTTTTAACCTGTCAATATCTTTGTACAAAATAACTAAACGTTTTTTATGCTTATTAAAATATATACAAAAATATAAGTATTTCCAATTTGAAGAATATTGATTAGATTTTGGCAATTTTTAGATTTAGAACTTTTGGATAAAAAAATTCAAAAAATTGAATCGTTATAAAGAGATTCTTAAAAGCGTAAGTATAACTATAATGAACTGAAATTTGGTGAAAACCTAATAGTCCTGGAGCCGAGAAGCAAATAAGTTATCTCATCGTGTACAAAAGGTTCGAGTTTCTTGGTTGAAAGTACTTTTTATGTATATCCTAAAACCGGCCGTCTACCGGGGCCCAGCGGTCAACTTCACAAATGACAACTGGTCAAAAAGGCGAAAATCTGGTTTTAGTTACCTCATTGGTACATGCCTACAAATTTTACAGTGTGTAGGGACAAACTCCTAGATATCTGTTTTGGCCGGCAGACGTCGATATTTGGACGCCTATGTAGGGCAGATGCCCGGCGCGACGTCCAAAAATCCGGCCCAAGTTACCTCATGAGGTACATACTAGTATGCAAATTTGGGCTTAAATGAAAGGTATTTTTGTGTAGAGTACACAGATATTTTTAAAATTCTGCAGACGGTCAACCACAAATTGCAGACGCTCTAGAAAATGTAGATTTTGGTATTATTATAATATAGTTTCTCTAATGAACAGTTTTCCTTAAAAGAAAAATGAAAAAAAGAATCTACTTTAATTAAAATTAAAAGGAACTGTAGGATATGAAACCCAAATTGATTCATATTAAGGAGGTCCTTTCGCCTCCAATGTTAAATAAAAAATATTAGATTATAACTATAACTTAATTTTTTATAATAGTTTAAGTCTCTATCTACGCTTTGGTGAAGTTTTAATCACACATTAGCGTGCAAATTTTTGAAAATGTAAACATTTTCTGTCTAATGGAAAATTAGGATCTTGACACTTTCTCTTGAATTATATTACTATTACTTGAGTAGATAAAGTTAAAAAAAAACTAAAAATTAGTTGTTTTTTTTTTGTGAAACCTACCTCGTATCTTACTCAAGTTTTATTATTATATTAAAATGTTTCAGCTAGAACCAACACCGATCTCCTTAAACGTTATAAAAATTAGCTATTTGAAACATGCAGGTTTCTTTTTTGCAATAAAATATATGATTGACCAACTAATTTACTTAGATATTTACTTTAAAAAGTCACATAAATGCTATATTTGGATTTAAACATAAACAGTATTAATACAACATAAATCATACAAGAATTATTATCAGCTGATTTGAATTAATCAAACTAACATTTTTATTTAATTATTTTTTTATAGCTGTTTTTATTTGAAACATTTACTTTCATACTATTTATTTTTTAATTCTATTAATTTTCATTTGTATTTTAACTTATTTTATTAAATATTAGATACTACATTTCTTTTGACTCAATTGGAGCGAAAGGACCTCCTTAAAAGATTAGAATTTAAGCGAATTTAAATAATTTTATCTTCCAGTCTATTATAATGAAAAAAAAATTAAAGTGAATATGTGATATATGTTATTTAATCATGAAATATAAAACCTTGGTCGAGTTTAATACGATCATCTAAAATAACCTCTATAGGTAAAATAATCTTACTTATGGGTAATTCTTTCCATATATCGGACAGTAGCCGTCGCCCCCGTCACAAAGTGAAGGCCAGGACAGTAGTATAAAAGCCAGGCGTTGTCCCGGGTAGAGTATTCTTGCTCCAACCGCCAGAAACACTCTTACAAAATGTACAAACTGGTAGGTCTACTCTTTTAATGAACTTTATCTTTTCGTATTATATTAAACGAACAATTCTTGTATATATCTAGAATCGGTTTCTCGAAAACGGCTCTAACGATTTGGATGAAATTCACGGATTAGAGTAGGGGTTTTTGGGTTGACAATTCGATCTGTCACGGTCTCATCTTCGGCTAACTTTAATTTGATGTTTTTTTTATTTTAAATTTCCGAAATAGATCATTACAAATATTATTATATATTAGAATTTGCCAATTTAATAAATTAAAGGTATTTTTCTATAAAATAATTTATTAGGATATCAATTTTATTCTTTTAAAAAATCCGATAATTCGAAGGATCGTACCTCCTTCTTCAGGATTTAAAAGGGTCAAAGAAAGAACCTCGGTGTATATTAATATTATTTTTAATTGCAATTACATTTAAAACTTTGTGGCCAGTTATAATATGTCTTGATGATGGCCATAGCGAGTGTAAATGTTGGTAAAAATAAAAATTAAGTTTTAATTCAATTTTATTTTATTTTGGCTGCGATTAAAGATCAACCTTTTTACCTGAATTTAAAATTAAAAATAATATTCTTTTAACTGAATCAAAAAATTACCGATCATCGCTCGGTGTTCCAGGTACTAAGTTTATAAAATGAACCACTGAGAATGTCGCTAATCAGTGACGAAACGTTAGGCCCATATAATTAAGAAACTTAGCGTTTTATTTAAATTTTTTACCAACTCCCTACGATCCTTTTAAAGAGTTTATAATATTTATATTTGGAGTTGATTAAACTCAAATGCTAAATCTTGGTGTGGTTTCTGTTTCAGTTGGCTGTCTTCGCTTTGTTGGTGTGCGCCGTCCAGGCCGGAGGTCTCCTCGGAGGAGCTGTCTACTCTGCCCCCGTGGCCTACCAATCTGCCCCATTGGCCTATGCTGCCCCAGCTCTGGCTGTGGCCCATGCCCCCGTGGCTGTAGCCCATGCTCCCGTCGCCACCTCTTACTCTAACGTCAACAAGATCACCCGCAACAGTGCTATTGTTGCTGCCGCCCCGTAGCCTATGCCGCCCCGCCCAGGTAGCCTATGCCGCCCCCGCACTCACTGTTGCCCATTCTGCCCCCGTTCTCTCTGCCCCCATCGGCTACGCCCGCGCCGGTTTGGCTTATGGCCACGGATGGTAATTCCACCCCCAGGCAACAACTAGCTTTGTACATATCAAATTAAAATTAATTTATTAATGACCACGTTGGTTGTACAATAAAAATTATATAATTTAAAATAAATCTACTGTGTTTATTACTCCTATCTTACATCCTTCAAAATATCTAAAATAAAAATACCCCTTCAATCCTGAATTACCTACACTATGCAACCAAGACTGAAAATTTTGTATACTAAAATCGATGCGTTTCAAACTAGAAGTAATTTGCTAGTCAACTACATTCTTCCTTATTATATACCTACACCTTAGGACTAATTTTCCTTCACCAATCTAAATTAGAAATAACTTAATTAAAATAATTATTAAAATGTTATATAGAATTAATTTATATTACTTTAGGTGTACAAGTCTTTGTAATTATGTGGAATTATTTTGGAATTCATTAGATAATGCCCCTTCATCTATTGTCTTTTACTTGGAAATGAAACTGGAAGTGGAAGTAGGTGTACAGGATATTAGGTCGCGGTTCACTCCTCGTTTGAAGTGTATCGATCAAATTAAATATGTATTCTTCGTTTAAAATAAAATTGCGACGAGCTTCTAAATATTATAGCTTAATTAAGAGAATTGGTCAACTAATAAATCCGAGGGTTTATGGATTATTTTTCTATGTCAAAAGGCTTGTTTTCCCTCTTTGGGATTGAACCCGATTACCAAAAATCGAATCTTGCCACTTAACTTGCCCACCGAGGTGTAACCACATCTAACAATAGCATGGGCAATTTTTTTCAATATTAGAATCGATCTTTATCATTAAAAAATTTCGCAGTCACTTGATTCTAAATCTTAACACACAGCCAAATCAGATATTTTGATTAAAATATTTTGAGGGTTTTGAAAATTTTCAAAAATCGATTGTGAATGGAACGACTATTGCTAATTTGATTATTATAAAAGATCATTCTAGTTTGAACAATTCTAGATATAATTTCATTTTGACTCGTCCCTTCCTGCCTAATTTTACTTTCCAGATGGCCTAGATATGTATCAAAATTTACTTAAATATTTTTTCTGAAACCTAATTCAGAAACTTAATATTTTGCAAATATTATTTTATAATCAATTAATAATTTTAACATAAATGTTTCTAGATCGAATCCAACATTCTTTAAAACTTATTGTCATTTAATGTCTTGAAATTCGGAATCAGATGATCATATTTGTAATCTGAAGTAATTTTTTATTAAAGAAGACAATAAAAGAGTGTGTCTTCTGCTGGAAAAATAATTTTTTGAATTTATTTATACTTTCACATCAATTCCTGTGAATCAATTGTAATAGACTGATGAAGAGGGCAAAGCCCCGAAACTATAGTATCCTTATATTTTCAGCAGAACACACACTCTTTTATTGTCTCCTTTAATTTATAAAAATTCTGGTACTCTCGGCAAAAAGAAACTTTCAATTTAATTTTTATGTTATGTAACTATTTAGTGGTACTGAAAATGACTGCGATTGTGACTTGAATAAGCATTCTTTCGCTTAATATTTTAACTTAATTTTGATGAGACTCTCCTCTCAGACCATAATTAATAATTAAGTTTAAATTTATTAAAGGAATAACACTATCATCAAAAGGATTAATTTCTCTTTATAAAACAGGCCTTATACCGTCGCCCATAAACTTATTCAAAACAATACTTTTTTATTCATTTATTTATTAAAAACATTGTATCTGTAGGGCCATCTAGCCCCTTTAATGTACAATTTTCGGCCAATTCAATTACATAAATATTAATATAATACAAAACAAAAACGGAAAAACAAATATAAAAGCAAGAAAAATTCAAAAAGTAAAACATATGGTACATAATAATTAAATGAAACATAAATATTAAAAATACAATATATTATAGAAGGAGAGTAAAAAAATAATAATGCCAACATATAGGATACAAAAACAGAAAATAGAAATAAAATATTAAGCTAGGTGCTTGCGAAGTTCTTCCTCGAATGCTTCAGGACGCCCAATCTTCCTTACGTTGAGTGGCAGTGAGTTCCAGACCTTGGTCGCCGTAACCTCAAATGAGTCCGCCATCATTCTGCTTCTATGTGGTGGACAGACCAGCGCGCGCGCACGTATTGACGGACCACAGGCCAGCGTCCGACTGAGATAGTCAGGCGCACGACCCAAGAGAACCCCGTGCACAAACTTAGCATATCTGTACTTTCGGAAGGCACCGAAGTTCATCCCCATTTTTTAAACATAAAGTATATATTTCATTTTAAATTTAAAAATGTAATAAAAAATTTGTTCAAGAGATGAAATTAAAATAAATATAACCGTTATATAAAAGAAAGTCATGTTCTCACTTAGTTTTTGAGAAATAGTGGTCGATGGTTCGTTCTATCCCTTACTAGAGGAACATTATAGCAGTATAAGCAGGTGGATGTGGAAGTGAGGTGTACACGATATTAGGTCGCGATTCACCACTCGGGTGACACCCATCGTTTTACGGACGGTCTTCGCTCAAGAAGAGTCAACAGAAGTTGCGCTCAAGTCACTAATGTAAAGAATAGTAATTTGGTTTTGTTTTTGAATAAATAAATATATAAAAAATATGTTTGTTTTTTACTAGGGCTCCTACTATCACCAAATTATCAATATTTCTAGATGTGACAGGACACCAGAGTTAAGTCAGGTCTTTTCCGAATTTTGACACACCAAACTCATAAGGTTCGCCACCACTGAACTAGGTGTTATTATAAGAAACTTCCATTGACAAACATTCATAGTATAATTCAGGTTTAAAAGATTTTATTCTTTATTTTGATCTTAAGGTCTATTGTAAGAAGAAGCTAATTGACACCAGGAATGCACTGACAAGTTTATGAAATAAACAGAGCTACAAGCTTGAGATAGTTTATTGCTATATAAAATTTAAAAATTACATGTAATTAATATTATCATTTCCAAGTCCAGAATTATGTATTAATTTGAAAGTTTATTTTAGGAAAATAAGGACAAGTTTTTATGTGTGACTTTTTTATTTATCCACCCAACGTTTTGTCGACTTTGCCGAGAAAGCCCTGAAGAAGTCGGCAAAGTCGACGAAACGTTGGTGGATAAATAAAATACACACATAAAAACTTGTCCTTATTTTCCTAATATAAACTTTCAAAAAAAAATTACATGTAATATATACATAAAAATTGTCTTTATAAAAATATTTAATATCTTAGGGACGGTTGTATGTCGCAAAGTAAATGCTTTTTACCACTAATATGGGTAGATGGTAAATGGAGGGACTGAGGATGGCCATTAAGATGACAGGACTTTCAGTGCCTGTCATCTGATTGGCATTCCCAGTCCCTCCATTTACCATCTACCCTTGGTTAATGGTAAAAAGCATTTACTTTGCGACATACAACCGGCCCTTAGTATTTCTTTCTAAATTTTAGAGGAAGCAACTTTTTTCTTTTTCTTTGCAAATTTACCATTGAAAAGAGAGAAATTCTCCCGAAACGTTTGGTTTAGAATAAACGTGTTCTTGATTGTTTTTAAAAGATCTGTATTTTTTAATATTTGATATACAATCAATAATTAATTTTTTCTTTGTAATATATATATATATATATATATATATATATATATATATATATATAGAATTTAAAAATACATATGATGGAATAGCGATTTGACCCCTTCTGACATCCGGTGGAAGAAAGTTATCGGGGAAACAATTTACATTTCCCATAAGAGCAATCTATTTACTTTCCTGTAAACTATCCCTCATGATTTTGGCCAATGGACGAAGTCAAGTTCAAAGATCAAGAATAATTATATTATATTTTGAATTTTATATGATTTTTTATTGTGCAAACAACATAGTCATATATAAATACCAACGTATGTTTCCTAAAATTTGAATTACCTCTCAATTTTTAATTTCATTTTATATATTCTAATTATATTCAACTTTCTCTTTAGAAAGTTTAAGTAGTTTTAAATTGTTTGTTGATTGGAAATTAAGAACTCTGTGAATAAAATACCAGAAATATTAGTTTTAGCAATCTTTAACGATATACCAATACCCCGAATAATACCTGAAATTTCTTCTCTTTCTTTTTCACAATGCAGGAGTCCACCTTGGACTTCAGAGGTTTCATTTTTTTGATGCGACATCTTCTTAGATCAGTATCATTATAAAAAAAAGCCTATTGGCACTCAGGTTTGACTCCTGAGAGAGCAAACCGTTCTGACATATAGTATTTACTAACAAGATCTAAGATTTAAATTGGCCTTCTTTTTTACTTAGTTTTTAAATCTTTTTTTAGAAAATTATTTAGAAATTATATTTTAGCAGGTAAGAGTTATCTCATGAGTAAAAATATATAAGATTTGATCATTTGCTAAGATTGGATTTTTGGTAATCGGGTTCAATCCAAAAGGGGCAAAACAAGCCTTTTGACATATGAAAAATAATCCATAAGCCCTCGGATTTATTAGTTGACCAATTCTCTTAATTAAGCTATAATATATAGTTGCTCGTCGCAATTTTATTTTTAACGAACAATACATATTTTATTTAATCGATACACTTCAAGTAATATAGATTAACTAGCTGCAAAAGCCCGCCTTCGGCGGGCTTCTAGCTAACTCACAGTATGCGAACCGTCACTCAACATCACTCCAATTCTTGTGAATGATTGTACTTATGGAACATTCTAGAATGAAGCTTCCAAAAAGTCTACGGTAGATAGAGTATACAGGGGGCGGAGCGATAAGTGGGCGAAACCGGACAAACCAAGTGAGTCCTTACTGCTTTATTATAAAGTATATTGAATCTATACAACATTTTAATAATTATTTTAATTAAGTTATTTCTAATTTAGATTGGTGAAGGAAAATTAGTCTTAAGGTGTATATAATAAGGAAGAATGTAGTTGACTAAGGAATTACTTCTAGTTTGAAACGCATCGATTTTAGTAAACAAAATTTTGGTGTAGGTAATTCAGGATTGAGGGATATTTTTATTTTAGATATTTTGAAGAAAAAATTTTCTTGAAACGTAAGAAGGATGTAAGATGGGAGTAATAAACACAGTAGATTTATTTTAAATTATATAATTTTTATTGTACAACCAACATGGTCATTAATAAATTAATTTTAATTTGATATGTACAAAGCTAGTTGTTGCCTGGGGGTGGAATTACCATCCGTGGCCATAAGCCAATCCGGCGCGGGCGTAGCCGATGGGAGCAGAGAGAACGGGGGCAGAATGGGCAACAGTGAGTGCGGGGGCGGCATAGGCTACCTGGGCGGGGGCGGCATAGGCGACGGGGGCGGCAGCAACAATAGCACTGTTGCGGGTGATCTTGTTGACGTTAGAGTAAGAGGTGGCGATGGGAGCATGGGCTACAGCCACGGGGGCATGGGCCACAGCCAGAGCTGGGGCAGCATAGGCTAATGGGGCAGATTGGTAGGCCACGGGGGCAGAGTAGACAGCTCCTCCGAGCAGACCTCCGGCCTGGACGGCGCACACCAACAAAGCAAAGACAGCCAACTGGAATAGAAACCACCGTGATTTACCATTTGAGTTTTATTTAATTTATATTTTATGTTATGATCATAGTAGAATGGTGATGATGTATAGGGTTTCGAAAATTTCTTACACTCAAAACCAAGAATAATGGGTGGGTACTCGATATTTTAATCAAATGAATTACAGTAATTTTTTAAACATAAATATTATAATAGTTTAAATTTTCCATAGCATATTTATATAGACTTTAAATTTCTAAAGAAATCACAAGAACTTGTCATCATCTACTAGATAGGAGATTTGCGAATATTTCAGAAGGATTGGGCTTACCCCCCTCGGAAATCGAATCCGAGTGTCAAAATTAGCAATCCGGGTCAATTGTCTACCCTGTCAGGTAAACCTCTCTATCAAATATATCGCGCTAAATCATTCATTCAAATAGTTAATATTAATTTGAAAACTTTTTCGATCTAGATTTTCTAAATTTAAACACATAGATAGCCTAGCCACATTCTCGAGGGGTGAACATAACATTTCTGAAATATAATTAAAAATTAAACATTTGGATCTAGTAGATGACAACCGCTTGTGATTTCTTCATAATTTTAAAATAAAATTTAAAATTTTCTAATAATAATAAATATGCTGAAATTCGAGTGGAACAAGTTTCCATATCCATATCAAGAGATATTTAATATTTAATGTTTTCGTTTGTCTTTTAAATTTTAAAACAACCAAAATAATTTTTAACTGGGGCTGTAAAATGCAATTTTCAAGATAACACGTTTAATAAATTAAATAAATAATCAAAATTAAAAAAAATTAAAAACATTTTTTTAATTCATCTTGTTATCAAATTTTCCTTATCGTACTTTTTCAAAATTTAACATTATAATTATAGTAGAATAACAAAGAATCTTATGAGTTGTAGCTTATGTATTATTTGTTGAAAAATGTTATTTGCCATTCATAAGAACCTGTGTTAATTCAATTTAATTAATTTTTTATTTGTTTCAAAAACGATACTGTTACAAGTTGAATATATTTTTCATGATATAGAATTGACCTAGATTTTTTTCGAAACTTTTAAGTAACAATTTCTACCCTGATCATATTACCTTAAATAAAAATATAAAGAGAGTATAGACCTACCAGTTTGTACATTTTGTAAGAGTGTTTCTGGCGGTTGAAGCAAGAATACTTTGCATGGGACAACGCCTGGCTTTTATACCACCAAATTGACCACCCCTTGACCTTCACTTTCTGTCGAAGGCGACCGGCTACTGGCCGATAGATCGCGAAACAACTACCGATCAATATGATTATTTTACATTTACCTAAATCTTTTTAAGATGGTTTAATATTAAACTCAACCAAGGTTTTTTATTACATGATTGTTTACTCGTATAAGTATCCTAAATAAATATCAGGTGTTGACCGACTCATTTGATACGTAAGAAAGAAATTAAAGTCCAATCCAAAACAAGTTAGGTTTTCGAAACTCAAAAATTATTTTAAAAATAATCTTTATTTTTCCAAAATTTTCTCGAAAATAAATAAAGCTACAGAAAAATCAATGCGAATTTCCTTCAGTGACTTTTTAAAACGATGAAGAAGGAGGGAATAGCCTCCGAAACGTCGGTTTATGAATAAAAAGATAGTATAAATTATCTTCTTCTTTTTGGACTGTCTCATCCATATCCACTCAATTTCACTCATCAGTCCGTCTCCAAAAATTAATTCAATCTTATGGTAAAATAATCTATGAATTTTTTGAAATATTTTTAATTAAAAAAGTATTCGTCGGGGAATTCAAGTGAGAAAATATACTAGAGAAATTTCGAGAAATTGGTTCGAAAAATGTATGAAATTATTTCGAATTAAATGAATATTCGATGCTGAATTTGGAAAGGAAAGTATATTATAGAAATATCGAGAAATAAGCCCCTTATTTTATTCGAAAAAATTATAGATTTCTATTTATTAAGAATTTTATTAAAATATAAAATAAAGAAATTCTCACAATGAACATGAATATGAACTCGTTTTTAAATGAGGGAGAATATTTGAATTCAGATAGAGACTTGTATGAATTCAATGGACTTTTATAACATTTGAAACCGATTAAAATTAAGTGTCGAAACGTTGTGCAGTCCAATTAGAATATACCTTACTTTTAAAAATGCATCAGTTTCATTCGAAACATTTTTAATGATATAAAATATAGATAATAGATAGAAACTCACATTGATGAGATCCGGACGATGCTATGACGATATTATACTATGATATGACTTCCCTGGCTCAAATGCACGCGAATCAGCTGATCACTGAAAAATAAGATTACTTAATAACTCAAATAAATAATGAATATACTCTGTATATTTTTGCCTTCAGAGCAGGTGGTCCGTATTTCAAGCTAAAGCTCATTGCAAACGTTTGACCAGGACTTGTGCCTCTAAACAGGTCGAGGGATAAAGACTTATTTATTTATTTATTATTATGCAAAATCAGTCTGTTGGGCGGCCGGTGTATGGAATTACCTCGATTTTTATATTTTTTGTATTTTCGACCTGATAAAATCTGACCACCCCCAAAGAGTTTTTTATTACCTGCCCCTTGAATATAAAGTCAGCCCTCGCCTTCTGAAACTCTTGGATTGATACTAAATCAATATAAATAAAAATGTACTGTTACGCTTAAGTGATACGTTGAAGGATCCCCGAAAGTTCTTCGCCGATTTCTTTGAAATTTTCACACAACATTCCATTCAAATACACGAGTGTTTTTATATATAGTGTTTTTATAGATATCACACCTGTGGCATGTAAAAAATATTTTTTTCGAGGAAACAACGCCAGCGCCTCTCTGGGGGGGGGGGGTAAAAACAAACAAACAAGATGGCCGATAATAGCTTTTTGGAAATCTTTCAACTGTCAATATTATTTTTGGTTAAGGGAACAATTTTGACAAGTAATATATAATTCATTTACTGTTTTAATACCTATTCTATAATTATTTGCATTTTCAATTTATTTTCAAAAGTATTATTATTTTAAAAATATATTTAAAAAATCGGATCAGTTAGTTTAAAACTTAATCAACATAAATCTAAAATAAAATATGTTTAAAATTTTATTCAAAATTGCTTTTATTCCAATATTATATGAATAAAAACTCTCATATTTATAAAATTCTATCTTTTTTTTTTTAATACTTTGGTGCTCTCCGTCGAAAAAATTTGAATAGGTACATGCCTGGCTTGTGCTTTAATAAAATTATGGCTAAAAGCTCAAAAAATGAATGCTTAATTTTTCTGATAATCTTTGATCTTTAATATATATAAAAAGAGAAGGTGATGTTTCATCTATCAACGCACAGCCTAAACCGCTTGACCTAGAAATATGAAATTTGAGGTGTATATTCTTTCAATCATTTATGGATGTGCTAAGAAGGGATTTTTTGAAATTCGAACCCTAAAAGGGGGGAAAAGGGTCCCAAAATGTGTTTTCGGAATTTTTCAAGATCTCTGAAACTAGAAAAGATATCGATATAGGTTTAGGTTAGAAAGATGAAGCATTAAAATACAAAAAAAAACATACTTGAGTGTTTTGTTCTATTTGTCCCCGAAAGGGAAATATAGTCATTTTGGAATAAATTTTTGAAATGTTTAAAGTTCTCTATCTCCTCGAGTTTTTAAGTTTTAGCATTCAAATTTGGTACATAGGTTTAGTAATGCTAAATCTCGAGAATTTATTTTTTATTTTTTTGAAATTTGACCCCTGAATTGAAAAATGGGGGGGGTTTGATTTTGTGGTATAAAACACAAAAGGCTTCGTATCTTTCTTGCCCTTGGTCCAAACTCAACCAAATTTTGTATACATAATCTGTGGGCCACTAGGGAGCTAGAAATGCAAAAAACTGGGTGCGGGGGTAGGTGTGGGGGTGGAATGCAGGGGGCCCGGGGTGGGTGTGGAATGAGTGGGAAGGGTGCGTAGTGGGGTGCAGGGTGGATGCAGAGGCGGAATGGGTTTGGGGGGTCCAGGGGGCGTAGCCTCATGGCTAGCAAGAAGGCCGCCGAAGGCGGGCGTCGTAGCTAGTTAAAAAATAAAATATTAGTATATCAGGAACATATTTTCAAACACAAACTCAAAATCACCCAAGGGATATATGTTATATTTAGCAAATCTTACTTATATTTATAAAACATTTTCGTTAATATTAACAGATAGGGAAGTAAAATTCGAAATGTAAAATAAAAGTAATTTAATAATTTACGTACAATTAAAAGTTTTGATAACTTTCATCCCTTTTTTAATTCACAAAGCAAATAGGCTTTTAATCCATTATATTATTTGCTCTGTGTGGTGGTTTATATCTAAAGATGATTCTTATTTGATGGATATTTAATAAAGCCATTTGTAATTTTTAAAATAAAATTTATTTCAAAATAAATCCAACTGCCTGGCGAAAATGTTAATTCATTTTAGAGGTGAATGGTCTCATTGTTAGTGGCTTTGTTAAAGAGGCGCCACCAGCGCTCTCAATTGTTAATCGATTTCAAATTCGAATTTGAATCTTGTTATCAAAGAAACAAATCTAGTATAAAGTGTGAATTTTTGAATTTTCACAGGGGAGGGGGCAGTATATATAAGTTCAAATTTGGTGAATAAGCTTCTAATCTATATATATAAAAGCGAAATACCACTCACTCACTCATCACGATATCTCCAAAACTACTAGACATACGGGCTTGAAATTTGGAATAGAGGTTCTTTATAGGGCGTAGATGTCAGCTAAGAAGGGATTTTACGAAAATTCACCTCTAAGGGGGTAAAATGGGAGTTAAATTAATTAAAGATCTGTGATTGGCTGATTCTATTGCCATGTTTTTGTTTACTCAAATTCTTTCCTGACGACTGTTTTTGTCTACTCATATTCTTTTTTTTAATGAAATTATATAAAAATTAAAAACATGAAGAATAACCATTCTACATTGGATTTTTTACGTTTCGGTTATTATTGGTAGCCATTGATGAAGACATGGAGGAATGGAGACAAAAAAATGAAAATTCTAGCCCTTTGGATCAAACTCAACCAAATTTTGTATATCTACATATACTGTGGGCACCCAGAAGGCTAGAAATGCAAAAACTAACTTTTAAATCTCCACACTGCATCCAATCACGACCTGTATAATAAATTCTCTGTAAAATTATATTAAGATTTTTGTAAGTTTCCTTCATATGGGTTTAAGGAACAACAGGCAATGAAGGATAAGTATTGTCATTATGTTCCAAAATGTGAGAAATTGTTGAGTGATGCGACTTTTTTATTATTATTTTGGAATCAGCACACCAAATAGGACAGGAATTAGTTAAAATTATTGAAAAAGTTTTATCATCATTGGTCTGTGTAATTTAGCAGTACATATTCCATAAATTAAATTGACAAATGAACTGTAGGGTGTAGGGTTATTGAAAATATTTAGAGAGAGGCCTCAAAATTGAATTACGCCTGGGCCTCACCCGAGTCGAAATTTAAGTCCTACTTTTATCTCCCAGGTTCGAAATATAACCGATTTAGAGCACTGTAACCCCGTCTAGCCCCTATATACCCGGGCAACTATGTAAAAAAAAATAAAGACAATATAATAATAACTAGCTGCAAGTCCCGCCTTCGGCGGCTTCTTGCTAGCCAAGGAGCTCGCCCCCTGGACCTCCACCCTGAAACCCAGTTAGCACCCCCATCCACACCAACACCCCAATGTTCAGACAAAACCTTAATTTTATATATATATATATATATATATATATATATATATAGATAATTTCATTTAAATTGGTAACCATGACGACCCCTGGACCACCACCTCTCGAACGTCACTCTCCCTCCCCCGAAACCCACCCATAAACCACCACTCCCACCACCACCCCAATGTACAGACAAAACCTTAATTTTATATATAGAGATAATTTCATTGACGACCCCTGGACCCCCACCTCTCGAACCTCACTCCCTCCCCCTGAAACCCACCAAAAGCCCCACCCCTACCACCACTCCAATATATAGACAAAACCTTAATTTTATATATATATATATATATATAGATAATTTCATTTAAATTGGTAACCATGACGACTGTTTTTGTTGGGGGACGGACATAGATACATAGGTAGGTACATACAGAGGCAGGCACAAATGCGCTTTAGTAGTATAGGATTATTATTATCTATTATTTATTATTTATTTATTTATTATTTTTATTATGATCCAACAGGTTATAGGGGTCCAAAATAGGCCCTAATTTTTATTCCCGTCAGAACCGATTTTGAACACCAAAGTGGTAAAACAAGAAATTTGTACCGTTTTGCGGTCCAAAGTCTGACCTAATTTAACATGGAAATAGAATTTACTTTGAGCCCCCCCCCCCCCCAAGTCCTAAATAAGAACTACCTTAGGTGGCTTAATGCAGGGCTTAAATTTCGGCTAGGGCACAAGTGCTAAATCCGGCACTGATTCTATTATTCTATCTGTCTATCTTTTCTATGGTAAGTCCAAAAAACTTTCATGATCAAACGAGTATCCAACTTTTGCCATTGACATATATAAACATAATCATGTAATATTGACCCACTCGTTTGAATCCACTTGGCCTCTTAATAATATATAAAATTTCGAGTTTTTTCCATTATTAGAGGTAGACGTGACTGGTTTGAAGGGGTTTTAGAAAGGTCTCGTTTCAGGGATCACCAACTTTGACAGCGTTTAAAAGGGTGGAGTTGCTTTGTAAATTAATTTAACTGCAATTTAGAAAGTGCTTTCACATGAGATCATTTGAAAGGAATAAGAGATCGTAACGATTTTCTCAATTAGAAAAACGAAAACCAAACCAACTTTAATGTTTATGCTCTAATTCTTAACCCTTGTATCCCCTTAATGTGACAAAACATTTACTCTAGTTATTTTGGTAATGTCTGCACAAATAGAAGCAATTACTGTCGTCACTAACCCGAATGATGTTGACTTTATCAAAAAATCGATGAATAATTACAAATTCTGTTTAATCTATTTGGTGTATTTGTTGAGAAAGCTTTTCTCCATTTGAAATATTCTAAAAAATAACAAGATAAAAAGTAAATCGAAAAGATTTTGTTTTGCCGAGAGTAGCAGAGTTGTTGATTCATAAAGAAAAATCAATGAGGTTGTCCTCTTTTTGATGCAAATAAACATTTACATATACATACAAATATTCCAAATTTAAATATATGTTGTATACACATATATAATATATTTGTTTAATTCATAAGGGGAAACAAAGAGGTTGTCCTCTGCTTGATGCAAATAAACATACACGCATATATAATATTAAATATATATATATGGTATATGTATATTAGGGTGGTACTTATTTTGGGTATTTTCGAATTTTTACGCGGACAAGAGCTCATATGGTTAGAAATAAATAAATAAAATATACCCAAGTTTCAAGTCTCTATCTCAATTATAATCTGTGTCGCCAGCGATTTAAGTTTCTCATCTAGAAAATATGGGGTTTTTGACAGTGAAAGATCAATTTTTTATTCCGGCCAAAATAATGGTTAAAAAATTTGAAACTTTGTAGAGTTTATCCTTATAATATAAGCTATCCATCCGAATTTTTACAGATTTTTAGCTATTATAATTTTGGAGTATATAACTTAGTAACACTAAGATATAGCAGTATTTTATCTAGCTGTAACTCCAAAATTATAATAGCTAAAAATCTGTAATAATTCTAATAAATAGCTAGTATTATAAGGATAAAGAGTTTCAAATTTTTGAACCATTACTTTGGCCGGAATAAAAATTGATATTTAATGCCAAAAACCCCATGTTGTTTAGATAAGAAACTTATATCGCCGGGGGCGTAGGTTATAATTGAGATAGAGACTTGAAACTTTGGGGATATTATTTTTTATTTATTTTGAGCCATATGAGACCTTGTCCGCGTAAAAATTCGAAAATGCCGAAATTAAGGACCACCATAATGTATGTATATTATTTATTTGTTTGAGACTATAGTTTCGAAGGCTTGGCCCTCATCATCAGTCTTTTTTAATTTTAACTGTCTTTCCAGCTGAGTATGATAAAAAATTTCAATAACCACTCGATACTGACCCCATGAAAAATAATATTTATAATTAAAAAATGACTAAGCCTTCAAAACTATAGTCTCAAACAAATAAATAATATATATTGATATATATGTGTGTATGTTTATATGCATCAAGAAAAGGACATCCTCTTTGTTTCTCTTTATGAATCAACAACTATGCTACTCTCGGTAAAATAAAAACTTTTCAATTATATTTGCTTAAGACTATATTTTCGAAGGTTTGATCTTCATCATCAGTCTTTTAGTTAGAAATATTTTGTCTTTTATTTCTCATGGGTTCAATTACCCGATTGGATATAGAAAAATCTGTTTTGTTGTTATGGAGTTTTGATTATTATATATATAATATATATGTAATTATGTATGTATATGTTTATTTGCATCAAGCAGAAGAGATCCTCATTGATTTCTCATTATAAAAAATGAAATTCAATAAATTCTTTGTTTTTTCAAAAATAATCTCTACATTTTTTTATATCATTAAATGGATATTCTATTATGGAATAAAATAAATTCATCCATAATTTTAATCGCACTTCCTAAGTGTGTTAAATAAGCCTATTGATGGCCTTGTCTGACGTTTAAGACGAAGATTTCGACAATAAATTTAAATGCATGTAACATATGGAATATGTGAATCGTTAAAGGAATCGTAATGAAAGGGAAAACCGGATGAACTTTTACAAATTACGAAAATTAGAAATATTCATTCATTTTTTTTAACGAAAAGAACAAGGATGGAAAAGATTGGTGGTTAGATAGATAATTTGAAAGTATTTTTTTAGTCGAGCCATTACTAGTATAAGTGGAAAATTAATTAATTTCTTTTCATTTATCTGTAAGTAATGATGTTTCGAGCTATATATCAAGGTAGCCGTATTCAAATGTTTGGAAATGTAATAAGAATTAATTAAAACATCGAATTTCTATATAAAGGTCAAAGCGAATCATAAGTAGAGACCGGATTTTTATGCAGTAAAAACTTCCAAAATATGCAGTTAAAAAGGCTGAAATATGCAAGTAATATGCAGAATACGTTGAAATATGCAAATATATGCAATAAAAATTGACAAAATAAATTTTTTAATGCACTAAAATTGAAGACAAAAAGACCATATATTTGAAGGATTGCTATGAAAGAAATAAAATGATAAAGTAAGCTTTTTTATTTAACAGACACAATTGTATTGTATTACTTTTATTTTTTTTATATTAACAAGCTTTTCTTATTGACGTACAAAATAATATATATATATATATATAAAATTAAGGTTTTGTCTGTACATTGGTCCAAATCACGCCAAATTTTGGTTGCACACGTTTCAAGCAAAGTTATGAACGAAAACACCCTCAACAAAATTCCTGCCTGCCTGTCTGTCTGTATGTATGTATGTCTGTTTCAGTGGTTTTCGAAAAGTTGCTCACGATTCACGTAAAAACAGCTGAAGAGATTATTATGAAATTTCATATTTACATCAGATGTCTTCTAATTTACGTTTTTAGCTGTATAACGTTTTGATACGCCGCGGCCCCCTGCTTTAAGAAACATTGTTCTAGACCTTTGGACCAAACTCAACCAAATTCTGTAAACACAATCTGTGGGCCTCTAGAGAGCTAGAAATTGGGTGGAGATTGACCGGAGGCTCGGGAGATGGTCCGGGGAGGTTTGGGTGTGGTGGAGAGTGATCAGATCAGGGGGCCGAGCCCACTAATTTAAGAAGAATTGTTCTAGACCTTTGGACCAAACTCAACCAAATTTTGTAAACATAATCTGTGGGCCTCTAGAGAGCTAGAAATGAGGTGGAGAGTGACCGGAGGCTCGAGAGAAGGTCCGGCGAGGGTTGGTTCTGGTGGAGAGTGATAAGATGCGGAAAAAAGGATTGGTTTTTTGGAAAGGATCGGTGGGGTGGAGGAGGATAGAGGGTTTATAGAATAAATTCCATTTTGATTCAAATTCGAGGCAAAACAATCAGGAAAATAACCATTTGAATCGTATTGAGAGAAAGGAAATGAAGCTGGAAGAAAGTTCCTTGCGTCAAATAATAAAACTCTGTTTTCCGAACCAAACGATTTTTCACCCCTACTCAACTCCTTATATTATACAAGGCTCAAATTTGCCCCTGTCTTGAATATTGCTCGCATTTGTGGAGAGGGGCCCCCAAGTATTCTCTTAATACCTTAGACGCAATTCAGAGGCGAGCTATCAGACTGATAGGCGATCCTACATTAACTGACACTCTCGACTCCCTAGCCCATCTTAGATGTGTCTCCGCCCTTTCCCCTTTTTATAGATATTACCATGGCTTTTGTTCTGACGAAATTAAATCGATAATCACACCAAGGTCTTCATTTGCGCGAAATACACGATTTTCTAAAACTCAACACCCCTACGCGCTTAAACTGGATACTAATCGAACAAACGCATTCGCCAATTCATTTATCCCTATGACATCTAGAGACTGGAACTCTCTCCCCCCGACCGTCTTTCCAGCAACTTATAACCTTCAATCTTTCAAGACCAGCATCCACAGATACCTTCGACTGCTACCCAATCCCTAAATCTCCCCTTATCTTCACGTTACAAGGGTCTACCACGGACTACAGAGGTTGTACCTTCTTGGTGCAACTTCTTCTTGTATCAGTATCATTATAAAAAAAAAAGTCACAAAAGTAAGAAATCTACCAATCCTAAAAAGTATTTTCAAATGAAATAGCAGCTAACCTTCACCGAGTCTCCTTGACTCTTGTCCCCTGGTCCATTGACCGATAGGGAGATAAAAGGGATGGCATCGAAAATCGCTCATCTAATATCCCATGAATTTTCATCTGAATATACCATATTAAATGAAAATAGAATGTGTGCAAAAAAAAGAATTTTAAAATATTTTAGTGAAATTAAAATGTTAATATTTTAATGTATTAGAATATGAAAGAAAAAATGAATTACTTAATTGTATGAATTATTATTATTATTATTTTAATAAAATTATTCATTTTAATTCTTTGTTGTTTTTGTATGACCTCGAGTACAATGCCCATTTGATCAGATCCTAAGTAAATATATATTTTTTACTTTACCATACAGGGAGGAGATGGTCAAGTATTGTAATCGTGAATGGAAAAAGTGTTTTTTTTTGCTTCGTTTTTGTCGAAATATCTCAAAAACGGCTGAAACTATTTTGATTGAAGAAAAATGGGCGAAACCATGGCATTTTGGTCTACAAATAAAATTTGGGTTTGTGCTTAAGAACACACGACAGAAGTGATAACTTATATGGCGTCATAAGTCAATTAAAAATTTATAATTCCAGCAGAAGACACAGTCTTTCATTGTTTCTTTAAACTTATATGGCATTTATAATTCTTCTTCTTCTTCTTCTTGTTTTTAAACCTATAGGTTTGTTTCTTCCAGATCGTCATACCATCTCTTCTTGGGACGACCTCTACTTCTTATTCCGACCGGGTTGTTCGTCATCACTTTCTTTACCAGTCGGTCCTCTGGCATTCTTCCCACATACGCCGACGATAGCACTCTGCAAGGCAAACCCTCACTCCCGAATAATCGAATCAATGTTGCCTCCTCAATTACTCTAGACCTAGACAAACTGAATAAATGGGGCTCTCAAAATTTAGTTAACTTTAATACAAACAAGACTCAATGTTGTCTAATTTCTAGGCCCGAAAATAAAGATTTCCCTGATATTCACTTCGATTTGAATACCGTGAAAATGTGTGACAGTCTATCCATGTTGGGCGTCTCTGTCACATCTGACCTGTCTTGGAATGAACACATCTCCTCTGTGGCGAAATCTGCGGCAAGGAAGATTGGCTTCTTATTCAGGTCCAAGCGATTTTACAAACCCCCACAACTTCTCACCATCTACAAGGCCCAAATCCGCCCCTGTCTCGAATACGGCTCTCATCTATGGAGAGGAGCCTCAAAATATTCTCTTGCTACCCTAGATGCAATTCAGAAACGAGCCGTCAGGCTAATTAACGATTCTACCCTCACCGACTCCCTCGACTCGCTGGCTCATCGAAGAAATGTCTCTGCCCTTTCCTTTTCTATAGATACTATCACGGCAGGTGCTCTGATGAGATAAAATCAATAATTCCCCCCAAAGCATGCTTTGCACGTAGCACACGTTTTGCCGACTCCCAACACTCTTTCGCGGTCAAATTGGAAAAGTGCCGGACCACTTCATTCGCCAATACATATATCCCCATGACTTCAAGGAACTGGAACTCTCTCCCAGCCTCCATCTTTCCCAGCACCTATAATCTTCAAACCTTCAAAACCGGGGTGCATAGACACCTACGTCTACACCCTCTCACTTAATCAACTTTCCCTTCTCTTCGGTAATGCAAGGGTCTTTCGAGATCCATAGGAGCTGCATCTTTACTGGTGCACCCCTTCTTGCATTCGATTGCATTAAAAAAAAAAAAAAAAAAACTCGTACCTTGGCCTTCGTTCTTAAGTATTGATTTGGCCATATTGCATTGTTAAGGCAACCCGATATTTTTGAGGCCTTTATTGCCTGATACTTTACCTCTGTTTCTAGGTCTTGATGGGAGGTCATTTGGATGCCAAGGTACGTGAAGGACATGACTTGTTCGACAATCGTATCGTATAGTTGTAGTTTACACCGGAGTGGTGATTTAGAGATTGTGAGTGTTTTGGTCTTCTTGGTTGACAGGGTGAGACCGAATTTATGTGCAACACAATTGAATTTATACAGGAGGCGCTGGATCGTATCGTTATAGTTGTAGTTTACACCGGAGTGGTGATTTAGAGAGTTGTGAGTGTCTTTGGTCTTCTTGGTTGACGGGGTGAGACCGAATTTATGTGCCTTACAATTGAATTTATACAGGAGGCGCTGGATCGTATCGTATAGTTGCTATGTTTAGTTTACCGGGTGGTGATTTAGAGATTGTGAGTGTTTTGGTCTTCTTGGTTGACAGGGTGAGACCGAATTTATATTGCAACACAATTGAATTTATACAGGAGGCGCTGGAGGGAATAATTCATCTTCTGCGTAGCAAACGCATGTTATATTTTCGTCCCCTAGTCCTTTTAGGTTTTGATTTCGCCAATGATTTCATCCAAAACTATATTTATAATTCGATATTCTAAAATGGGGTTCATTGAAAATTAGCTACAGTATAACTATATAGTAAGCAGCCAAGTATACATATAATACTCAAGACGCTTTAATATAGATTAGAAAATCAGACAAGACTTTGTTTTCATTATTTTTTTTTTTTTTTAATATTCTTAAAATAATGTATCATAATTATGCTTACCTATAATTATAAGGATGCACTATTATAAATTATATTTTATTAGTTAATAGTATAGAGTGTAGATGCATATGCACTAGGGTGGCCCTTGTTTTGGGAATTATCGAATTTTTACGCGGACAAAGGATCATATGGTTCGAAATAAATAAATAAAATATTCCCCAAGTTTCAATTCTCTATCTCAATTATAACCTGTGCCCCCAGCGATGTAAGTTTCTCATCTAAATAACATGAGGTTTTTGGCATTAAAATATCAATTTTTATTCCGACCAAAGTAATGAATCAAAAAATTTGAAACTCTGTATACTTTATCCTTGTAATACTAGCTATCAATCAGAATTATTACAGATTTTTAGCTATCATAATTTTGGAGTTACAGCTAGATAAAATACTGCTATATCTTAGTGTTAGACTCCAAACGAAGTAGCCAAGTAATCATAACCCAAGTTTCTTATACGAGAAGCTTCTCAAAGAAGAATGTACTTCTTTTTTTCTTTAGAATCTTAATATATTATTTTTGTTTTATCTAGGTTTCTTATTATAATATTCTTCCCCCTGTTAAATGGAAGCAAATGCTTGCTTCCATGACTGGGAGGTTTTTTACGGAGTGAGCTTGTTAGCCTCACATCCAACCCCTTTTAGTCGCCTTTTACGACAAGCAGAGGATACTATGGACCTATTTTACCCCCGGTCCATAAGGGTCTCAGAGTGCAATATTTTTTTTACAATTATGAGTTATTGGTAGAAAGTCAGGGAAATTTCAAAAAAAAAATTCAAACTGTGATAACTCTAAAACTAATGATTTATGAACACAGGTTCATAGGGTCAAATTTATTGGAAATTAGCTATAGTATAACACACTACTGTATTAGTGCGTATTCTACTCACATAAAAAACTAAATATTTAAATAAAGAATTAATAATGTAATTATTTATTACCAAACATTACGCCCACCTGAAATTTTTTTAGCGGTATGTCCTTGTAAATGTGATGCTTGTCTCCTACAGATATTTTTAAATTTCATAAATCACTTTCGAACTGTTCGTCTCATTTGATTATAGAACTGATGATTTGATGTATTAGATTTATGTTTATTTTTATAATAAACAAATTGAGCAAAAAAGTATTAATTCATTAAGACTCGGTATGTCTTAAGGTAGTTGTATCACTCATATGCGTTTTCTTGGATTGATTTGAAATCTAGACAGATTATCATTTAAATACTTGCTGCCTCGATTGGAACGAAATTTATGAACAATATAGTTTCGGAGATATTAAATTCCAGAAAATGAATTCTTACAGACTCTTATACATTGTACTATACGAGATATCGGAAAGTTTACATGCATATTTAATTATAATTAAGAAATCTTCTTACCATTGTTATACAAAACTAAACCAACATTAAACAATAATTAATACATTTTGTAAGAAAATTTTCATAGTTACAAGATAAAAATTATTTATACTGAAAAATTCATAATGAAAAATTTACACACTAAAAACAAGCTGGCAACAAAGCATTTATTTAACCTAAATAAGGGTTAACTTTAGTACTTTTTGACGTTTTTTTGCTTCAGCATCAGCTTTCAATCGACTATTAAGAACTTTTTGTTTTATAAATCTCCCTTTATAATGTACTTTATCTGACATTTCTATGATAAAATATATACAATCTCGGACAGTATTACTAGATTTATCAAACGAGTACGGAATTGGCTAGTAGTGGTATATAAACACCAACAAGTTTTCGAATTATGAATCCTTATTGTATCTATATATATATAAAATTACGGTTTTGTCTGTACATTGCTCCAAATCACGCCAAATTTTGGTTGTACACGTTTCAAGCAAAGTTATGAGCAAAAACACCCTCAACAAAATTTCTGTCGGTCTGTCTGTCTGTATGTCTGTTTCAGGGGTTTCCGAAAAGTTGCTCACGATTCAGGTAAAAACGGCTGAAGGGATTATTATGAAATTTCATATTAATAATAATAATAATAATTAGCTATTTTAGCTATCTATCATACAATTAAACAAATATATGTAATTTGTTTTTTACATCAGATGTTTTCTAACTTAGGTTTTTAGCTATATAACGTTTTGATATTTTGACCCAAGAAGAGGATTTGGGTGGCGCACGAATGAAAATTATCAAATAACTCCTAAACTATTAACCCAAAGGTAAATTTTTTGATAAACAAAGTTGTATAGCGGGGGTGGTGTCCAGGGGGCTAGGCGTGGGTGTGGTGCGCAGGGTTGGAGGGCACGGGGTGGGGTCCGGGGTCCGAGGTGGATGGGGTGCGGGTTGTGGTGTGGGGGCGGATGCATGGTTCGGGGTGGGTTGGTGGGGTGGGGTGCGGAATGGGAGCGGGTGGTGTGGAGGCTGGGGGTTGGAGTGCTGGGTGGGTTTCGGGGGGTGTGGTGGGTAGGAGTGGGGGATGAGGGTGGGGTTCGAGGGTTGGGGGTCCAGGGGGGTGTCCCCTGGCTAGCAAGAGGGCCGCCGAAGGCGGGCCTTGCAGCTAGTGTACTATATAGTCTAGCATTAACTTTTTGCTACTATTTTAGCGATACATCTACCTCAAGATATCAATCTTATTTTCTAAATAAATAAATTGATTATTTACCTTCTGAGGTGAATTACGGTGTCTCTTCACAGCTGACTACGATGGAAGAAATATTTGGTTTGGAGGTCGTCCGTCACTAGACAAAAAGGAGAAATAATAAAAATTAATAAATGAAGCTGATTATTTCAGATTTTTATATCAATAACCGAAAGAAAAATTAAGAACACAATATAGGTTCATGAGATTTACTAAATTAACAAATTTCATATTTCTATTGCTTATACCGTCCAAGTTATAAAAAGCCAAAAATAGTGAAAATGCCATTTACAGTGAAACCCCTCAAATCCGAACGAATTTTTTTTTGGCAAATTTATGGTTTTATCACTTGTTAAATTGCAAAATTGTTCAATTTTGACACGATTTTTTATCTACCAACACCAAACTCGCCAGCCAACTTTTGTCAAACTTTCCCCAGCGATCAGACGCTTTAAAGTTTTCAGTTTTTGTTTTACGGTACAAGAACCAGGTTTTCGTTTGTTTGCTATAATTTAAAATCAAAATATTAATCAACACCGTTCACTTAATTAAAAACTCAACAATAACAACGCAACTCGAGACAGAAACGCGCGCCAAAGCCAGCTTTCGGCTAATCCGAACAGGCTTCAGCCTCAACTAGTTCGGATTTGAGCGGTTTCCCCGTATTTATTTTAAATTTCGCTATAACTTGAAAGCAAATAAAAATCGGATAACACCATTTGAGTTTTTTACTTTAATTTGTACCACAATACACTCCGGGAGTTTGGCCCTTTCTCCCCGACTTACCCTGTATACAAATATTTGGATTTCTAACAATAAACACGATTAGAATCTAATAGAGCGCTGTTAAATTTTCAAGAAAATTCTAAATAATTAATGTATGCTGACTGTAAACGACAGCAAGTCATAAAATAAATTAATTTAATTATAAAATAATAAGGTTTTTAAAAAAAGGCTTTAGTAGGTACATTCGTCATTTCATAGAGTTAAAATAAAATATCTCTAGTATATAAAATACTAACTATATCAGGGGTGTCCAACCTTTTGGCTTAAACGGCTCACATTTGAAGAAAAAAATTGTTTCGGACCGCAGATAAAATATTATAATTCGATTGATATTTGTTATTCAAAAAAGATAGTAGAAATAAGAAATTTATTATTTTTTAGCTCATAGTGAGCTTCTATTTTTACTTTTCAGAAATTTTATACTTTTAAATAGCTTCTCGCATATGTAAATACTGGGATTAAAGAAGTATATGAGGAATGATAATTTATTTTTAAAAGAATCACGCATATAATAATCCCTGACTTACATTATCTATTGACATGTAAGAACGTGCAAAGATCTAAAAGACAAGTCCTGACATGTTTTAGTCCAGGAGAGAAATTATCAATTAATTGTGATTGTTCTAGAAAACCCCAATTCCTTGTACGAGAATGATAACTATAGACTTGGTTAGTGTCGTAGCATATAAATTACTGAAATAATAAATATTTTAGAAAATTAAACTATGAGAAAAAGAAGAATTTTTAAATATTCGAAACCTCATTATCTTCTTTTTAACCGACTTCAAAAAAGGAGGAGGTTCTCTATTCGACTGAATTTTTTTTTTTTTTGTGCCTATGTTACCTCATATCTCCGCCAATTGTCAACCGATTTTGAAAATTTTTTTTGCATTGGGTCCAGTCTAGCTTCCGATTGGTCCCATTTTTTTTTCGATTTTTTTCCATAGGTATTAGACCTTTTTTATTAGGTTTGTTTAGACCTAACCTCTTTGTTTATGAACCGATTTCGATGGTTCTTTTTTTATCCGAAAGGGGGTGTCTTAGGGATGGTGTCATATTAATTTGGTCAAGTTCTGATGATATGATCACTATTAATGACATCACTAAAAAGAGAAAAATAAAAATAATTTTTAAGAAAAAATAAAACCGACTTCAAAAAATTAAATGCAACAAATAAAATACACTAAAAGGTATAAAATAATTATTATCTTATTTAGTTACAACTAAACGACGAAATATTAACATGAAATTACTTTTTGAAGTTGGTGCCAAATATATACCTTTTATGAATCGCACTCGACGGATCTTACTTAGTACGTTTGGCGGGTATGCTCGCTTATAGGTATAGTTAGTTTGGCACCGACTTCAAAAAGTAATTTCATGTTAATATTTCGTCGTTTAGTTGTAACTAAATAAGATAATAATTATTTTATACCTTTTAGTGTATTTTATTTGTTGCATTTAATTTTTTGAAGTCGGTTTTTATTTTTTTCTTAAAAATTATTTTTATCTTATATAATTGAGCTAAAAGACAAGCCCAGACACGTTTTAGTTCAGGAGAGAAATGATCAATTAATTGTGATTGTTATAGAAAACCCCAATTCCTTGTCTCCAAGGAGTTGTACTAGAATGATATAACCGAGGGGTGATTCGCGATTTGAAGTAGGTGTACACCTCTTTGGAAGTGTTTTGGAAGTACTTGGAAATATTTGGAAGTACAAGTGGAAGTAGGTGTACAGTATATTAGGTCACGGTTCACCCTTCGGATATAACTATAGACTTGGTTAGTGTCGTAGCATATAAATTACTGAAATAATAAATATTTTAGAAAATGAAAATATGAGAAGAAGTAGAATTTTTAAATATTCAAAACTTCATTATTTTTTTTTATTTTATATATATAGTTAAGCTTTTAATTTTGCTTTTAGTGAATTTTATTTTTAAAAAAAGCTTCACGTATTGTACAAATGTACATTAATATTTCTAAGAAGGGAATAAATATATCTCTACATATAAATCTCAATGTTTTAATGAAGTTTATGATTTTATGTTGAGCCACACTCATTACAGTGCTGGGCCATATGCGGCCCGCGGGCCTCGGTTGGACAGCCCTCTACTATATTACCAAGTGATATCTCCTTTAAATGACCCAGACAGAAGGAGGTAAAAATATATATTCCATAGAGAATTATCTAAGTTGCTTTAATCTAGTGGGAAAATAAAATATTAGAGAAGGATTTGGGTAATTGGAAATAAGAAATTTGTCACGTTTCACCATTGACGAGCGTGACAGTAACCTCGAATCCGAAGATTAAATTAAAATAAAATAATAAAATGTAAATCTATATTTTTTAATTTTAATAATACCTATAATTTTTTTTATTATATAATTGAGATACGTAGCGATGTTTTTAGAATAAATTCTAAAGAAAATCAATAAAATTTTATTCATTGATTTGTGTAGGTGTAAATAGATACGAATTTTTTATAAAAACAATCTGAAGAAATGTGTTTAAAATCCAAACGTTTCGTGAGAAATTATCTCTTTATTAAAGAAAATTTTAAGAAATTTGAAAAATTAGTTATCTTAAGTATTCTTAATGGAATTATTTTTTCAATTTTTTTAAAATTTCTATTGATAAAAGGAGAATTTCTTCTGATTTCAAATAAATGTTTTCAGATTAATGTCCAAATTACGTAAAAAATATATAAGAAAACAAAATATAAATAAAAAATATAGACAAACACAATAAAATACAAATATATGTAAAAAATACAACATAAACACTTCATTCATACATTACCTCATATGAGTCAACAAATCTCATAATATCAAAGATATTTAAGAGTAAATCCAACTTATTTTGGATTTTTTTACCTAAAAATTTGAAAATATAGTTTTATCGCGCCCCAAAAATAATAAAATAGTTTTGTGGCTCAACTATCTATAGACCAATTTCTAATAATGGTCATGAATTAAAAAATATTTTTCAATTTTTTAAGATTTTTCCCATTCAGGTATGACAATCAAGTGGACGGAATTGACATTAGAATTTGATTTGGTAATATAGGCAGAGACTGGCTTAAAAATATATAAGGTTACAATTATGGTTACAATTCACTAATAGCAAAACAACACTAGAAAGTTTTTTTTTAATAAATATTTTTATATGACTTGGAATCGTAGGGACGAAATGACATAATTAATCATTACCTTTATGGAGTCATTGTTTTGTGCTACCATATGAATAAGATTAACACCACTGGTGCTATTAGCAAACCAACTCATCAATTGACAATAGTTTCTCTCTTGACCACTGCAGTGATGGCGTGAGTCAAGCTAAATACTAAAACTATATTGAGGACGGAATTGACACACTGTCTTTGGATAATTTTAATAATTTTAATAACTAAAAAAACTTTATTAAATTATATAGTCTTCATTCATCTTTTTTTTATTTAGGTGATATTTTATTCAGTTATATCTGAACATTTTTCAATATTCAGGTTTGAACATTTAAACAGCCAAATTGGACAGGGGACAGAATTGACATTTTGTAGATTATTTGAGTTGAAAAAAATATGAAATTGAGTAAAATCGGCGTTAAAAAATTTATGAGTGCAACAACAAATGTATACAATTAAAGACTATATTATTAAAAATGGAAAATTTATCTTAAATTGGAAAAAAAACCTAGTAGACTTTACAATGCAAAAAAATGTTGAATTTGCTCTTAAATTAAACAAGTCAATGTCATAATCGTTAACTATGTTACACATTCTAGCCAATGAATTGTTGTCTGTATAATTACTTTTATAAATATAGATGGCGAAAATTGCCCTCTTTCTAAAAGTTTTATAATTTTTTATTCGAATTTTTTATTATAATATATTATATTATATTGCGGTAAGAATATGAAATATTTATTTCTCAGTAACAGGAAATGGGACACATTTTATGATTTCACTTTAAATAAATACATTTATTTGGTGTATTTAATCAAATAAATTAAATCTCTAATTTTGGTGGAGACCTTGAATAAAATTGCTGATCTGGGTGATATATGTGATGATTGAAATCCCACTTATTAATAATATTTAACTGTTCAATCTACTGAGATATGGATATAATTGTTATAATATAGCCAGAGACTGTGGTAAAAGTGATACATATATTTGAAATTGAAAACAGTGTTATGACAGAAAGAGGTTATCAAGATTTAGGAACTAGCGAAATGGCCCAGTTTGCAGCAATCAATGTGGGAATGAATGACTCCACAGACATGTTGGTCAATTGGCAAATATTCGCGGACGACTGATTCTGAAGAGCGAGCGCCTCTGAAGAGCCGCAACCCGCCTTCAAGCTCTCAGCACCAGGGGGGCACGAAAACAAGAGGCAATGGGTATGGTCAAGTATTGTAATCGTGCATGAAAAAAGTGTTTTTTTCCTTCTTTTTTCAAAATATCTAAAAAACGGCTTAAACTATTTCGATTAAAAAAATTGAGCGCAACCTTCGCATTTAGGTCTACAAAAAAGCTCTAATAAGTGAACATTGAAAAAATTATATTTTTCGAGATAATAATTGTTGTGTCAAAATGTCCGTTAGTTAGTCTGTGCGTTACCAAATTTGTGTACGAGCTAGCTCAAAAACTAGTGTAAATATCGAAACACGTAGTTTTGGTCCATTGAGATTTAAGAGCTGATTAGATTTTGGTGCATATCGACCCAAAATTAAGGGGGGTCGAGGGGGGTTAAAAATTAAAAATCTAGGTCGTTTGAGCAAACTCAACCAAATTTTGTATACATAATCAGTGGACCCCCAGAAGTCTAAAAATGCAAAATCTAACCGCCCAAAATGGGGGGCGGGGGGTCAAAAAATGAAAATCTTGGCCATTTACCAAACTCAACCAAATTTTTTAACATAATCAGTGGGTCCCCAGAAGTCTAAAAATGCAAAAACTAACCGCCCGAAATGGGGGAGGGGGGGTCAAAAAACGAAAATCTTTGCCACTTACCAAACTCAACCAAATTTTGTATACATAATCAGTTATGGTAAAGTCAAGTAGATGGCCACATCAGAACACGTCAGCTTATTTTTTTTCAGTGAATAACTTGAAGTACCTACACCTTTTCAATTGTATTTAAGAAAATTGCAAATTAATTTCAGAAAATCCCAATTGGGTTTTAGAAAATCTCACTTGTATTTCAAAATTTCCAAGTGTATTTCAGAAAATAAATATTATTATAAACCAATAACTAACCTAACAATGGACATTTTCTGAAATACATTTGAGATTTTATTATATTGAATTGAGATTTCTGAAATACAATTGTGATTTTCTAATATTTAATTGAAAATTCTGAAATACAATTGAGGTTTTCTGATATACACTTATGGGTGCTCCTCATTTTTAACCGACTTCAAAAAAGGAGGAGGTTCTCTATTCGACTGAATTTTTTTTTTTGTGCCTATATTACCTCATATCTCCGCCAATTGTGAACCAATTTTGAAAAATTTTTTGCATTGGGTCCAGTCTACGTTCCGATTGGTCCCATTTTTTTTCGTAGGTATTAGACCTTTTTTGTTAGGTTTGTTCAGGACTAACTTCTTTGTTTATGAACCGATTTCGATGATTCTTTTTTATTGGAAAGGGGTATCTTAGGGATGGTGAAATATTAATTTGGTCAAGTTCTGATGATATGATCACTATTAATAACATCACTAAAAAGAGAAAAATAAAAATAATTTTTAAGAAAAAATAAAACCGACTTCAAAAAAATTAAATGCAACAAATAAAATACACTAAAAGGTATAAAATAATTATTATCTTATTTAGTTACAACTAAACTACGAAATATTAACATGAAATTACTTTTTGAAGTTGGTGCCAAACATATACCTTTTATGAATAGCACTCGACGGATCTTAGTACGTTTGGTGGGTACGCTCGCTTATAGGTATAGTTTGTTTGGCACCGACTTCAAAAAGTAATTTCATGTTAATATTTCGTAGTTTAGTTGTAACTAAATAAGATAATAATTATTTTATACCTTTTAGTGTATTTTATTTGTTGGATTTAATTTTTTTAAGTCGGTTTTTATTTTTTCTTAAAAAATTATTTTTATCTGAAATACATTTGAGATTTTATTATATTGAATTGAGATTTCTGAAATACAATTGTGATTTTCTAATATTTAATTGAAAATTCTGAAATAGAATTGGGGTTTTTCTGATATACACATTTGGGTGCTCCTTATTTTGGATATTTTCGAATATTTACGCTGACAGTGGCTCGTAAAAATAAATAAAAAAATATCCCCCAACTTTCAAGGCTCTATCTCAATTTTAACCTAGTGCTACACAGCGATTAAGTTTCCCTATCTAAATAACATGGGGTTTTTGGCATTGAACGATCCATTTTAAATTTCCAGCCAAAGTAATGGTTTAAAAAATTTGAAAGTCTGTAGACTTTATCCTTATAATAGTAGCTCTACTTTAGAATTTTTACAGATTTTTAGCTATTACAATTTTGGAGTTATATCTAGCTAAGCGAGTTGGAGAAATTGATTTGATAGCGATGGGATGTTGAGCATTCGAGAATCTTAGGTTTATTCTTTAAGTGACGTGGGATTATTGACTTTAATTCTTCAGAACAAAAACCCAATGATATCATATTTAGATATATATATAGTGAAAGGACGAATACAGGTCAAAGCTGAGTCGAGGAATCAATTGAGTTATTAAACAGTGTAAAAGATTTTTGTAGTTTTGCATAGCTAATTCACAATTAGTGTTATATCATTTTGATTACACCTTCAAAAGTTCTCCAAGGCCTCTTAATTGTTATCAAATAAGGGAACAACAATCCAGCAACCTGTATTGATTGTGAATTAAATAATAAATATAAAGTTTGAAGAACACAATACTCACGCAAATTAATCTTATATAAACTTCCAAAGGTGGACGAATATATTGAGTTTTTGATATGTTATGTTTATTTTTTAACTGTGAAAAACACAAAAACATTTAACTCTCTTTGATTGCCAAATGTTTCACTATTATCCAAAACCGCATTAATTTAATTGAGGAACTAGTTAAGAGGGTTCGGGACTGTTTATCATTTTTATAAGGAAATTATCAAATTTTTACCATCGAATCATTGATTCATTCAATATTTATTCCCGAAATTTGAAGTTGATCGTCTGTCCCATTACCGAGAAGTAAATTATTGAAAATTGTCCTTTTAACATGGAAATAAATGGACCGAGCTTTTAAAAGGGCTATAACTTCTATACAAATTATACCATTTTCAACAAATTTATACAGATCAATAATTCAACTTTTATGAATCGAATGATTCATTTTTCAATAGATTTGACAGTCTAGTTAATTAGTTATTCATAAATGTAAAAATAAAAAGTTATTTGCAGCCAACAGAATATAACAAAAGCACTAGTATAGAATTCCAAATCTATTTATTGAAATCGTTTTTGTGTTAAATAAATGTTTTTATAATAAGAAAAGATTTATCTCAATATTATTTTTATTAATATAAACAAAAGAAAGATTAAATTGAAAGTTTTTGCCGAGAGTAGCAGAATTTTTATATATTGAAGGAGACAATAAAAAGAGTGTGTCTTCTGCTGGAATTATAAATTTTATTTATTTTGTTATTTATAACGATCGTTATAAATAAATAAAATTTATAATTCCAGCAGAAGCACACTCTTTTATTAGTCTCCTTCAAAAAGAAAAATTTTAATTCGAAATTAACCTCATTATTAACAATTGTTTTATTAAAAAATTTAGTTGGCAGACGTTGTCACTCTCCAGAAATTCAAAATATTTTTTCGTAGAACAACCAGATAGATAAGTCCCGAACCTCCCTAAGGCCGATTCTCCTAACATATTAGTTTTATTGGTCACTTCTAAATTATATAAATATGCGGAGAGCGTAACAAGTCTTGATAAGTTTTCCCTTGTACATCCAAACTTAACGTTCATATTAATTTTTTCTCTAATAATTCGGTTTGGGATGAAGTGGGTCGAAAATTGATTTCAAGATTCTACCAAGTCAGAAAATTAAACCCGTTAAACTCAGTTAAATAAAATCAACTAAAAAAAGTTATATTTGCATAAACAGAATAATAAATTTAAATAAAAAAATCATAATGTCAAAAATAGGCCCCAGGTTCATATATATATATGTATAATAAAATAAATTAATTGATATCTTAATTCAATCCGAAGACAATTGACCTGATTTGAAGTAAACCGTTAAATAATTTGAATTATTTGTTTCTGTCATTTATTTATTCAAACCGCTCGCAATCCAATAAATTAAAGCAAGACAGAGAGAGAGTAAGATATTGATTTGATTTCAAAGTATATAATTTAATGTTCTATTCACCTAATAAAATAATTTAACTATCTCGTTTAACTGATACTTAAATGAAAATTTGCATAAAATTCAATAAAAATCTTTTTAATTTAATTAGAATCCAGTAATTAGATCGATCAGGAGAGGAAATATTATAGATTATTGGAAAAACTAAGAATTTTGGCTAAGAATTGAAATTGGGAAAGAAGGTAGGTACTTGGCATTAGTTTTGGCAAAACAGTCAATCGAGTCAATCAATTTCTCAGAATTTATGAGAGTGAAAGTTATTGCCCCATTAAATATAATGAAATTTAATACCATGATACTTTGGTTCATTAAAAAAGTATTTCCGTCTTTTCCTTTTTTAGGGTTCCGTAGAAAAATAAAATGACGTGTTCTGATGTGGCCATCCACTTGACTTTACCATACAACCTGCCCCGTCACTTATATTTAATATTTAATAAAATTATTTATAATCATGTAGGGGAGGGGGGTTAGTTTTTGCATTTTTAGACTTCTAGAGTCCCACTGATTACGTATACAAAATTTGGTTGAGTTTGGTAAATGGCCAAGATTTTCATTTTATGATCCTACACCCCCCACTTCCCAATTTTGGGAGGTTAGTTTTTTAATTTTTAGACTTCTGGGTACCACTGATTATGTATACAAAATTTGGCTGAGTTTGCTCATATGGCCTAGATTTTTATTTTTTAACCACCCTCTCCACCCCCCTTAATTTTGGGTCGATTTGCACCAAAATCTAATCAGCTCTTAATCACAATGGACCAAAACTATGTATGAAATTTGGTTTTGATATTCACACTAGTTTTTGAGCTAGCTCGTCAACAACAATTTGGTAACACATAGACTAACAGACAGACTAACTAACAGACATTTTGACAAAAGAATTATTATCTCGAAAATATAATTTTTTCGATGTTAACTTATTAGAGCTTTTGTAGAGCCAAATGCATGGTTTTGCTCAATTTTTTTAATCAAAATAGTTTCAGCCATTTTTGAGATATTTCGAAAAAAAGAAGGGAAAAAAACACTTTTTTCATTCACTATTACAATACATGACCATAGCCATGTATGGTAACGTAATAAAATGACCAGATTAGTATTAGTCGCTACAGTGTCTGTTTTTCTGTCAGTCTGACAGAACAGCTCGTAATCTAAATAAGATATAAATTATATGGGACGGCCGTTTCGGGATGTTCTAATTTGTAATATTCAGCGTTGTTCAATTTAGGGAATCCTTGAACTCCAAGGATCACGGACTTCTACTCTGATAAAATAATTATTTAATAAATCATATTCTTGATCTATTTTATTGGTTTTTGAACCAACATCTTGCCATAAATGAAGAAGTTTTTTTTAAGCTATTATGACAATTCTATAGTTTTACAACTTCAATTTGGGATTATAAATAAATTTAGAAATAGAAATAATCGATTTAAAATTATGAATAGACATTTTTAAAAGAGAAATCTTATAAAGGACATATTCTGCTGTTAGTTGTGATTTTTATACAAATGCAGAGGCTGATTGATAGTCCAGGAAAATTACGAGTTTAACAGAAAGTAATTCTTGTAAAGACTTTATTATTGGAATACCTTTATTGGTACTCCAATATTACTACCCTAAATTTCCTCCCAAATCTGTCTTGTGAAAATTTTTCACGCGTCTCAAAATGAGAAAATTTCGGAGTTTTTTCAGTTTTTCTTGAATAAATCTAAAACGGCTTATCAAATAAAAAATATATTTATTAGATAAATTAAAGCTCATTAAATTCCGCCTAAAATGATAAGTGAATAGAAATCAAGTTTCTAGGATGAGTGGTTTTCATTTTAACTGCCATTTTTTGAAAAAAAAGCCATTTTTTCAAAACTTCAACTTCATGTTACCATTATCCAATTAGAATGAAACATTATGTAAATTGAAGCAAATTTTATAGAATATGTGTTTGTCGAAAACGTGCTCCTTCGTGGTCAAAATAGGGAAAAATCGAAAAAAGTACGAGTTTTAGGGATATTCAAAAGTGATCCCGGGGGCTGTTTTTTGAGAGGCGCTAGTACCGGGTTTACTGAACCTGAATAGATGAAATTTTTATCATTTTACGTGTAATTTAAAAGTTTTAATGTATTTAATAGATATATTTTTGATTTTATAAGCCGTTTTCGAGTTATTCAAGAAAAACTGAAAAAACTCAGAAATTTTCTCATTTTGAGGCGCGTAGAAAAATTTCCACAACACAGATTTGGGGGAGAACTTAGGGTAGTAATATTGGAGTACCAATAAAGGTATTCCAGCAATAAAATCTTTGCCGGTAATTATTTCCTTTTTATGCCATTCTTTCACGTACCTAATTTGTCTAGACTACGAGGGTCTAAAAAATGTTCATCATCTTTATTTTTACTTTACCATACAGGGTATGGTAAAGTATTGTAATCGTGCATGAAAAAATGTATTTTTTCCTTCTTTTTTTCGAAATATCTCAAAACCTGCTGAAACTATTTTGATTAAAAAAAATTGAGCGAAATCATGGCATTTTGGTCTACAAAAAGCTCTAATAAGTGAACATCGAAAAATTATATTTTTCGAGATAATAATTGTTTTGTCAAAATGTCTGTTAGGTTGTCCGTTAGTCTGTCTGTTAGTATGTGGGTTACCAAATTTTTTGTGGTCGAGCTAGCTCAAAAGCTAGATTGAATATCGAAACCGAATTTCACATGTAGTTTTGGTCCATTTAGATTAAAAGCTGATTAGATTTTGTTGCATATCGACCCAAAATTAAGGGGGGTGGAGGAGGGGGGGGTTAAAAATTAAAAATCTAGGCCGTTTGAGCAAACTCAACCAAATTTTGTATACATAATCAGTGGACCCTCAGAAGTCTAAAAATGCAAAAACTAACCCCCCTACATGATTATAAATAATTTTAGGGGGCAGGTTGTACGGTAAAGTCAAGTGGATGGCCACACCAGAACACGTCAGCTTATTTTTTTATAGGGTTATAGGATGATTCGTGTGTAGGTTTATAGCCTAGTACAGACCTGGATAGAAAATGTTTCCAACATTTGATGGATATTTGTTAGATACAGATACTTGTATCTGATTACATGTTGCCAATATTGTTGCTAACATTTTGTATCCCTGGTAATGAAATGAAAAACAGGGCAACATTTAACCGACTTTTGATAACATGCCGCCCGATGTTGCTGAGTATCGGTTACAGATCATGATTAGTAATCGGTAATCTGTTTTCGTAATCTGATTACCGACCATCTCTGTTAGTAATAGATAGGACTATAAATACACAGAGCAAATTGTACAAAAATACTTACTCGGAAAAGTTACTCAGCTTCCGTGATCGCGAAGGCACCTTTTATTCAAAACATCCGCTTTCTTATTACAAATATTATTTCTTTCGATTGAAAACTAGACCATAATTGTAAAACGAGTAGTTTTTATTATAATTAAAAATACACCTGGCATTTGTGAATTACTATAAAATATCAAGTAATTATCGACATATCTGGAGTTAAAAGCACTGTTATAATAAATAATTAATTCAAGAGATATCTGCTACATTTTCCACATATGGTAGTTAGGACTTTTTCAGGAGACAGAAGAAAGAGAAATTATTGTTTTATAATAGTACCACATTCGTAAAGAACCCATCTTTGGCAGATGTAAAAATTTTGTTTACCGGAAGAATATCATATATTTTTCGTTGGGGCAGCAAGAATCAAAAAACAAATACTATTGGGAAGAAACAGTTCACCTATAAATTATAACAGTATTTTTCAAAATTCTAAAATTGAGAAAGTATCACAAATATTTTTAAATATTTTGAGATACTTATTAGCAGAGAAAATTAAAGTGTTCGAAAATATATAAGAAATAAATTGACACGTTCTAATGTGGTCATCCACTTGACTTTGCCAAAATTTGGTTGAGTTTGCTCAAATGGTCTAGATTTTTTATTTTTTGACCCCCCACACACCAATTTTGGCGCCAGAAAAATATTTTTCTTTATTATAGGTTCATTTTATAGTTATTTCTTCATTTTTCTTGTCTTTTTTTTAGTTTGAAAATATTATAGTTTTAAATTTTAACCCTCCCTCCCCCCTTAATTTTGGGTCGATATGCACCAAAATCTAATCAGCTCTTAATCTTAATGGACCAAAACTACGTGTGCAATTTGTTTTCGACATTAATACTAGTTTTGGCTAGCTCGTCCACAAAATTTGGTAACGCACAGACAGACTAACAGACATTTTGACAAAACAATTATTATCTCGAAAAATATAATTTTTTCGATGTTCACTTATTAGGGCTTGTTTGTAGACCGAAATGCCATAGTTTCATTAAATTTTTTAATCAAAATAGTTTCAGCCGTTTTTGAGATATTTCGAAAAAAGATGGAAAAAAACACTTTTCATGCACGATTACAATACTCGATCATACCCTGTATGGTAAATTAAAATAGTCAATATGATTAAGGAATATAAGGCGAGCTCTTAATCTCAATCCAGCAAAACTACGTGTCAAATTTGGTTTTGATATTCACACTAGTTGTTGAGCTAGCTTGTCCACAAAATTTGGTAACGCACAGACTAACAGACTAACAGACATTTTGACAAAACAGTTATTATCTCAAAAAATATAATTTTTTCGATGATCAGCTATTAGTGCTTTTTTGAAGACCGAAATGCCCTGGTTTCGCCCAATTTTTTAATCAAAATAGTTTCAGCCGTTTTTGTAATATTTCTGAAAAAAAGAAGCAAAAAAACCACTTTTACCATGTACGATTACAATTCTTGACCATAGGTAAAGTAAAAAAAATCTTAAAATTAAATTAAGCTACCGTACATTTTTTTCAATTTCAAAATTGAATTAAACAATTTCAGACTGAAATAGTTATTTTCAAATGAAAAATCTTATAAAATACAGTTCTTATCTATTTTTATACGAATGAGAGGCTGTAGGGTACAAACATTTTTTCATCATTTAACTCCTCCTCCCCATTACCACCCCCATAGAGTATTCGCTTACGGTTAATTTTCTAATAAATGCCGCATTTGATTTTTCGAGACAGTGAGTAGGGATGGCAACGATATATTGATTTTTTTTATATCGGATATATAAGTATGGATATACTCCTTGCGATATATATCGAATATCGATATATGCTTTGTGATATATATTTAAAAATGTGTCCGAATTTTATACGAAGTTTATTGCAACGAAATTTTCTCTGGAGAGAGACGGACTGGTAGAAATTTTAATTGAATGTAATGGAAGGCAGCCCAGAGGTAGTGAGGAAAGAAAAATTATCACATATCAAATAAGGTGTAATTTATTGGAATCCTTCCTCCTTTCCTTTCAAACCGACGTTTCTGGAGGATTCTTCCCTCCTTCTTCAGGGTTTCAAAGGGTCAATGAATGAACCAAATAAAATGCTTTCTTCTTCTATCCACAGTAGTGTTCAAAACTTTCTTCTTTTTTAGCAAAGGCATAAAAAAACAATTTTTTTTCTTTTTCCTCCTTTTCTTAATTAGAATTATACGAAGTTTTTATTTCACAATATCACAACTATTAAATAACAAAAAAGGTCCAATACCAATGAAAAAAAACGGGACTAATCGGGTACGAGACTGAACCCAATCCTAAAAAAATTATCCAAATCGGTCAACATGGTAAAGAGAAATAAATGAACAAACATATAAAACAGACATTCCGTTGAATTGATAACCTCCTCATTTTTTCAAATTCGGTTAAAAATACTTTAACTAGGTACTCTAAACTCAAAAAAATAAAAATTTATGCCATGTATTGTAATAGAGAGGCGAAAAAAATACAATTATACTAGAAAAATAGGGACAAAAAATCACAGCCATCTGACTAGCAAAAGACTATCCAACCTTTTGTTTATGGAATCATTTTGAAAGTAGTTTTTTTTCATGGTTTTTGTGTTTTTTTTTAAGTTAATATTTAAATTTAAAAAACCTACTCCACATTGGGTATGACTACTAACTACTGTTTTTATTATATAACCTTAGGTCAAATTAGCTTTGAATATAAAACAAAAATTGTATTTTAAAGATTAAATTATTTTTTGCTATCATAGGATGTTTTTATTTCTCAATAAGTTACAATTACTGGTTAGTTTTTGATATGTTAATATCTAAAAATAATTAATAAAAATATATCGATATATTTGCTGCGATATGTATCGATTCAGCGCTATAATCGATATATCGATATATTAAAATAATTTGCCTCCCTATGCATCACACCTAATATAATAATCAAAAAATATTTCTTATTTTCTTCCCAAAATAATAATTTGACTAAAATTCTATTATGATCGAACGGTTATAGAAGAAAAGTTTTAAGTTTTTCCTCCAATACCAGTACCGGGCCAAGCTGGTCAATGAAAAATGTTTCTCCGAATCTCAAATACTCTACTTATTTTACCTATCATGTTCAAATTTGTAACTCAAGCCCAGAAAAGGAGGTGTAGAATAGAGATCCAGTGCAACTATATATCCCGATTTCTTAAGATTGAGTAATTCACTGCCGGCTTGTAACGTTTCGCTACTTGTTTTGCCGTGGCCATATATTCTGGTCGCAAGAAATCGACTCTGTCAAGGCCATGAGGAGGTTAACTCGCGAATATAAAAGGCGGCGGTGGCCACGGGTCAGTATTCTTGCTTCAAGTGCTCCCAAGAAACACTCTACCATCATGTACAAGCTGGTAAGTACCAAACTGGGGACCTGGACCAAACAACACGATCGATCACTCGAGCCATTCTTAGGACACAATAATAGAACCAGTTTGACTGCCCACACTTGTTGATTCAACTTGGCAATACTCGCAGAGGAAAAATTTATAACATCCCATAATATAAAAAACAAAAATGAAAATTAATTAAAGGAATCGTAGGGATTTGGACATGACTTTAAATTAAATACAAGTTTTCATTTAAATACTCCAAACGTTTCGTTGCTGTTTTGTAGCTTCTTCAGTGGATCAATAAGATAGTACATAATAAATACAAATTTCTTTGTTCAATTTGATTCTTTTAATTATTTTGACAGGAAACAATTACATTGTTTTAAAAAGTTTATGTTTTATAATTTTTGATAAAATTGAATGAATTGTAAGGATACTGTTTGAAAATGGTTTTTCTCTTAGTTAAAACTCCAGACAAATAAGTTTAATAAATGAGCCACTGAAGAAGTTGCAAAACAGCAACGAAACGTTTGGCGTATTTAAATGAAAACTTGTATTTAATTTAAAGTCATGTCCAACTCCCTACGATTTCTTTAATTATTAATCATGGACACGAATAATGAAATAAGAATTGAATTAATATTTAATCATCCCTATAACTAAATTTCCAGGGGCGGATCTGGCATTTTCAGCCAACCGGAAAATTTTCTTGCTGCCCTCACGCTCGCCCAATCATACCCCTGTTCACAATATGAAATTTACTTTTAAACATACTCACTCTTTCTATTTAATATGGGGTTAAAAAATGTGAATAATTTTTAAACAATTTTATTTATACAAAATACTGTGAAACCCCTCAAATCCGAGCCCGGAAATCCGAACGCAAAAAGAGAAACTTATTTATTTAGTCATAAAACAATTATGTATATATTCTACATTATAACCTTATTTTACATAATTAGTTGAAAAATTAACAAAGAAGTATAGTTAGCATACCTAACAAAGTATAAATGTGTCTACATTCTTTTGTCATCCAGGATTGAAAAACGGTAATAGTTGGTTATTCAAATTCTTTAGGTTAATCTCTATGCAAAAACAATGAAATAATACTTGAAACACATTCAAAATATCTTGATTTCAGTTATTTTCAATTGTCGAAGCTGCTTTCGGCTAATCCGAACAGGCTACAGCCCCAATTAGTTCGGATTTGAGGGGTTTCACTGTATAACTAAAATGGTAATATGAATATAAACGAATACCATAAAATATGATAAGAATATAATAAAAACGTGAGGAAATAGGAACTAATAAATTATAACAAATAAACTATAAAATTTGAAATACGAAAAAAAAATTACTTTACCATACAGGGTATATGCAAGTTTTGTAATGTCATGAAAAAAGTGCTTTTTGCTTCATTTTTTCTAAATATCTCAAAAACGGCTAAAACTATTGTGATTAAAAAAATTGGGCGAAACCATGGGATTTCGGTCTGCAAAAAACCTTTAATAAGTGAACATCGAAAAAATTATATTTTTCGAGGTATTAACTGTTTTGTCAAAATGTCTTTTAGACGTTAGTATAAGTTATCAAGTTTATGCACTACCTCGAAAACTAGTGTGAATTAGCAAAACGCAATTTTACATGAAGTTTTTGGGCATTGAAATTAAGAGCTGATTAGATTTTGGTTGAAATCGACCACAAAATTAGGGGGGAGGGGGGGTTAAAAATTAAAATTATATTTTCAAACTAAAAAAATAAGAAAAATGAAATATACTATAAAATGAACCTATAATAAAGAAAATATTTTTTGTTGGCCCCACCGGCCCACCGGGCACGATCCGCCCCTGTAAATTACTAAAATATTCTTAACCTTCTGTCGAGCGCGGGGTCTGAAATAAAGAAAATGGCCGCGGTGTATCAAAATGATCACGCTTAGAAAATGTAAGTTTTAGGTCATATTTTTATAGATTAATAATAATTATTAGGAAACAATTAGAAAGAAATTACAAGAGATTAGTAAAAAATCATTATTAGACCATGAAAAATGTAAAATAACCATAAACGGGCGCGGTGTATCAATTTGATATTTCTTCTACAATAACGTCTAAATAATTTTATAACTAAATAATACGGATTTTATATACCCTAATACAGTATTCGGTACTCACTAAAAAATGTAAACAACAAAATGCAACCATTTTAAATTATGACGAAATCAATATAAATTGTTTTTTCTAACGGAGAATGGGGTAGGTCAGGGGTGTCCAACCTTTTGGCTTACTCGGGCCACATTTGAAGGAAAAAAAATTCACGGGTCGCAGAAAAAATATCCTAATACTATTAATGTTTAGGTTATAATGAAAGGCAGTCCATAAATTATTTTATTTTATTTTTATTCAATTTTCGACGTTTCGGAGACTTTTTCTCTCCTTCTTCAGGGTATTGAATAGTTAGTTGATGGGTGAGTATAACTCGGTTGCCATTTGTCTGTTGTGAGTTATACTCACCTATCAATAACTATTCAATACCCTGAAGAAGGAGAGAAAAAGGTCTCCGAAACGTCGGAAATTGAATAAAAATAAAATTAAATAATTTATGGACTCTCTTTCATTATAACCTACTTATTTCGCTTACCAGTCTGTCTTTCTAAGAAAATAAAGAAAATTAACTATTTATATTTCTTAATCAAAAATGATAGTTAATACTGTAGAATAATGATATTCAACATAACAAAGAATATATTATATAGATATGAGATGTTTTTACTTTATCCAATGCGAAGCAAATTAACACATCAAAAAAGGTGTAATTTATTGGAATCCTTACTCCTTTCCTTTCAATCCGACGTTTCGGAGGATTTTCCCTCCTTCTTCAGGGTTTCAAAGGGTCAATGAATGAAACAAATAAAATGTTTCCTTCTTCTCTCCACAGTAGTGTTCAAAAACTTTCTTCATTTTAGATCTAATTAAGAAAAGGAGGAAAAAAAGAAAATTATTTTTCTATGCCTTTGTTAAAAATGAAGAAAGTTTTTGAACACTACTGTGGAGAGAAGAAGGAAACATTTTATTTGTTTCATTCATTGACCATTTGAAACCCTGAAGAAGGAGGGAAAAATCCTCCGAAACGTCGGTTTTGAAAGGAAAGGAGGAAGGATTCAATAAATTACACCTTTTTTGATATGTGTTAATTTTTTCTTTCCTCACTACCTCTGGGCTGCCTTCCATTACATTCAATTAAAGTTTATATTTTAAAGTACTTTACCCTAGAATAACATAGTACATTGGATAAAGTTTAGCAACGATTCGTTGCAGTTTATTTATTTTTGGAATCATTAAATTATCCAAAAGAGTTTTTAAAAATTGTATTTAAATGTTTACCTTGTCTATCATGAAGGTTTGAACAATTCTCAAAAAAGCAGTTGTCAAAAGAAATACACAAAACGCGACACCCATAAAACACAAATATTAAGGCACTTGACCCGCTGGCTGGTCGACTCGAAATGAAATAAATGCATTTCAATACAAAAGAAAGAGCAAAGGGAAAAGAATCCCGTTACTTGATTAGATATCAGGAATGAAAATAATTCCAGAATTAAATAAAAACGTATTCAAGACATGCCCAATTGATTGGAGATTGTTTTTAAAGAACTAACGTGTGCGTCAAGGGATTTTCACTTAACTTTTCCTAATTAATTAAAAATCAACATTTTATAGAAATAAACTTTTAAATAAACATTTAATAAATAACAAATAATTATCTAATTGTAATAAATTCCATCACAAATTTACAAAATCAAATACAGCTCTACAGGTGTTATGACCACCTATTATTATTAGTTAAAAATATACACTACCCAACCACACAATCACTAACAGACATTATGACTAAATAATTAATATCTTTAAAAATATAAATCTTCAATATACGGTATCTAAATTGTAGTATTTCTATATAACTGTACTAGATGAAGGAGGAGGCATCAGCCAAAGATGGAATCACTGGGTTCAATAAAACACCTTTAATAAGACGTTTCGGCCTGAATGTTATTTGGCCATCTTCAATCAATTAAGAGTTATACACAAAATGCGGTACACATATGTGATCGAACCAAGCCTTGTCAAAAATAAAAATTATTTTAGCTTATGTGAATTTATAACGTGCCTGGACCCAAAAGTTTCAGAATGAAAGTGAGGTCCAGGCACGTTATAAATTCACATAAGCTAAAATAATTTTTTATTTTTGACAACCTTTGGTTCGATCACATATATGTACAGCATTTTGTGTATAACTCCTAAATGACTGAAGATGGCCAAATAAAATTCAGGCCGAAACGTCTTATTAAAGGTGTTTTATTGAACCCAGTGATTCCATCTTTGGCTAATACCTCCTCCTTCATCTAGTACAGTTTCATCACAGCCACGAACTCTAACAATATAACAGTATTTCTATATATTCAATTTTAAAGTTTGTAGGTAAAAAATGTATATCTAATCAAAATTGAGTCGAAAATAGACCAAAATGGTGATTATTTTTCAGAAAATCTTGAAATATAGTTCCAGTTCAACTTCAAATAGGTTTCCATTTAAAAAACAGAACTTGACCTCGAAATACCCTTGAAATCTTGTTCTAGGTCGAAAAACAATAGCGTAGTTTAGTTTCCCCTGATATAAATAAACTTTTTTTCAAATAATGCATTGTTTTTGAGTTATAAGACTGATGTCTCAAGATAAAAAAAAACCCGGCATATAGGTATATATGGTTTGTCAGTATATATAGATATACTCGTTTAATTGAATATTTCATTTTTTTGATTTTTTTTTTAATTTTATTAGTGCTGCAAATTGACTAATTTGTCTTACCTAATTCCTACTAATAAAATTATACAAAAAATTTTCGAAACGTCTCATTTAACAGATTAAATAATTTTAACTATGATGTTTTATAAAAAAGATTATATATCTATACATATATAGGCAAAAACTAAATATTATACTTAATTGTAGATGTGTTCTAATTTAACTATTAATCAATAGCTTCGGGCAAAATTGTAATTGTCCAGTTTATTACTCTTGATTAGTTTTCTTTTTTGTTTTTCATATATTAGCATTTAAATGGTTTATTAATTTCTTATTAAATGATTATATCACTATTTTGAAGTTTTTATATGATACAAAAATTTTTCTATTTTTCGGCATTTAAAACTAGAAAAATTTATAGTCGAAATCAACGAAAATATTTAATTTCCGGGGTAATAAAAAATAATTCGATGAAAAAGTAAATTCTATTCCTAACTCAGTAAGTAGTCTGCAAATTTTGGTGTATTGGTGTAAATTTAATCCCATCCAGAGTTAAACTTTTTTTATTTAATTTTTCTTGCTTATTTTAGAATTTAAATGCAATAATTAAATTAATAATTAAATCCTAAAATGAGAAAACTGTTTATACGTAATTATGTATATGATCAGAAACGAAGCTTCTAGTACAAAGCATACTCGATTTATGGTGAGGATACGAAAGCTTATAGCTAGAAAGCTGAAACTTGGAACAAAAGTGCAGCTTATAAATACCCTCTTTTGTTTCTATCTTCAGGTCATTGGATTATAAGAGCTCCCTATACTATTTTTTTTATTAATTGTCACCGGGAACAAAGCCCATTTAGACAGCTCATCAGTAAAGTGTTACTAGGGTTAGTGAGGGAGCCGAGTTTTAGCCGGAAGAAATTTTATATGCTAGCCAGGATCGAACCCCGGCCTCCCGCTCCAACATCGTCATCATCGATGCCGAAGCGGGGCCAGCGCGTTAGCCAGCTCGGGCAACCCGACTCCTCCTCCCTATACTATATTATTTTTTTTCTTATTATATCATGAATTTTCATCAGGAAGCGAGATAAGCCAAAAATTCTTTTCAATGGAATTAAAAATATCGGTGAATTATTATTAATATTTAAATAGAGGTTTGTTAAGTAAAAAAAAGGTTATTGAAAAATGGAGTAAAAAGTAAAACTTTTTCAACACACGTACACGCTGTTTGCAGTTTCGGTGAATTAATAATTTTAGATAATAAATATCTAAATATGATATTTTCTTGGCTAGAGTCAAAAGACCGTTCATAGAATAATAGAGATTAGGAAATTAAAAACTCTCCAAAAACTACCCTTGATATCAATTGAATACGGTTTTTGAATCCAATTTAGTTCTCCAAAATCGAAATTGGATAAGTATTTTTTAAACTGTGTTTCTAGACACTTCCGATGACTTCCGCAATTTTTTTTTTTTTTTAATGAGATGATCAGAGAAGGAGATACACCAGAAGGTGGATCCCCTAAAGGCTTGTATGGGCTGGCCCCTCAATCGTGAAAAGAACAGAGTAGAAGGAAAAGAAGCCGGGATCACGAGACAATCTCAGAAACTTAGATACAATTCAATATCCAATTTACTAAGGTTTTAGGGGATTCGAGCAGTGGTAAATTCTCCGCGCGATAAATTCGGTTAAATTTATCACCCACTTAACTCGTTGTCTTTCGAGGAGTTATTCTCCTTTATAAAGTCATGTATGACTGTAAACATTTTTAAAAAATATAATCATCATTTTTATTTAAAATATTAAATATCAACAAATTGGTATCCGGCGTTAAATAAATGAAAAAGAAAAATATATCGTGTAGTCTTGGTTGCATAACTTGCAGGCGTTCCCATGAAACTAAAGTTTGTTTTAATTTTAATATGTTAATAACTGTTCAAGTGTTTTCAAGACTACTTTATTTAATTTTTTACCTTAGCGGTCTGCAAATAAATGTTATGTCGTTTGGCGATCTGCTAGCGAAAACCACTAATCCAGGGCTGTCCAACCCGTGGCCCGCGCGCCAGATGCGGCCCAGCACTGAAACAAAAAAAATCATAAACTTCCTTAAAACATATTGAGATTTATATGTAGAGATATATTTATTCCCTTTTTCGAAATAGGAATGTACATTTGTACAATACATGAAGCTTTTTTCAAGAAGAAAATTCAAAAAAACCAAAATTATAAGCTTAACTTTATAAAATAAAAAAAATAATGAAGTTTTGAATATTTAAAAATTCTTCTTCTTCTCATATTTTCATTTTCTAAAATATTTATTATTTTAGTAATTTATATGCTACAACACTAACCAAGTGTATAGTTATATCATTCTAGTACAAGGAGACATGGAATTGGGGTATTCTAGAACAATCACAATTAATTGATAATTTCTCTCCGAGACTAAAACGTGTCAGAACTTAACTTTTAGATCTTTGTACCTTCTTATATGTCAATAGATAATAGATACTCAGGGATTATTATATTCGTGACCCTTTTAAAAAATAAATTATCATTCCTCATATCGTAGCTTTAGAGTGTAAACCTGCTAAATCCATTTTTTATCATATATGACATATTAATACCTTTCGAAAGAAAAAGAGATGCAGCATCGTCCAAGTAAAACTGCTACTTAAAAGTACGATCGTAAGAAAATGTGAAAAATAGTTTCTTTCCGTAAAAAAATATTAAATTTTATTTGTTTTTTCTCTGTCCTGTAAAATTATCTTATTGTGAGTTAGCAAACTTATACTCTAAGGCGACGCTATACGAAAAAATATTTTCAAGTATAAAATTTACGAAAAATAAAATTAGAACCTCACTATATCTAAGAAAATAATAAAGTTCTTATTTCTACATTATTAACTATCTTTTTCGAATAATAAATATCAAGAGAATTATAACATTTTATCCGGGGCCCGAAACAATTTTTTTTCTTCAAATGTGGTCCGTATAAAAAAGGTGTACACCCCTGTACTTGTAAGTTAGGAAATTCGTTCCAAACACTAAATCTCGGTGTGGTTTCTGTTTCAGTTGGCTGTCTTCGCTTTGTTGGTGTGCGCCGTCCAGGCCGGAGGTCTCCTCGGAGGAGCTGTCCTCTCTGCCCCCGTGGCGTACCAAGCTGCCCCATTGGCCTATGCTGCCCCAGCTTTGGCTGTGGCCCATGCCCCCGTGGCTGTAGCCCATGCTCCCGTCGCCACCTCATACGCTAACGTCAACCGAATCTCCACCTCGGCCATCGTAGCCCATGCCCCCACATACGCTGTAGCCCAAGCTGCCCCTGTCGCATATGCTGCCCCAGCTCTTGCCGTAGCTCATGCTTCTCCTATTTTATCCGCTCCCCTTCCCATTGCCCGTGCTGGTTTGGCTTATGGCCACGGCTGGTAATTCCACCCACCCTCAAAACAACCTTGTAAATATGTAAATTATTTATTTATATCTTAAAAATGGTTGTAAAATAAAATTTAAATAAAAATATTACGCTTATTTTGTTCTTAATTCAGTCTGAAGAAACATTAAATAAACTGCAACAGATCGTTGCTAAACTTTATCCAAAGTCATTTGAAATATAAATGTTTTTATTCCTTTATTACTAATCATATATCACTGCCTATTTGCGGTCCATGTTTAAAATAAATTAATAAAGAATTTAAAAAACGTACTATCTTACTCTAGAGTAAAGTACTTTTAAAATATAATTTTACTAAAAACTTCATTTAACCTTTTTTGTGGTCTCCAAGGTACTTAATTAGCATATTAAATTTCATCAAAATTAGTCTAGTCATTTTCAAGATATTTAGAAAAAACTAAAAAAGTACTGAAATAAAGTACTAATGGTTGGGGGCCGATATGTACCAAAACTAATCAGGGCTTCATTTTGTTAAAATAATGGTAGGTTTTCAATTTCATTTCAATCGGTTCAACGATGTGGAAAAAATCGTGGACGAAAAAAACGATAACATACATCCATCCGCACGCACTTCCTAAAAAAATCGCACTTTTTGGGCTCTCGACGAGACCCCATGTAATTTTTGGCAAAAATTTCACGTGCTAAAATTCAAGCTAATTGAATACTACAATTTGTGACTTTAATTGAGACTATGGGTTCCGTAGTCTTTACCTGAGGAGCTTTTGAAGTCGCGCTTGCCGCGAGACCGATAACAATACTTTACCCATGCTTTGCATTGGATAAAGTAAAAAAGCAAAAAGTATCATTTGATGGTGTACATTAATAACAGATCCAATGCCCTTTAGAATCCTTTCATAATTCAGTGTTGATATATTTATTTAATATTTTACCCAGTAGCTTTATATTCCCAGTGAAATATTTATTTTTCTTGACCATGGCGGTTTCCTGCCTATTTATTTTTTTATTCCTTAGCTTTGCCAACTTCTTGTCCACTTATTTATTTATCTAATTAAGTAATGGAGAGGATTCAGCCAATTATTTATTTATCTGTTTTTAAAGTATATGTTTTTACTTAATTTAACAACAATTTCTTCAAACCCAGTTACATATTATATAAGAATCAAATTTTGTATTTAGAAATGAGTAATTAAAATCTTATCAGTTTTTTAAATAAATATAAATGATTAGATTAATTTAGGTACACAGAATGATATAAATATCAGAAAAGCTTAGCTATTAGACATGGGTTTTAGAGGGTCATAAGAAAATTCAAATTTTGTCAATTCAGAACAATTTGAAATCAAAATCTCTCGAAATTTTTTGCCTATCCTTATTTAGAAATGTCAAAAATGTGAAACATAATTTTTATTAATAAATTATTTCTGTTTATCTATGTTTCTGGCTGGATTTTGATAATGACGTTAACTCAAAAAACTAAAAGTCTTAGAAGTTCGATCTAGTATTTAAGTGCTTATTCAAATCCGAAATCCCGGCAAATCCGAACGCAAAATAAGAGAAACTTATTTATTTAGTCATAAAACAATTATGTATATATTCTACATTATAACCTTATTTTACATAGTTAGTTAAAAAATTAACAATGAAGTACAGTTAGCAAACCTAACAAAGTGTAAATGTGTGTAAACTTATGTCATCCAGGATTGAAAAACGGTATAAGTTGGTTATTGAAATTCTTTAGGTTAATCACTTTGCAAAAACAATGAAATAATAATAGAAACACACAAAATATCACTTAATCTTTCATTTGATATCAGTTATCTTCATTTGTAGAAGCTGCTTTTGGCTAATCCGAACAAATTGAAACCCTAACAGGCTACAGCCCCAATTAGTTCGGATTTGAGGGGTTTCACTGTATTTATTTTTTATTATATTTTATTTATCTATTTATTTATTTTCCCCAGTGTATTTATTTATTGATTTGTTTTATTATTTGGACGACATGCAGTATTCCTTCTTTTTATTATTATTATTTTCTTCTTGGTCGCAGCATACTAAGGTTTCACACTGTTCTGCTGTGGCCACACCCTGAGCCACTCAACCGGATCCTGAGCGGGTTGGATCGGAGGGCTATAAATGGAAATGTTGAGGCCCTTTAAAAAATAATTAATTAATAGCTCTAAATCAATGAGATGTATTAATGAAATAAGATTCAACCCGGGGTCCCAAATAAGCTCTCGATGGGCCAAAAAAGAAGAAAAATGTTGTGGCCATGAGCTTCTACAAAAAATTAATCAGAAGGGGGCAAATTAATGGATTCGAGGGAAGAGGCAAACACCCTACGCTCTTGACAATCTCGACGATGTCTATGGCTAAAAGAAAATAGCTTTCAATGCTTATACTTGGAATAAGAATCCAATTTTTTCTCCTTCGAGTGACATACTCGATTCAGATAGTTTTACTATGGGTAGAATCCTCTCCCTATAAATTTTTCCAGGAAATTGTACACAGGAATGGTTTCCCGCTGACTTCACCTGGATTTATTTTTGACAGAGATGCAAATTGTTCTGACTGAAGTGAGATTCGAAACTGAGTAAACTTGATTCCAAGTAGAGGGGTCTAGTTATTGTACAATTGGCATCTCGAAAAAAATTCAAAAGCTTAATATAATAATAAATTTGTAAGAGTTCGTGGCTGTGCTGAAACTGTACTAGACGAAGGAGGAGGTATCAGCCAAAGATGGAATCACTGGGTTCAATAAAACACCTTTAATGAGACGTTTCGGCCTGAATTTTATTTGGCCATCTTCAGTCAATTAGGAGTTATACACAAAATGCAGTACACATATGTGATCGAACCAAGCCTTGTCAAAAATAAAAATTCTTTTAGCTTCATGCGAATTTATAACGTGCCTGGACCCAAAAGTTTCAGAATAAATGAATCATTAAATTATCCAAAAGATTTTTTAAAAATTGTATTTAAATGTTTACCTTGTCTATTTACATGAAGGTTTGAACAATTCTCAAAAAGCAGTTGTCAAAAGAAATTCAGAAAACGCGACACCCATAAAACACAAATATTAAGGCACTTGTCCCACTGGCTGGTCGACTCGAAATGAAATCAATGCATTTCAATGCAAAAGAAAGAGCAAAGGGAAAAGAATCCCATTACTTGATTAGATATCAGGAAGGTAAATAATTCCAGAATTAAATAAAAACATATTCAATACATGCCCAATTGATTGGAGATTGTTTTTAAAGAAATAACGTGTGCGTCAAGAGATTTTCACTTAACTTTTCCTAATTAATTAAAAATCAACATTTTATAGAAATAAACTTTTAAATAAACATTTAATAAATAATCATCTAATTGTAATAAATTCCATCACAAATTTACAAAATCAAATACAGTTCTACAGGTGTTATGACCACCTATTATTATTAGTTAAAAATATACACTATCCAACCACACAATCACTAACAGACATTATGACTAAATAATTAAAATCTTTAAAAATATAAATCTTCAATATACGGTATCTAAATTGTAGTATTTCTATATAACTGTACTAGATGAAGGAGGAGGTATCAGCCAAAGGAATCACTGACATAAAACACCTTTAATAAGACGTTTCGGCCTGAATTTTATTTGGCCATCTTCAGTCAATTAGGAGTTATGCACAAAATGCGGTATTATATGTGATCGAACCAAGCCTTGTCACAAATAAAAATTCTTTTAGCTTCATGTGAATTTATAACGTGCCTGGACCCCACATTCATTTTGAAACTTTTGGGTCCAGGCACGTTATAAATTCGCATGAAGCTAAAAGAATTTTTATTTTTGACAAAGCTTAGTTCGATCACATATGTGTACCGCATTTTGTGCATAACTCCTAATTGACTGAAGATGGCCAAATAAAATTCAGGCCGAAACGTCTCATTAAAGGTGTTTTATTGAACCCAGTGATTCCATCTTTGGCTGATACCTCCTCCTTCATCTAGTATAATAATAAATTATTTAAATTTAAAAATTCACCCTGATTTTACCCAAATCTGAAAAGAGATTTTTTGTCTCTTGGTTTGTTACTTATATGGAAAAGAATAAGAAATTTAAATTATGCGAGATAGAAGGCAAAAATGTCGGTTCTAGGCTGTTTGTGCCTTCTTGATGTGAACATGTAAAAGGGTCGAATGAATACTAAATGAAAAAAATGAATAAAAGGAAAAATATAAAAAAGAAAAGAAAGAAGAGAATCCGATAATAAGCACAATCCTTCCACAAATATATGAGGATGAGTATTTACCCAAATTCACGTAACAATTGTATCCAGTGGAAACCTAATACCTGGTTATTCCAGTCCAGTAGTCCAGCGAGATGATCCAATCCAGTGCTGGACTGAATTATATCGTCTACATTAATTCCAGTCATCAAAAGCTGTTGAATCGATCATGACAATGATTTCAAGAAAGGAGTTCAAAAATTGACTTAAGAGTTTGGTTTTCACTTAACTTTATCATGGTTAGGAATTATGAAATAATAATTTTTATAAACAAAAATAAAACCGACTTAAAAAAACTAAATCCAACAAATAAATTAATAAAAACTCAAAAATAAAATAAAATGCATAAAAAGGTATAAAATAATTATCTAATTTAGTTACAACTAAACGACGAGATTTTCATTTGAAATCACTTTTTGAAGTCGGTGCCAAAAATATACATTTTATGAATCGAACTCGACGGATCTTACTTAGTACGTTTGGCAGGTAAGCTCGCTTTATAGTTTGTTTGGCACCGACTTCAAAAAGTGATTTCATGTTAATATTTCATCGTTTAGTTGTAACTAAATTAGATCATTATTTCATACCTTTTAGTGCATTTTATTTGATTTTTGAGTTCTTATTATTTTATTTGTTGAATTTAGTTTTTTTTTTGAAGTCGGTTTATTTTTTTATAAAAATTACTATTATTTTTCTCTTTTTAGTGATGTTATTAATAGTGACTTAAGATAATATTTTGTTTGCATCTCGTAAGAGAAAGCGCCGGGCGAATGAATCAGAAAATGATAAACCAATTATTTTACATTAATTAATGTATACATTGTATTTTTTTGCTTCGATTCCGGAGATTACTTCTCCACCATCGAGTGTCCTTATTCATCTTTAGTCCTTGTTTTTAATAAGAGGAAAAATCTAATTAGATAAAAAAACCTCTTTTCCGATAATTATTTCAATTCCATTATTCCCCAATCAAGTCGATTGGTTCTCTCCTCATTACCCAGAAAATGATAAGAGAATTCAATTCATAAATAGAGAAATTACCTCGAAACGCTAGCGGGTTTTAAATGAGTGTTTTAAGATTTTTTATAAAAGATTTTATTTATTATAATTTCTATTATTTGCTGAACATAAATAAAATAAATAAATCGTCATATATCTTGACTATCTTGGAGCTATACTGATCCAAACCCAGAAAGAATCATTAAAATCGGTTCATAAACAAAGAAGTTATGCCTGAACAAACATAATAAAAAAGTTCCAATACCACTGAAATTTATATTTTTACCAATCGGAAACTAGATTGAACACAATGCGAAAAAATCATCAAAATCGGTTCACAATTGGCGAAGATATCAGGTAACATAGACACACAAAAAAATCAGTCGAATTGAGAACTTCCTCCTTTTTTTAAGTCGGTTAATTACAACGTTTAACCCAATAAGGCCCAGAAAACTTAAATGTTCGAATTTTTGGTAAAATTTTTAGGAACGACTTATTTTATGGTAAATCACACGATGGGCACTTAATCAACATTTGGCTCCGAGTCAGTCTAAGCTCATTTGTTCCATAGAATTCGCATTTCTTTGCAACAAAAGTTAATTTTTCATAATTATTTCATTGAAAGAAGTGGGAAATACATTGTTTTTATATAAAAGTGTAAATAAAACAAAAATGTCAATCCAAAAATATTTAATTAATCAGAAAATATTGGATATTATCGAGAATTGTCACGGAATGGCACGCAATACCTTCGTGTGGTTGAAATCAAATTTTCAAATAGCAAACAATGACACGTTGAAATTAGCTGATAAATTTTCAAAAGTGCGACGATTATTCAAAATGAGATCAGAAAGAACTTTCTGAGCCGGGTTTTTTTGGGTATTGCAATTCAGATACACACACACACGCATTCAATAATTAAATAAATAAATTTTTTTCGTTGTTTCGGACAATTTAAAACGAATAGGTAAAAAAATATTTATAGGTACATTTATTTATTTATAGAATTCTTGAGAGACAGCCAGAATTCTTAGTTCTATGTCTTTATAATAAATTTAATACTTTTCGATCATTTTCTTACATAACTAAGTATTTATTTATATTAATCAGAATGGACACATTTTAAATTATTGGTTATAATTTAATCAACTCTGCTATACTCTTCACAAAATAATGCTTTTATTTTCTTTTAGTTAATTTTTATTGAATGATTTGTTCATATAACTCCAAATAGTTTTCAAATAAGTTGAAACAAATTTTTCCGAACTAAAGTAGAAAAGTAATTCTCACGAAGTTATATATTCCATTAATAGAGGGCATTATGATACTAATTTATGGGAGGCCGGAGAATAAAAAAGTGAATGTCGTTTTAATTTTGAACCTCTATTTTATCAGAATGGTAAAATGTTTAAAATTAAATATCTAGTTGTTTGAAAAGATATCGAATGATCATCTATGGCAGGGATTCTCAAATTGTTAGATCTTCTTTTTCCAAATAAAATTTATCTCTTTAATTATTTAGGTCTGTAGCTTTCAACTTTTATCCCATATTAAGATTTAATATATTAAAGATTGGGGTGCCCACAGAGGGATGAAGACGCAGAGTTTTTTTTTTTTTTCTTTTTTATTTAATGACCTCGGAAATGGATCCATTTGGCCAGTTTCTTTCTTTTTTTTTTACAATATTTACATTTTTATATTTACATAATTATATACAGTTGCAATATTATTTAACAGTGTTTACATTTTTATATCATATAAATAGTTTGGATGCTATTAATAGTTTAATGATTATCTCTTGAGTCTCGGATTCATGACAGTCAGGATTGAGATAGCTAAGAATTAATCCCATTGATGTAGGGAATGAAATTTTATGAGCAGATCTAATATAAAATAAGTCAATAGCTTTGTTGTTTTTGGACACCTCTAGGAAGATGTGATTGACATCACCCATTTGGCTGCCATCACAGTCACAAAAAGGAGTGTCTCTTAGCTTAAACTGAAAGAGTTTTCTGGGGGTAGCTGCATGACCCATTCTCAACCGTACAATTAGAACAATTATTCTCCTATATAAATGACTGTCATGAAACCATGACTTGGTTCCAATTTGGGCATTATCGAGTACAAGTAGACGCAGAGTTCGTCATTGAAATTTCTGGGGGTTGAAAATTGTTGCATTTTAGCATTATATGCTAAAATAAGCTGACGTGTTCTGATGTGGCCATCAACTTTACTTTACCATACAACCTGGCCCTCACTTATATTTAATAAAATTATTTATAATCATGTAGGGAGGGGGTTAGTTTTTGCATTTTTAGACTCCTAGGGGTCCACTGATTATGGATACAAAATTTGGTTGAGTTTGGTACAAGAGCCTATATTTTCGTTTTTTGATCCCCCCCAGCCATTTTGTGCGGTTAGTTTTTTCATTTTTAGATTACTGTGGGCCCACTGATTATGTATACAAAATTTGGTTGAGTTTGGTACAAGAGGCTAGATTTTCATTTTTTGACCACCACATAATATGTTTCACCAAGAACCTACACTATTCTCCCTCAACAACAAAAAAAATGTAATAAGCTTCAGCTATGAAATTTTATTGTTTATTTAATTAATTAAAATAGATTCATGTTGGCTAAAATATAAATTATTCTGAGGATAATTTTAGTTGTGATTTCTGTAATATGGGTGTTTAAATAAAGAAATACATTACTTATATTGGATTGGCAACTAAGTACTTGCGGATTTTGTTTAGAAAATCAAAGACAATTCTTTCATAGTTTACAACCCCTTCCATTAATTCAATCGGATTAAATTTTTTTTTACAAAACTATTAACTCTTGACACTTGATAAATACACTAATTTTTTTTGGAGCCGTTTTTGAAAAAATCGAAAAAAACTAAAAATCTTTCATGTAAATGTCCACTTCCGGTCTTCCGATTTCAAACAAAAGCTTGATGTACTCCTTCTAGCCTATATCAAGCTTAAGTTTATAATTTCCTTCTCTGAGACTTATGGTTGCGAAACGCAGGGGGCTACATTCTTACGTACGTAAACATAAACTTCCGGTTTTTCTATTTTATCCAAAATCTTGTTATACTTCTGGTAGCATCTAGATAGCATTTCAAGGCTCTGCGACTTTCCGAAGACGAGATATGAACGATTGAAATATTTTTTTTTACGACATCCTAGTTTACAACCCCTTCCATTAATTCAATCGGATTAAATTTTTTTTACAAAACTATTAACTCATGACACTTGATAAATTCACAAATTTTTAAAATAATTGTTAGAGCCGTTTTTGAAAAAACAAAAAACTAAATAAAGGAAGTGGGTGTAAATTATTAGTGTCGCGACGACTTCAAATAAATGAAAATGTGAAAGTCGTGTGGTGTACACACCAGTTGATTATAATTAGGTATTGGCTAAATACACAATTAAGTATCTATAACGGACATATTTTTACATCGATTACATCGCCAAATGCCTCCAAAGCGGAACTTTTGTTGTAACCCAGGCCTTTAGGGGTTGCACCTTTTTGGTGAAACTCCTTCTCTCATCATTAAAATAAAAAATTAAAAAAATTTAATTTTTTGACGTAAGTTTTTTTTTCTAAAAATTATTTTTATTTTTCTCTTTTTACTTATATCAACAATAGGAACTTAAGTTAATATTTTCTTACATGCGTCTAGGAAGAGAAAGCGTTTATAAATATAGAAATTCTTTCGAAACATTGACGGGTTTTAAATGAAACTTTTAAAATTGTTTTTTTTTTGTTTTTATAAAATATTTTTTTTTTTTCTAAAAGATTTTATTTATTATAATTACGATTATTTGCTTATAAGAATTGGAGATTTCCGTTATTTTGTCATTGATTATATCATCAGAACTTGACCAAATTAATATGGTACCAATCGGAAACTATACTGAACCCAATGCAAAAAATCTCATCAAAATCCGTTCACAATTGGCGAAGAAATCGCATAATATATATACAAAAATCAATCGAATTGAGAACTTGCTCCTTTTTTGAAGACGGGTTAAAAATAAATACATTTCATTCTGTTAAATTCCGCTACTTTTCTCTATAAAAATAATTAAGACTTAAAAAGTAAAAAAATAAATTATATTTTACAAAAACTAAAATACATTCTTCTAAAAAGTAGAAAATAATGTAATACTTAATCAAAAAGCGTGGTGAACTTTGTTGAAATAAATTAAAAGTACATGTTTCTGCGCCCCACACTTTTTGATTATTACATTATTTTGTACTTTTTAGTAGCGTGTTTTTTAGTTTTTTTCTAAATGTATGTATATAAATAAGTTATTCATGTTAAGATAAAAATAATTTTTATAAAAAAAAAAACCGACTTCAAAAAAATTAAATGGAACAAATAAAATAATAAGAACTCAAAAAGCAAATAAAATGCACTAAAAGGTATAAAATAATTATCTAATTTAGTTATAACTAAACGATGAAATTGTTACATGTAATCACTTTTTGAAGTCGGTGCCAAAAATACTATACATTTTATGAATCGCATTCGGCGGATCTTACTTAGTACGTTTGGCGGGTACTCACGCTCGCTTATATAGTTTGTTTAGCACCGACTTCAAAAAGTGATTTCATGTTAATATTTCGTTGTTTAGTTATAACTAAATTAGATAATTATTTTATACCTTTTAGTGCATTTTATTTGATTTTGAGTTCTTATTATTTTAATTGTTGCATTTAATTTTTTTGAAGTCGGTTTTATTTATTTTTTTATAAAAATTATTTATATTTTTCTCTTTTTAGTGACGTTATTAATAGTGACTTAATATAATACCTATATTATTATATTTTTGATATTTTAACTATTAATGGCAACCTCTACTGAAAACGTGGAAGAATCGACTTAAAATCAAAACGACTAAATTCTTTTATGGCAAATAACTCAAGCTTGCCGCGAGACCGATTACAATACTTTCCCCATGCTTCGCATTGGATAAAATAAAAAAATCAGTCGAATTGAAAAACCTGCTCCTTTTTTGAACTCGGTTAAAAATAGTACCTATTAAGTAATAAAAGAATTCAAAAATTTTCGCGATTCTTTAGATTTTTTTTCAATTGAAATGAGTCAAATGGATATAAATATATATCTGTAGTTTTTTTATATTTCTCCTCGTGTATGACATCGTTTTGGCACGGAAGGCCGCTCGTCCATTTAAATTAATTGACCCTCCTCTTCCCAGCGTCCAGCAAGTCCAGTTTCTTGACCTACCTCACTCACTCTGTCAGGGTCAGAATACCTATATATTATTATGCACGCAGAACGATCTATTGAAAGTAAAATGTGAAATTAATGAGAGCCCGCATTAAAACAACTCACTTTGTAAATGTATAATTCACTGGCGATAACCTACATTTTAATGTTTAGAAATAAATACTTGTATTATAACTAATAGAAATATTAATAGATATAAAAAATATTTAACATGTTTAGTGCACATCACATGACTTTCACTTACTACGCAATAATAATAACCAAACAAAATAATAATAATAATAAAATAAACTGCAACGGATCGTCGCTAAACTTTATCCAAACTCATTTGAAATATCAATATGTTTATTCCTTTATTATTAATCATATATCAATTGCAATTTGCAGTTCATGTTGACTTTAATTCAAAAATAATGATCGATTCTCATTTAATAGTCGAGGAATAACCATTCTACATTGGATTTTTGACATTTCGGTTATTATTGGTAACCATTGCTGAAGACATGGAGGAATCGACTTAAAATAAAAAATAACGATCGATTCTTATCTAATACTAGAAGAATAACCTTATTGCATTCCATTTTTGATGTTTTGACTATTAATGGCAAGCTCTACTGTAAACGTGGAAGAATCGACTTAAAATCAAAAAATCGCACTTTTTGGCATCTCGACGAGACTCCATGTAATTTTTGGCAAAACAATCACGTGCTAAAATTCAACCTAATTGAATACTATAATTTGTGACTTTAATTGAGACCATGGGTTCCGTAGTCTTTACCTGAGGACCCTTTGAAGCCACGCTTGCCTCGAGGCCGATTACAAACAATACTTTCCCTATGCTTCGCATTGGATAAAGTAAAAAGAGCTTAAATCGTGGAAAGTGAATATTCTTCACGGGAAATTCCCAAACCTCTTAGATGAACATCATATCGACAGGAGTGCTTCTCTACAATGGCTGGCCGATGGCTCTCTCATCCTGAGACAGAAGGATTCTTTACGGCTATCCAAAATATATACTATATATATTTGTCTAGATTAATTTGCCGCAACGCTGATGTAATGCTGCCGAGAGAGAGCGCCATCGGTATATTTGCGGCAAATTTGAAATATAATAGTAATTTGGACTCAAATTTCGAAATGAAAGACTCCAATTGATTTTAAATTAAGAAACATTAAATATATTGATAATTATTACCCCCTCCTTCACCACTCAAAAATTAAATATTCAATTCGCTTTTCTTTGCGCACAGAAAAAGAAATCAATCACATCTTATTTGATTTATATATTATTTGTTTATTTTTTAATAATTTGCCACTTTTTTATAATTTTTTAAAATCTAAATTTTGTTATTCTTATTTTTTGATTTTTACAAAATTGAACGACTTAAGACACACATGACCATATGAGTTTCACATTGCAATACTGGAGCAGCCTGTCATACAAACAACACCTGATCTCTTTTAAATATTTGGAGCCCTATATCGATTATCTATCCCAAATTTTAAAAAAAATGATATAATATAATTCTCCTCCTCACACGATACCACTTATTTAAATAAATCTATTTCCACACAAAAAATATCACAATGCTGTAGATTATAGAGAAAAAAAATACTTCCAGATTCATATCTAGAGCCTCATTTCTGTAGCTGTGTCAGGACGAAAATGAGGCGAAACTTTTAAGAGAGTATGTATTTTCGGGAGTTTACAGGTATACATTTGGAGTGTGGTTTTTTAAGATGGATAAATTTTTGGACTGAGACGCTGCCTGCCAGGGCACCAGCCCGGAGGGCCGAGCTTCGAGGGCGTGTCGAAGGTACGCACGAAAAGCTCGTAGAATAATAAGAACCAAAAATTATGAGAAGCACATACTGAAGTTAAATGTGACGGACAAGTGTAGGCGATGTGATTGTGTGGGTAAGTCCATCGAGCATATTATGGCAGGGTGGATAACAATATCTGAGAATGCCTACCTTGGAAGGCACAATCAAGTGGCCAAATCGATCCACCAACAGCTAGGAATCAAATATGGCTTACTGGACACGAAAAATATGGCTTACTGGACACGAAAACCGTGTGAACCGGGATTGGAATTATATGTACACGTCTTTGGAATTATGTGGAATTATTTTGGAATTCTTTAGATATGCCTCTTTATCTATTGTCTTCTACTTGGAAATGAAAATGGTAGTGGAAGTAGGTGTACAGGATATTAGGTCACGGTTCACCCCTCGGCTGAAATGATCCAAAACCTCGTTGTGTTATCACGAGCAAATAAATAACTTCAGGTATAAATCAAATAACTTTGAGATTTTTAAGTTGCCACGATAAAAAACTGAGAGTTACACTGAGAGAAAGACAAGGTTTTTTGACCGGCTTTGAAAAAAAAGGAGTTTTTGTGTGTGTGTGTGTGTGTTTGAACATTTATTTCCCTTTACCATGTGGACCGATTTGGATTTTTTTTTGCATTGGGTTCAGTCTCGTACCCGATTGGTCCCGTGTTTTTTTTCATTGGTATTGTTTAAGTACTTTTTGGACTCTGTAGGCCAAGAAACTCAGATTGTTTGTTCTCTTGCAATCTTATCATTATGAACACTATTATATTTTATTTTTTTAATGCAATCGAATGCAAGAAGGAACGCACCAGTAAAGATGCAGCCCCTATGGATCTCGAAAGACCTTTGCATTACCGAAAAGAAGGGAAAGTTGATTTAGGGCCGGTTGTATGTCGCAAAGTAAATGCTTTTTATCACTAACACAGGGTAGATGGTAAATGGAGGGATTGGGATGGCCACTCAGATGCCAGGTACTGATTGGCCATCCCAGTCCCTCCATTTACCATCTACCCTGGTTAGTGGTAAAAAGCATTTACTTTGCGACATACAACCGGCCCTAAGTGAGAGGGTGGAGACGTAGGTGTGTATGCACTCGGGTTTTGAAGGTTTGAAGATTATAAGTGCTGGGAAAGATGGAGACTGGGAGAGAATTCCAGTTCCTTGAAGTCTTGGGGATATACGTATTGTCGTATGAAGTGGTCCGGTACTTTTCTAATTTGACTGTGAAAGAGTGTTGGGAGTCGGCAAAACATGCTTTGGGAGGAATTACTGATTTTATCTCATCAGAGCACCTGCCGTGATAGTCAGAGCACCTGCTGTGATAGATGACATGGAAATATACTACTGTGGAGTTGAAAATTTTTATGAAGGTAGTGCAAAGGAATGAGCAAAACATCTTGCACGTTATCTTGCTGTTGTGAAGAATTCAAATCTAAATTAAGTTCCCATTTAACAACAAGAATTGTCATTAAATTTATTATACGAGAATTAGAATTAAAAAACTTGATGAAATTCCAATATTACACTTATTCTAATGAAATATATGTCAAAAAATATTTTATCTAAATAATATAATACTAGTATATAAAATTAAGGTTTTATCCGTACATTTCTCCAAATCGTCCCATATTTTAGATGTACACGTTTTAAGCAAAGTTATGAACGAAAACCAGCTCAACGAAATTCCTGTTCTGTCTGTCTGTTTCCATGGTGTCCGCACAAATTTTGCTCACAATTCACATGAAAACGGCTTGAGATATTTTTATGAAATTTCGTATTTTGATTAGATGTCTTCTATCTTAAAATGTAGGCTATAGAACATTTTGATATATGGATCCCAAAATGGAGTTTTAACTCCTAAACTATTAACTCCTCGGCAAATTATGTTAGAAGAAAAGTTGTAGAGGATGTGATTCCTGACAATTATTGTTTAAAGAAATTCAAAAATAACTACTCAGAAAAAAAGGGGGGGGGGTCAAAAATGTAAATTCTAGAGCTTTGAACCAAACTCAAGATTAAAATTGTATGTTGGATTATAAAGTCTTGGTTAAGTTGACAAACGGTCAAACCTTAGTATTCACCAAATGCCCGGCCGGATGCCCAATCAGATGAAAGTGCGTGTCACCTGATTGGTCATCCTGCCGGGTACTTGGTGAATACTAAGTTTTTACCGTTTGTCAACTTAACAAAGACTTTACAAACCGACATACACTGACCCTTAATGGGTGAAAGGATGGTCACAGAAAGTGTTTAAAGCATTGGAATTGGTAAGCGAAAGTAACATCTACTAATGAAAATTAGGGTTAAAAAAGTAGTCCCCCAATGGAGTTACAGGTTTGTGCTAGTCTTAAAACGCTTTAAGAGAGTAGGTATATTAAAATCTTTATTCCGTAATATTCAGTTTGAAATTTAAGAAAATATTTCGATGAGAATTGGTTTCTTGTAAGTGTATTATTTTTTTCTTTCATTCATCACATAAGAAAAAATTTCATGAGGAAAAACTTTGAGCTTTACTCTGAATTATTTGAAGATTTCGGTTTCCAAACTCTATTTTACTGATTTATTTTAAAATATGGACCGATTATATGACATATTTATTTATTTAGTTAGTTGTTGATTTGGGAGGCTTTTTTTAGAAGTTTCTATTGGATAGGTATAGAAGCCCAAATGTATAAATTTTACAACCTATTAAATGATTAGGTTTGAAATTTCTAGGTTCAGAATGTGAGGATGAAAAATGGAGGAAAACAGTAAAAAAAGAACGGTTGTAGATAATGAGCTGAAATTCGGCAGAAAATAGTGTATTAATAAATACTTTACGATTTGTATGCAGTCTTGTTTTTAATCGTTTATGATTTTCTTACCAAAATTTTTCAGCCCTTTTTGAGAAACTTAAAAAACACAGGTATGAAGTACGAAGTATGAAGTACTATTAACATTAGAAAATTCTCACACAGAGATATTAAAAATAAGAAAACTTTTTTTAGACTATAAAGAAATATTAGATTTTGACGAAATCTGGATATCAATTTATTTCAGGAGTAGGTAACAATTAAAAATATGTTTTTACTGAAATCTACTTGTTATAATAAAAAGTACCTGGCTACTGAGTAATGCTAGGTAACTTTTTGCTTCATTAAAAGCTATATATTATCTGGGATTTAAAACCCGATTTATAATCAATTAAATTCCCTAATTAATATTTGTAATGATCTTTTTGTGGCATTTAAAATTAAAAAAACAAATATTTATTAAAATGAAATTGAATAAAAATGTAATTATACATTTTTATAAAGACATCCACCTGTGAATAATTATTTCAATTAACAAAAATCCCATCCAAAACAACTTAGCCGACGATGAGGCCGTGACAGATCAAAATGTCAACCCAAAAACCCTAACCCGTGAATTTCATCCAAATTGTAGAGTCGTTTTCGAGAAACCGATTCTATATATATATATATATATATACAAGAATTGCTCGTTTAATATAATAAGATAAAATACGAACTATAAAAACAAACGAGAAAAAGAGCAATTGTATGGTATAAGATATAAAATTCGTTTTCAAAAGAAAATAAGACACTTAAATATTAAGAAGATACCTATATATATTTTTCAAATTAAAAAAGTCCGGAAAAGTGTTTATGTATATCGAACATTGATTAAAAATTAATTTCTTCTAATTCTCTCTTCGAATCAAATCAAAGATATATGTTAATAATTTTCAGGTTTTGTTTTTATTGGATAAAAATTATTTTCAACATTCTTAATTGGCAAATGTGTTCCAATTCTTAGCAAGTCCTTAGCAGTATTATGATAATGAAAGAAATATAATGTAAGAGTTGCCACTTGGGAAATTTTATTAGATATACTTAATTAATTAGAGACCGGTTGGAATTGGGAATTGTCAATTATTGGATACAAATTAAAAGAAGGTTCTTAGGGATGATTTGATGTTGATAATTTAGCTAAAATGTTTTTAAAATATGTATATATTTATCATAGAAGTTAGGGTGGATAGTTTAACATCTGTGTTCTTTACTTGATATGGATAAAATTTAATTAGGTTTATTTGGGGGAGAAAGGCAACGGATTTGTGAGGCAAGGCCAGGGGTGAAGGGGCTCTTTGGCCAGTATAAAAGCACCCGAACACCAAATGACAAGTATTCTAACTTCAGTAGCAAGTCAGATATTCACTCTTACATCATGTACAGAGTAAGTATTACTGTATATTTAATCAATAGCGATTTTAGACTGAAGGGTCCAGAACTTGTTTTCTGAGGAATATCTTCATGCTATCTCAGTACAAAATTTCAGCTTTCTATAACATATTTTTTTAAAACACATTTTAGGATCATTCACACTTTCTTTCAAATAGATCTCTAGGTGTATGATCCTGATAAATATTTGAGAAAAATCTCGAATTACTTAATATGGGGACCTAGTTTACGGGAATTGTAGAGCTACACTAATGTAAATCTTGTGTCTTTCAGTTTGCCGTCCTCGCCCTCTGCGTGTGTGCCGCCCAGGCTGGTCTCATCCAATCCAATGGATGGGGTCTCCAATCCAACGGATGGGGCCAACAATCCAACGGATGGGGTCTCCAATCCAACGGATGGGGTCAACAAATCGCCGTAGCTCAACCCATTGCTCTGAAGCAAGTTGCCGTAGCTCAACCCATTGCCCTGAAACAAGTAGCTGTTGCCCATGCCCCTGTCGCCACCTCCTACGCCAATGTTAACCAAGTCTCCCATACCACTGGTGTCGTCGCCGTCCAGCCCATTGCCAAACAGGTGGCCGTTCCCGTTGCCGTAGCCCATGCTCCCATCTCTCTTGGACACGGGTGGTAAACATCGCTAGAATCTTGAAATCATCAAAAATCATTATTTATTATAACATCATTTTGCTACAATAAATCATCTTTTAAAATATTTCACTCTATCATTTTTATAAACGAACCTCAATCCCCAGTACCATTCATCCTTTACTCACTTATTTTTAAATTTTTCAGAATAATTAGTTAAATTATATTCCTCTCTATCTTTATCTAAAGATTAAAATCTTTTAATTAAATATTAAATATAATAATATTAAATATAAGTGAGGGGCCAGGTTGTATGGTAAAGTCAAGTGGATGGCCACATCAGAACACGTCAGCTTATATTCCATTATATTACTATTATCTTATATTATTTTTATAATACCATATTGTTATTTAACATATACTCTATTATTATTATATTAATTTACTGATATTACTTTGTCTATTATTGTCAATGTTGTTATACTTGATAATTATTGTATTATACTAATATATATTAGGCATTTCGCCGTTGAAAATAATAAATAAATAAATAAATTTTCCCATTCTGCGAAACATCACCAACCAGGGACGACGGAACCGTGAGGTCAGGGGGTCAGCTGACCCCTCTGGGAATTTGTCTATGTATTCCATACCCCCAGACCTCCCGGCAGGCCTACATCACTTTCCAAGTTTTGACCCCCCTGGCCTAAGATCGTTCCGCCGTGCATGCCACCAACGCCAACTCATTATAAAGTATAGTTAACATTTACAAACTTCTATTTTTTGATAATAATGAAAGAATTTGACAACAGTATAAATAAATAAACTGCAACGGATCGTTGCTAAACTTTATCCAAATTCATTTGAAATATTAATATGTTTGTTCCTTTATTATTAATCAGATATCACTTGCAATTTGTAGTTCATATTGAAATTAATTCAAAAATAATTCTCATTTAAGAGTCGAGGAATAACCATTCTACATTGGATTTTTGACGTTTCGGTTTTTATTGGTAACCATTGCTAAGACATAGAGGAATCGACTTAAAATCAAAAATAGCAATTGATTCTCATCTAATACTTGAGAAATATCCATTTCTATAATGGATTTTTGACGTTTCGGTTTTTATTAGTAACCATTCCTGAAGACATAGAGAAAACAAATTTAAACCAAAAATAGCGATTGATTCTCATCTAGTACTTGAGGAATAATCATTCTATATTGGATTTTTGACGTTTCGGTTTTATTGGTAACCATTGCTGAAGACATAGAGGAATCGACTTAAAATCAAAAATAGTTATCGATTCTCATCTAATACTTGAGGAATAACAATTCTACATTAGGTTTTTGACGTTTCGATTATTATTGGTAACCATTGCTGAAGACATGGAGGAATCGACTTAAAATCAAAAATAACGATCAATTCTTATCTAATACTAGAGGAATAACCTTATTGCATTCCATTTTTGATGTTTTGACTATTAATGGAAACCTCTACTGAAAATGTAGAAGAATCGACTTAAAATCAAAAAGACAACAACAAACAACGATATTTTTCAAGTATTAGATGAGAATCAATCGCTATTTTTGGTTTAAAGTCGATTTCTCTATGTCTTCAGCAATGGTTACTAATAAAAACCGAAACGTCAAAATCCAATATAGAATGATTATTCCTCAAGTACTAGATGAGAATCAATCGCTATTTTTGGTTTAAAGTCGATTTCTCTATGTCTTCAGCAATGGTTACTAATAAAAACCGAAACGTCAAAAATCCAATATAGAATGATTATTCCTCAAGTACTAGATGAGAATCAATCGCTATTTTTGGTTTAAAGTCGATTTCTCTATGTCTTCAGCAATGGTTACTAATAAAAACCGAAACGTCAAAAATCCAATATAGAATGATTATTCCTCAAGTACTAGATGAGAATCAATCGCTATTTTTGGTTTAAAGTCGATTTCTCTATGTCTTCAGCAATGGTTACTAATAAAAACCGAAACGTCAAAAATCCAATATAGAATGATTATTCCTCAAGTACTAGATGAGAATCAATCGCTATTTTTGGTTTAAAGTCGATTTCTCTATGTCTTCAGCAATGGTTACTAATAAAAACCGAAACGTCAAAAAATCCAATATAGAATGATTATTCCTCAAGAACTAGATGAGAATCAATCGCTATTTTTGGTTTAAAATCGATTTCTCTGTCTTCAGCAAAGGTAACGGATAAGAAAACAACGCAGTTGCTATGGTTACTCATAAAAATTCCTCCCAAATTTTTAGCATTTCACAGAGAGAAGCCTATCCATTCTTACTTAAGCAAGGCTAAATGAGCTATATTAAAACTTTCAAATGAATAAATTTTAAAGAATTTAAAAATTAAAAAAGTACCATCTTACTCTAGAGTAAAGTACTTTAAAATATAATTTTACTAAAAACTTTATTTAACCTTTTTTGTGGTCCCCAAGGTACTTAATTAGGATATTAAATTTCATCAAAATTGGTTAAGTCATTTTCAAGATATTTAGAAAAAACTAAAAAGTACTGAAATAAAGTACTAATGTTTGTGGGCCGATATGTACCAAAAACTAATCAGCGCTTCATTTTGTTAAACTAATGGTAGGTTTTCAATTTCATTTCAATCGGTGCAACGGTGTGGAAAAAATCGTGGGCCAAAAAAGCGATAACATCCATCCATACATACATCCATCCATACATCCATACGCACGCACTAAATGAAAAAATCGCACTTTTTGGCCTCTCGACGAGACCCCATGTAATTTTTGGCAAAACTGCCACGTGCTAATATTCAACCTAATTGAATACTACAATTTGTGACTTTAATTGAGTCCATGGGTTCCGTAGTCTTTACCTGAGGACCCTTTGAAACCACGCTTGCCCCGAGAGCGATTACAATACTTTTACCCATGCTTTGCATTGGATAAAGTAAAAATTATATATAAAAAAGACAGGAAAATATGCACAATAATATTTTACAAAAACACTAAATTTTTCCTGCTCGTTTACAATACTTCCTCATATATCTTCCCCATACTAAGGTGGCAAGGAAGCAATAAGATTTTAATTATACTTAAGTACATTTAGAAATTCGTTGCCCACAAAAACAATCATGAAAAATATTAAATATATCGAAGGTCATGAACATTAGGTTCAAATTTTTAAAAATAAAAAATAAAATAACATTAAAAAATTAGCCAATAAGATTATAAACCCACTGATCTATTAAAATTGCTCACTTGAGTAAAAAATTATCATTTATATTAAGTTATTGCATATATCTAATCAATGAATTTCATTAAGAATGAATAAGTGAAAGTAGTAATAATTTTAATTAATGTTTATTAGTCACTAAGTCATGACATTGGAATAAGTACCTAAAATGACTTAATGATTTGAAAAATAATTTAAAGTAGAATTCCCCAAAGTATGGGTCGAAGAGGTCAGCTGAGAAATTTTTAAAAAATACATTATCAAGAAACACGCAATATGTAGGTAGTTTGGGCTTTCCGGGCCAAATCGGACGATATGAAAAATTTTAATTTTTGATTTCCTTCATTTTTTGACATTTTTTAGTACCCATCAAAAACTCTACTTGGTAAATTTTGAAATTTTTTTGATCACCGTTTTAAAAAATATCGAATTTCGGTTTTTCGTTAACAACTTCTTCAAAAATGGTCCAAATACAATTTTTCTTAATTTATGTTTTTTTACATACTTTTTAGAAAAAAATACAAAAAAATTGTTTAAAGTGTTTTTATATTCAATTTTTGAGTTTTTAATATTTTAATCTTGTTTTTGAAACTGTATGTACTCTTAGATTTCTTGATAATTTTCTATTTTAAACTTCTATTCATTCTACAAATTTTAAGACCGGGTTGATAGTGGTCCTATGATAATTACTATTTTTTTTTCGATTTTTGTAAATTTCGAAAAAATTTTATAAAACCATTATTAAAACCACTTTTTGGTATTGAGTTCTTTTTTTAGTTTTTTTTGAATTGATTTTTATCCTTACAGGTGTTTAAAATAAATATTTAGTATTTTAGTTTGTTGAAAGAAAATCAAAATCAAAAATGAAAAATCGAAAAAAAATAGTAATTACCCACCTGGTATTAAAATTTGTAGAATGAATAGAAGTTTAAAATAAAAAATTATCAAAAAAATCGATGAGTAAATACAGTTTCAAAAACTATAGATTAAAATATTCAAACTCAAAAATAGAATATAAAAACAATTTAAATAATTTTTTCTAAAAAGTATATAAAAAGACAAAAATTTCAACTTGGACCATTTTTGAAGAAGGTATGAGCGAAAAATCGAAATTCGAAATCTTATAAACCTAGGATCAAAAAAATTTCAAAGTTACCAGAAAGAGTATTTTGACGGGTGCTAAAAAATGTCTAAAAATGAAGGAAATCAAAAAATTAAAATTTTTCAAAAACGTCAGATTTAGGTGGAATGCCTCACCTATTTGTACAATTAAAAAAAAATAGATTCAATTATTGTTTCATTAAAAATGTGATCTCTAACAAGAGACGAATTTCTATTCCAAAAGGCAGTTTGAATTAAATATCATAAATTTATTATACATAAAACAAATAAGATGATAAAATCGTCCAAAATACATTCTTAAATGAAAATTTTTTCCTAGCTTGTTTGGTACATTTTTTTTAAATAAATAATTAATATCTCAGGAAATACAATTTTCATAGAAATTATTTATTAATTGAAGCTTTTTTGTAGTAGGTCAGAAGATGATCAGTCAATTTGTTTTACCAAAATTGATAATTTTTGATAAATTTTCAAAATAAAAGTGGCTTGTGATAAAGTACCTACTCTACTATATACAACAAAAAAATCAGAGGTACCCACTTTCTTATCCAAATTCACTCATTATTGCTTCATTGTTCTAGTCATTAATAATGTTACAGATACATAAAAGTACACACAGATACACACATACCTACATACATTTTCTAAAAGCCATTCTACTCAGAACGCCTTGAAGCATATAGAGCTGTGAAATAGCTAGTTTCGAATTTTTGACTGAAACAAAAATTATATTTGTTTAAGAAATGAAAATTATTTTATTGTGAATATATTGAATCTTAAAATTTAAGGGAAACTGAAAATTTTCAAGAAAAGTTACTCTATTTAGTATGGAGGGTGTGAAATCAAAAATGGTATTTAAATTTGGATCAAATGTTTGTGGCGTCCAAAAACAATATTTTTTATCATGGGTGTGAAATATTTCAATAAATATATCTTTAAGTATTAATTGTACACATTAAAAGAAACTTCTATTAAAACTTAAAGATTGAAAGGAAAGTGAAAAATTTCAAGACTAGGAGCTTGAATAATAAATTTTTCGGTGGGAGTGAAATAAAAATGATATTGAAATTTTAATTAAATGAGTATTTTGTTTGGGGTCCAAAATAGAAATAAAAAAAAAAGTTATCATGGGGGGCGAACTATTTCAATAAATATATCTTTAAGGGGAAAATGTACAAATTAAAAGAAACTTCTATTAAAATTTAAAGATGTTAAGCGAGAATGGTGTGGGTTCTTGGTGAAACATTTTAAATAAAGTAAAGAAAATTTTTGAAAATTTTTTTAGAAACTGTTTAAAATTTAAAATATAAAATACTAGGTAGGTTTCACATAAAAAAAATTGTCTGAAACCTACCTAGTATTTAATATTTTGTAATTTAAAAATTTTCTAAAAAAATTTTCAAAAATTTTCTTTACCTAATTTAAAGATGATTTGATGATGATAATTTAGTTGAAATATTTTAAAAATATTTACTATAGGAGATAGGGTGTATAGCTTAACAGGTGTGTTCTTTACTTGATATAGAAAAAATATAATTGGGTTTATTTGGGGGAGAAAGGCAACGGATTTGTGAGGCAAGGCCAGGGGGTGAAGGGGCTCATTGGCCAGTATAAAAGCTCCCGAACACCAGCTGAGTAGTATTCTAACTTCAGTAGCAAGTCAGAAATTCACTCTTACATCATGTACAGAGTAAGTATTACAGTGTAATGATATCAATAACGATTTGGGTTTAAAGGGACTTGTTGCTGCGGACCTTCATGCTATCTCGATTTTGGCTTCAGATACTGTACTTCAAGTGTCAATGTATCTTCTATCACCACGAGAGAGTAATCAATAACTTTTAAGAAGATAGGTGTTGGTGAAACATTTTTATATAATAATAAAAATTGCGTAAAATTGTGAGGTAGGTTTCACAAAAATCGAAATAAAACAAAAATGAGTTTTGAATTCGATATATTTCGGGTGTCAGCCCATCTTCAGGAGTCAGATAAAAATGACTTTTTTGACTCCTGAAGATGGGTTAACACCCGAAATACATCGAATTCAAAACTCATTTTTGTTTTATTTCTTTTTTTGTGAAACCTACCTCGCAATTTTACGCAATTTTTATTATTATAGAGAGTAATCAGTTCAAAGACTGGTTTGACGGAATCACTCGGCTTCATTTGATCCTATACAATGACAATTCTTTCATGATTAAATTTGATATTTCCCATAATCTTCATCATGAAAGAAAAAAATTATAATTCGGATAAACTGCTCTTATTTTCATTTCTACTTCTCTTTACAAAATATTCCTCCCCTATGTCTCAATGTAAATCATCCGAACTTCTCTGAATTTTGCCAGAAAATTATTTTTTCTAAAAGCCTATCACATCTACCTCATTTCTAATTCTATTCATCCATTTAATCTTCAAAATTTGAAAATTCTATAGATGATAACTTTTTTTAAAACGAAGTCACACTCAACGATTTGATCAATGTTCAAGAGACATAATGATTCGGGCAAGAAAAAAATGCTATTATATGAATTGTAAGAAAATAATCCATTGGGACAGAGAGAACATAGATATCGCTCTTTCTTCATCTTTTATCTTTTTTCATCGTTTGGAAATGAATATAGTAATTGAATTGTCTGAATCTCATGACAACATTTCAGTTTTTTTTTAAACACTCTATTTTAGGATCTTTTATTTCATAATAAAACTCACGCATTCTTTCAAATAGATCTCAAGGTGTATGACCTTGGTAAAATGTCTTGTGTATGCGGTCCTAGTATTCTTAGACTTTAGACTGAAGGGTCCAGAACTTGTTTTCCGATGAATATCTTCATGCTATCTCAGCACAAAATTTCAGCTTTCTATAACATATTTTTTTAAAACACATTTTAGGATCATTCACAGATTCTTTCAAATAGATCTCTAGGTGTATGATCCTGATAAATATTTGAGAAAAATCTCGAATTACTGAATATGGGGACCTAGTTTACGGGAATTGTAGAGCTACACTAATGTAAATCTTGTGTCTTTCAGTTCGCCGTCCTCGCCCTCTGCGTGTGTGCCGCCCAGGCTGGTCTCATCCAATCCAACGGATGGGGTCTCCAATCCAACGGATGGGGCGGTCTCCAATCCAACGGATGGGGTCAACAAATCGCCGTAGCTCAACCCATTGCTCTGAAGCAAGTTGCCGTAGCTCAACCCATTGCCCTGAAACAAGTGGCTGTTGCCCATGCCCCTGTCGCCACCTCCTACGCCAATGTTAACCAAATCTCCCATAGCTCCGGTGTTGTCAGCGTGCAGCCCATTGCCAAACAGGTGGCCGTTCCCGTTGCCGTAGCCCATGCTCCCATCTCTCTTGGACACGGATGGTAATCATGGCTAGAATCTTGAAATCATCGAAAATCATTATTTATTATAACATAATTTTGCTACAATAAATCATCTTTTAAAATATTCACTATATCATTTTTGTAAACGAACCTAAATCCACAGTACCATTCATACATCCTTTACTCACTTATTTTTAAATTTTTCAGAATAATTAGCAAAATTATAATCCTGTCTATCTTAATCTAAAGATTAGAATCGTTTCAGAAATTAATAAAATTATAATTACACATTTCCAAGATCTCCTCAGATAACATGATTGCCCAAATGTTAACAAATGAGAAGAGATGGCGACTAATTAACCAATACATACAAGAGGTAATGAAAGTGAAGGAAAGTCAGTTGAAGACCGATAGATAATACCCAAATCCGCGATAGATGTTATGCCGGGAGGCGATTCCTATCGCGGAAAACTGGGTTGAAAACCAAGAAGAAGGAGTAGGTGTTTTAGTCGGTAGACGTCTAGCACGGAGCCCGACACTTTGTGCGTAAAGGCATTTCACCTACTATAAAAAAAGTTGCTATCGGGAAATAAGGACTGTATTTTTATGCAAATAATTTTTATTTTGTTGCCAACGTTTCATCAGCTTTGTTGACTTCTTCAGGGCTCTAAAAAGTGATACCTAAGATCTCAATACAGATTATAACATTTTCAAATCAAATTCAAAATTGATCTCAAAAACCATTTCAATAAATATAAAAAACAAATTAATACACACAAAAAAACTAATTTTACATACCAAATAGTTATCTTCCTTGCATAATTTGTAATTTTTATCATTTTCTCTTAGTTATAATTAGAGCTCTGAAGAAGTCAACAAAGTTGACAAAATAAAAATTATTTGCATAAAAATATATAGACCTTATTTCCCGATACCAACTTTAATAATTTAATCGATGGACATAACTAATCAAAATAAGTAATTAGTAAAGTTGTTGTTCATAAATACAAACAATACCTATTAATTTAGAGAAGGCCAAGAAGAATTATTTGAAATAGCTCATCAATTTATCATTATTTATTTATTATAACATCATTTTGCTACAATAAATCATCTTTAAAATATTCACTCTATTATTTTTGTAAACGAACCTAAATCCACAGTACCATCCATGTATTCATTCATATTTACTCACTTAGCTGTAATGAATAAACTTCCTTAAATTCTTACTAAGAATATAATTATCTCTTTATTAATTTAAGGTTACTATAGTTTACTAAATTAATAAGATTTTAATTATACATTTCAGGAATAGAAAATTTGTTGTTCATAAATACAAAATGTTCAGAACTTCAAAATCTATATCCTATACAGAGTTCAAATTATATATTAAGAAACAGATAACCATTTTATCCAGAAATACCTTGCAGTCGGCACTCTGAAGCAAATCCTGTATTCAGACTAATTCATTGGTACGATAATTTGTCACAACGATTGGAAAAGCCTCTGGATTTCTCATTAAGTATTAACAGAGCTGCAATTTTGCTCAAAAAGCTAACACTAATCTATGAGTGAACATTGTATTGTATTTATTTTGATTAGTTATGTCCATCGATTAAATTATTAAAGTTGTTATAGGGAAGTGGGGACTGTATTTTTTATGCAGATAATTTATATTTTCTTGTGAACGTTTCGTCAACTTTGTTGACTTTTTCAGGGCTCAAATAGTTAACTTCCCTGCATATTTGTCATTTTTATAAAAAAAAAATTCTTTGTATTTTATACTCATAATTTTAATGTATTATTTTGCTTTTTATTATTAACATTGTATTTTTTTATTCATTCATTCATTATTAATATTGTTATAATGTATTATGTTTTATAAATATTGTACTATATTACTGTATATTAGGCATTAGCCGTTGAAATAAAATAAATAAATAAATTAAATAAAATGTCTAATTCAAGACTGTCCAACTCGCGGGCTGCATGTAGCCCAGGACAGCAATGAATGCGGCCCTACATAAAATCATAAACTTTCTTAAAACAATGAGATTTATATGTAATGTATCTGATACAATTCGCACTGATAATTTTTTTTCCTAAAATATGAAATCTGAAAATCTACTGAAAAGTTTTCAAAGAATAAAAGTGCTAAATTTTGAATTTGGAACTAGATTTCAAGATTTTCACGAAAATAATCATCATTTCAGTCTATTTTCGACTCCATTTTCATTAAATATAAATTTTTTACCTACAAACTTTCTGATTCATTGTACCTAGGTATAGAACTACAATTAGATACCCATCTGAAGATAAATGTAATAATATCTATTTATTAGAATTCTATAATAATTATCTACCCAGAAACATATTTAATGTCTTCAAAATATTCATGATACCACTTTTTGTAGAATATCTATATAATATTTACATATACAGTACGAGAAGCTATTTTAAAGAATAAAATTTAAGAAAAATAAAATTAATATCTCAATCATTAAGATGTAAAAAAATAATAAAGTTCTTAATTTTTATATACCAATATTCATCTCATATTTGCATTTTCTAAAATATGTATCATTTCAATAATTAAAACTTCTTGATGTGCCACATGATTTAAAACAAATATTAGGAACAAATAGAAATCAAAGATTATTATGCTATGCCATTTTTGCTACTCTGCCTTGGTACATATCATTACAATAAATTATTAACCATCTTTTTTGATTAACAAAATCGGTACAATTAATATATTATTTTATATGCGGCCCGGGGCATTTTTTTCAAATGTGGCCCGTGTAAGCCAAAAGGTTGGACACCCCTGGTCTAATCAAAACCCTAGCCAAAGTAAATATGATTACGAGATTGCTAAGCCAGCAAAGTGTGATTTGGACTCCGAGTGTTATTTAACTTATAGATTCCAAAATATGTGAGATATCAAATTCGTTCTTATTTTGGACAGTTGGCCTACTGAATACCTTCAACATTGAAATCAAACATATACAAAAATATCTTTAATAAGTGCAATAATAAAAAGAAGCTAAAACACTAACGTTTTCCTTCTCGTTTACAAAACTTCCCCAAATAATTTCCCATATTAAAGTAGAAAGAAACCGATAAGATTTTAATTGTACCTTCATTTAGAAATTTAAAATTTTGATGGGCATAAAAACAATCAAGAAAAATATTAAATATAGTTATCTAAAAACATGAACACTTGGTTCAAATATTAAAAAAAAGAAAATAAACTGTAACGGATCGTTGTTAAACTTTATCCAATGTACAATCTTATTCTAGGGTAAAGTACTTTAAAATATAATTTTACAAAAAACTTTATATGATTTTTTGGGTGGTCCTAACGGTACTTAATTACAATATTAAATTTCATCAAAATTAGTTTAGTCATTTTCAAAATATTTAGAAAAAACTAAAAAATATTGAAATAAAGTGCTAATGTTTGTTTGCCAAATGTACCAAAAACAAATCAGCGCTTCATTTTGTTAAAATAATGGTAGGTTTTTAATTTCATTTCAATCGGTTCAAAGTTGTGGAAAAAATCGTGAACGAAAAAAACGATAACATACATCCATTCCTGAAAAAATCGCACATTTTGGCCTATGGACGAGACCCCGTGTAATTTTTAGAAAAGCCGTCACGAACTAAAATTCAATCTAAATGAATACTACAATTTGTGACTTTAATTGAGACCATGAGTTCCGTAGTCTTTACCTGAGGACCCTTTGAATTTGCGCTTGCCCCGAGACCGATTACAATACTTTACCCATGCTTCACATTGGATAAAGTAATAAAATAAATAGTCAATATGATTAAGGAATATAAGGCCAGTGATCTATTTGCTAATTTGAGTTCACAGATATAATTTATATAAAATTATTGCATATATTTAATCAATAAAATCTATTAAAAGTTTAATAAGAATAAGTGAAAGTGTCAATAATTTTAATTAACGTTTATTAGTCATCACGTCTTGACATTGGAATAAGTACTTAAAATGACTTAATGATTTGATAAATAAGTTTAAGCAGAAGTCTCCAAAGTATGGGTCGAAGATCGAATTATGGTCAGAAGAGAAAATTTAAAAAAATACATATACCATGAAATGCGAATTTATTCCCGAAATTTGAAGTTGATCGTCTGTAACATTACCGAGAAATAAATTATTGAAAATTGTTCTTTACAAAAGATTTTTTCGTAGATCAACCAGATAGAGCTGCTGTCCCGAACCTCCTTAAGAAAAGCTTAACAGTTAAAATTAATAATTATAAATAAAAAAATGTATCTGTATAATCTTATATTATTAAATGAGCAATTTGTGTATATATAAATATAATCGGTTTCTCTAAAACGGACCTAACGATTTCGCTAAAAATTGGTGTACTTATCAAGTCGCATGAGTTATTAGTCGAGTATATATTTTAATCCTATTGAATTAAAGAAAGGGGGTGTAAATTAGTCATGTCGCAAAATAAATATTTTAATAGTTCATATCTCGTCTTCGGAAAGTCGCAGAGCCTTGGAATTTGAAACTTAAGCTATCTAGAGGCTACAAGAAGTACCACAAGATTTTGGCTAAAATAGAAAAACCCGAAGTTGATGTTTGCGTACGTAAGAATGTACCCCCTGCATTTCGAAACCATAAATCTCAGAGCTACGGAAGTCGAAACTTAACCTCGATATAGGCTAGAAAGAGTACACCAAGCTTTTGCTAGAAATCGAAACAATATTTACATGAAAGATTTTTCGTATTTTTTTTTTCTCAAAAACGGCAAAAACTATTTTTTTTTTAATTGGTCTACTTATCAAGTGTCATGAGTTATTAGTCGTGTATAGATTTTAATCCGACTGAAATAAAGGAAGGGGATGAAAATTAGGAGTGTCGTAAAATAAATATTTCAATCATTCATATCTCGTCTTCGGTAAGTCGCAGAGCCTTGAAATTTGAAACTTAAGCTATTTGGAGGCAAAAAGTTACCGAGCATCGCTCGGTGCTCCAGGCACTAAGTATTTATACATACAAAAATAAAACTGCCATTTCCGAAAAGAATTCGAAAAAATGAAAGGCAACGCATTTGTGAGGCAAGGCCAGGGGGTGAAGGGGCTCATTGGCCAGTATAAAAGCTCCCGAACACCAAATGACAAGTATTCTAACTTCAGTAGCAAGTCAGATATTCACTCTTACATCATGTACAGAGTAAGTATTACTGTAGATATATTTAATTAAAAGCGATTTTAGACTGAATGGTCCAGAACTTGTTTTCCGAGGAATATCTCAATGTGTACGGACCCCTTAATGTTATCTCAGTACAAAATTTAAGCTTTCTATAATATATTTTTTTCAAACACACTATATTACGATCATTCACGCATTCTTTCAAATAGATCTCAAGGTATATGATCCTGTTAAATAATTGAGAAAAATCTCGAATTACTTAATATGGGGCCCTAGTTTACGGATATCAGAGAAATTGTAGAGCTACAGCTACACTAATGTAAATCTTATGCCTTTCAGTTCGCCGTCCTCGCCCTCTGCGTGTGTGCCGCCCAGGCTGGTCTCATCGGCCAGAGTGGCCTCGTCGGTCTCCAATCCAACGGATGGGGTCTCCAATCCAACGGATGGGGGGGTCTCCAATCCAACGGATGGGGTCAACAACTCGCCGTAGCTCAACCCATTGCTCTGAAGCAAGTTGCCGTAGCTCAACCCATTGCCCTGAAACAAGTAGCTGTTGCCCATGCCCCTGTCGCCACCTCCTACGCCAATGTTAACCAAGTCTCCCATACCACTGGTGTCGTCGCCGTCCAGCCCATTGCCAAACAGGTGGCCGTACCCGTGGCCGTAGCCCATGCTCCCATCTCTCTTGGACACGGATGGTAATCATGGCTAGAATCTTGAAATCATCGAAGATCATTATTTATTATAACATCATTTTGCTACAATAAATCATTTTTTAAAATATTTCACTCTATCATTTTTATAAACGAACCTAAATCCACAGTACCTTCCATTCATCCTTTACTCAGTTAAATTCTCAAATTTTTACCATCGAATCATTGATGTATTAAATATTTATTCATGAAATTTGAAGTTGATCGTCTGTCCAATTACCGAGAAATAAATTATTAAAAATGGTCCTTTTAACATGGAAGTAAATGGACCGAGCTTTTAAAAGGGCTATAACTTCTATAAAATTATACCATTTTGAACAAATTTATACAGATAAATAATTCAACTTTTCTGATTCGAATGATTTACATTTTTATTGGATAAAAAAAACTTGGCAGGTTTCACATTAAGATATAAAAATAAAACGAATTTATTTTTGGAGAGACTTTAATCTCGATATATATATTTCGGGTGGCTAACCCATCTTCAGGAGCAACAGAAAGTAACTGTTATTTTCTGTTGATCCTGAAAGATGAATTAGCCTATATATATATATATATATATATATATATATATATATATATATATATATATATATATATATGAGAGAGAGAGAGAGAGAGAGAGAGATTAAAGTCTCTCCAAAAATAAATTCGTTTTATTTTTATATCTTAATATGAAACCTATCAAATATTTTTTATACAATAATTTAAAAAATGTTTCACCAAGTACCAACACCAAATTCCTTAAAAACTATTGATACATTTTTCAATAGATTTGACACTCTAGTTAATTAGCTATTAATAAATATAAAAATAAAAATTTATTTAAAGCCAACAGAATATAACAAAATCACTAGTGTAGAATATCAACTCTATTTCTTCAAATCGTTTTTGTGTTAAATAAATATTTTTACAATGAGAAAAAATTTATCTTAATATTCTTTTTATTAATATTATCAAAAACAAAGATTTTCATTCAAAATAAACCTCATTATTAACAATATTTTTATTAAAAAATTTAGTAGGCAGAAGTTGTCACTCTGCAAAAATACAAAAGTTTTTTCGTTGATCAACGAGATAGAGCTGCCGTCCCGAACCTCCTTAAGAGAAGCTTAACAGTTAAAATCAATAATTATACATAAAAAATGTATCTGTATAATAAGTACTTATACATACAAAAACAAGGCTGACATTTCCGAAAAGGATTCGTATACAGCGGATTCTGTACCTGAGATATATATATATGTATAATTTAAAAAAATAAGTTCAATTGTTGATTGATTAAAAATGTGGTTCCTAAGATGAGATGAATTTAATTTGAAGAATGTATTTTGAAATAAATATCATAAATTTATTAGATACGAGTAAAACAAATAATATGATAAAAATCGTCCAAAATGGAAATTTTTACCTTGTTAGAGACTACATTTTTTCCTCAGTAAATACAATTTTTATAGAAATAGTGCTTTATTCTTAAACTTTGCAGAAGATGTGAAATCAAAAATGGAATTAAAATTTGAATCAAACTATTATTTTGGGAACGGTCGAATTTTTTGTGGGGTCTAAATTAAAAAAAAAACTATTATGGAGTGTGAAGAATTTTATTAAATATCTCATCTTTAAGTAGAATTAGGCCTAATATTCTTAAATTTATATCAACTTAAAATGACGGTGTGAGAGGGCCCTAAATTCGTTGTTATATTTTACCATACAGGGCATGGTCAAGTTTTGTAATCGTGGATGAAAAAAGTGGTTTTTTTTTCCTTTTTTTTCGAAATATCTCAAAAACGACTGAAACTATTTTGATTAAAGAAATTGAGCGAAACCATGGGATTTCGCTCTACAAAAAAGCCCTAATAAGTGAACATCGAAAAAATTATATTTTTCGAGATAATAATTGTTTTGTCAAAATGTGTGTTAGTCTGTCTGTTAGTTAGTCTGTCCGTTAGTTAGTCTGTTAGTCTGTGCGTTACCAAATTTTTGTTGGCGAGCTAGCACAAAAACTAGTGTGAATATCGAAACAAAATTTCACAGGTAGTTTTGGTCCATTGAGATTAAGAGCTGATTAGATTTTGGTGTTTATCGACCCAAAATTAAGGAGGGTGTAGGGGGTTAAAAATTAAAAAAAAAATCTAGGCCATTTGAGCAAACTCAACCAAATTTTGTATACATAATGAGTGGGACCCCAGAAGTTTAAAAATGCAAAAACTAACCACCCAAATTGGGAAGGAAGGGGGGGTCAAAAAATGAAAATCTTGGCCATTTACCAAACTTAACCAAATTTTGTATACATAATAAGTGGGACCACAGAAGTCTATAAATGCAAAAACTAACCCCCTTCCCTACATGATCATGATTATAAATAATTTTATTAAATATAAGTAGGGGCCAGGATGTATGGTAAAGTCAAGTGGATGGCCACATCAGAACACGTCACCTAATTTCATTAGACAATTTTTGTACCAGTTCATTTCTAAAGAAGTATTTAAATTAAAATTCTGAAAAAAATCTTTTAAAATGTATCCATTTCCTTATGAATACAATGAATAACTATTGTGATTTCTTAATTATTTTCAAATAGGTATAATAATCGATTTTCTGCTGCTTGTTGGGCTCTATGCCAAGGACGAGAGGAGGGTCGAATTATTCAGCTAATAATATATATGTGATAGGTTCGGGACCCTCCGTATGCGAATCCGATTCCCACTTGAAAGGCTTATATTTTTACGAGGTGGGGGGTAAACACCACACTTAACCCCTTTAGTCGCCTTTTACGACAAGCAGGGGATACTGTGGACCAATTCTAACCCCGATCCACAGGGGTATACTAGATAATACTGGATTCTTAAAAAGATGATTTAATTATTTTTCATCAAATGAAAGTAAAAATTTCGCTCATTTAAAAAATATAATAGGCGCTATAGATAAAACGCTTTTTTTGCAAAATAAGGTCACTGGTTTTCAAAGGATTTGGTGTGAAGACTTGCTGAATTACGGGAAGAAGTTTATATTTTATATGCTTGTCGACAGAAAAAACTAATAAGGTAAGAGACCCCTAAGTGAACATACCCCTTAAACGAACACTTTAAAACATTTGTGTTTAAAATAAAGGCAAATACGCACCAAATTCTTTATGATATGTTGGCCACTCATTGCAAAACAGTTCAGAAGGCAATGGAATTGCAGCAGACAAAATTTGGGGCCTATTTGCCCTTATTTAAACACAAATGTTTTAAGGTGTCCGGTTTAAGGAGTATGTCCACTTTTGGATCAATTACTTTATTTCAAATTATTACACGTTGGAAATTTGATTCTGAAGTTAATTTTATATAAAATAAATAAAATTCTTTGTATAATTTATTGTCTTAACAGTAAAATTTTTGAGAAGCGTGTAACGAGTTTTTTTTCATTTTATTTATGAAATTGGGATATGTCAGCCCTTCCCCATTGAAAAAGCAAGGTCTTTTCAAAAATAGGTTAAAGATATGTTAATCTTTACAGATGTGAGAGTACAGGTAATCCTCGGCTTACTACCGAGATACGTTCCTTGACACGGTTGTTAGTAGTAGATAGAAAACTCAAATTCATAGTTAAATCCTTATTCAAAATTATTATTTTTTTAAGACTTCTACTTCTCTCCTTATAGCCCTCCGATCCTCCCACTCAGGATTCGGTTCAGTGGCTCAGGGTGTGGCCACAGCAGAACGGTGTGCTGCGACCAAGAAAAAAAATAATACCGCATTTCGTTCAAATAATAAAAAACAAATAAATAAATAAATACACTGGTAAGAATAAATAAATAAACAAATAAAATAAAACAAAAAACAAATAGTTAGAATATGTCACTGGGTTTGAAGAAACTGTTGTTAAATTATTTAAAAATAAATAATTTAAAAAACAGATAAATAAATAAGTACACAGGAAGTACCCATAGTCAAGGAATAATAAATAAAAAATTAATAGGCAGGAAACAGCCATGGTCAAGAAAAATAAATATTTCTGTGGGAATATAGGCTACTTGAATAAATAGATCAACGCTGAAAAAAGGGTCGGGCTGGGCCATCTCTCCAGAAGAAATCAATAAGGTGGTCATTATTATTGGCTGTCACGATACATCTGGAAATCGGCGATAGCACTCCGGGTCACTCCGAGTAAAACTCTCGAATGATATGTATAATAAAAATAAATTTTTACAAATACATACTATACTTATAATATTTTGTAAATTAAAGTTATTATTATTAATAATGCCCTCGTCAAATGGAAACAAACAGTTACGGGGATTCCTAAAATATGACAAACACAAGGTCGTAAGTGCGAACCGTCGTAATTCTATGACTACCTGTAGTAGTAAAGATTTATAATCCCAATTGTCAAATGAATTGCGTATTTAAAATTTTAAATTTAAATAAAACATTTACAGAAATTTTACAGAAATGACGATTTTACTATCCTAAAGAAGTGAAGATTTCTTATAAGGAGGTGGTCTTATGAAAAACTCTAGAATTGCGGCCCTGGCGGTCATATCCTAAGGGTGCAATTTATTATTGATAATGTATATGGGTAATTGGGTATATATTATATGCGCATAAATTTATAGTCACTTTCCAATCGATTCATCTCGTTGCTATTTAAATCACATGGAGAATAGAATATTATTATCAAGTTTAAAATAAGTATCATATAGTAGTTTATCGATAGATTTTTTTTATTTCGAAGGCCGTGATTTTATAGATAATTAAATTATTCAACCAGAAAATTTAAAGAAAGACTTTAATGAATTTCAAAAATTTCCATTAAAATGCATTATTTTCATGCATAGGTCAGAAAAGAAGACTGGGAAAATTTTTTAATGTGAAAAATTAAATGATAAAACAGCTAGGTATTTAAAAGATCCAGATTTTAAATAAGTTATTTGATACATTTTCTACAAGTTATCGTAATATTTACTCTATATCTTTAGTCACATTTAATCACTAAAATATCTTTTAAAATTTTGTTTCTTAATTTCATTCCTTGATTTTCGAAGGTGAGTAAAATGTTCATGTTTATGGGAAATACAACCTCTTTTCTGATCTCCAAATAGAAACGGTTGATTTTTTCCATATTAATATTATATGCAGATAATACCTATGAGACATTCCACGCCAAATCGGACGGTTTGAAAAATTTTAATTTTTGATTTCCATTATTTTTTGACTTTTGAAAATTTCGAAAAAATTTATTCGGTATTAATCATTATTAAAACCACTTTTTGGCATTGAGTTCTCTTTTTTTAGTTATTTTGAATTGATTTTTATCGTTAACAGGTGTTTAAAATAAATAATTAGTATTTTACTTTTTTGAAAGAAAATCAAAATCGAAAATCGAAAAAAAATAGTTATTATAATAGGACTACTATCAACCCAGTCTTAAAATTTGTAGAATAAATTGAAGTTTAAAATAAAAAATTATCAAAAAAATCGAAAAGTACATACTTACAAGTTCAAAAACAAGATTAAAATTTTCAAACCCAAAAATCGCATATAAAAACTCTTTAAATAATTTTTTGTATTTTTTTCTAAAAGGTATATATAAATAAAAAAAAATTAAAAAAATTTAGAATTTGGACCATTTTTGAAGAAGTTAGATATAAGCGAAAAACCGAAATTCGATATCTTTTAAGCCGGTGATCAAAAAAATTTCAAAATTTACCAAGAAGAGTTTTTAGATGGGTACTAAAAAATGACAAAAAATGAAGGAAATCAAAAATTAAAATTTTTCACACCGTCCGATTTGGCGTGGAATGCCTCCCATTTATCGGGAGGGCTTTTCACCATTGAGAAGTGGACTCATAGTGTTAATATATATTATCCTGATCTACATTGTTACATATAAATATGTATTCTTTTGTTTTTTTGTTACTAAGTGTATGTAGTATAAAGCCGATTGAAGTTTAAAATAAATAAGTATAATATATATGGTTGATATGAAGTATGATCACAGTTGCAGAATGGGTCCACTGTCTTCTAATTTTGTTTAAATAATCGGGATTGAGAAAATAACATATTTTTAAGTGCGTTATACCTATATATGATTGGAAATACTTCTGAATAATTTTATTTTCTCAAACCAGGGCTCATTTGGGACATTGGGCAAAATAGAAAATAAGTGAGAGCCCTTTATAGATAATTATTTTACCATACAGGGTATGGTCAAGCATTGTAATCGTGCATGAAAAAAGTGGTTTTTTTCCTTATTTTTTTCAAAATATCTCAAAAACGGCTAAAACTATTTTGATTAAAAAAATTGAGCAAAACCAGGGCATTTTGCTCTACAAAAAAGCTATAATAACTGAACATCCAAAAAATTATATTTTTCGAGATAATAATTGTTTTGTCCAAATGTCTGTTAATTAGTTAGTCGGTGCGTTACCAAATTTGAGGACGAGCTAGCTCAAAAACTAGTGGGAATATCAAAACCAAATTTCACACGTAGTTTTGGTCCATTGAGATTAAGAGCTGATTAGATTTTGGTGAATATCGACCCAAAATTAAAGGGGTGGAGGGGGGGGGGGGTTAAAAATTAAAAATCTAGGCCGTTTGAGCAAACTCAACCAAATTTTGTATACATAATCAGTGGACCCCATGAAGTATAAAAACACAAAAACTAACCGCCCAAAATGTGGGGGGGGGGGGGGAAATGAAAATCTTGGCCATTTACCAATCTCAACCAAATTTTGTATACATAATCAGTGGACCCCATGAAGTATAAAAACACAAAAACTAACCGCCCAAAATGTGGGGGAGGGGGAAATGAAAATCTTGGCCATTTACCAATCTCAACCAAATTTTGTATACATAATCAGTGGACCCCATGAAGTATAAAAACACAAAAACTAACCGCCCAAAATGCGGGGGGGGGAAATGAAAATCTTGGCCATTTACCAAACTCAACCAAATTTTGTATACATAATCAGTGGGACTCCAGAAGTATAAAAATGGAAAAACTAATCCCCCCTACATGATTATAAATAAATTTAGGGGCCAGGTTGTATGGTAAAGTCAAGTGGATGGCCACATCAGAACACGTCAGCTTATTTTTATATAAGGTAAATGTTCATATAGCGCATAAGCGGTCAACATTTCGGTGTTAAAATATCATAAACTATTAAAATAAAATAATTTGATTATTTTCTAGGTGAAATATTTTTAAAATATATGTAAAGGAAATTAGGATAGATAGTTTAACATCTGTGTATATTAACTGATATAGAAAGATATCTAATTGGATCTATTAGGGGAGAAAGGCAACGCATTTGTGAGGCAAGGCCAGGGGTGAAGGGGCTCTTTGGCCAGTATAAAAGCTCCCGAACACCAAATGAGAAGTATTCTTACTTCAGTAGCAAGTCAGAAATCTACTCTTACATCATGTACAGAGTAAGTATTACTATACTTTAGATTAATATATTTTTTGTTTTTTTGTAGATGCTTTAGTGAAAATCTGGATAGGTTGGAGCACAGTGGGTGTGGAATTAGAAAATTTGATAAAATTTTAAAATGTTTTGCACAATTTTTCCGTCTCAATCCTGAAGTTGTTATTTAAATGGTGATATACCTAAAGCCAGAATCAACTAAAAAAATCATTTATCTCCTAAATTCAATTTTTTTCGTTGAATGTCATTTGTTCATGAAAATTATACCCAACCGAAACATTCTTTGAAAAAACAGGCCAAGTTCGAAAAAGTAATGAAATCTACTGTGCAGCCAAGCTATATTCGCCAAGAATAATTATAAGATGAGAAAATAGTAGTTTCAATTAAAATGCATTCTTTCCATTTTGAATGACAAACCAAATTTATGGATTCTAAATTTTTAATTTAGATTATTTTCATTAAATTTGGCTGGTCACGAATTTAGTTCATTAGCCCTAACAGTATAATTCGTGACCAGCCAAGTTTCATGAAAATAATCTAAATTAAAAATTTTGAATCCATAAATTTTTATTGTCATTCAAAATGGAAAGAATACATTTTAATTGAAAGTACTATTTTCTCAACTAAATTATTCTTGGCGAATATAACTTGGCTGCACACTTTTGCACAGTTTTTTCACAGGATGTTTTGTTTGGGATTCTCTTCTTTTTGTAAGCTATGTGAAAATCGCTATGTTAAATTTAAGTTGAGTTTGGTCCAATGAGCTAGAATCTTCATTTTTACTCCCCCCCCATTTTTGGTGGTTAGTTTTTGCATTTCTATCCTTTAGGGGGCCCACAGAATATGTATATAAAATTTGGCTGAGTTTGGTCCAACGGGCTTGAACTTTCATTTTTGACCTTCCCACCCATTTATTTTGAAGGTGTTGAAAAATAGAAAGTTTGGATTTTTGAAATTTTCCCTTTGTTTGCGTCACAAACTCTACTAGTAGGCGAAATTTCATGATGCTGGAATGATTGGAAGTACCCTATAAGTTTTGATGGCCTGTCAGTGAGTGCCAAAATTAGCTATTCCCCAGGTCAATATCTCAGAATCCATTTAAGCTATATTATTGAAATTTGGTACTCTCTTCAAGATCGATTACCTAATTATATGTATATAATTCAGTTTTTTTTATCTCAAATGGGTTCCGAGCTGGAGGGGGGTCGAAATTGGCTTGAAATGGTTCTTGTAATTATCATACAACGTGTACTTGGCCGTATAATGCTGGAACTTGGCCTGCCTACGCTGTTTGGTTTGATGTCTTAATAAAACTCAAGCATTTTTCAAGTAGATTCCAAGGTGTATAACCATGGTAAATGTTTGAAAACAATCTGATCTTATGTCTTGAGTATGGGGCTGTAGTATTCAAAAATCAAATAAATTATAGAACTGCAGTAATCTAAATCTTGTGTCTTTCAGTTCGCCGTCCTCGCCCTCTGCGTGTGTGCCGCCCAGGCTGGTCTCATCGGTCTCCAATCCAACCCATGGGGTGTCCAATCCAACGGATGGGGTCTCCAATCCAACGGATGGGGTCAACAACTCGCCGTAGCTCAACCCATTGCTCTGAAGCAAGTTGCCGTAGCTCAACCCATTGCCCTGAAACAAGTAGCTGTTGCCCATGCCCCTGTCGCCACATCCTACGCCAATGTTAACCAAGTCTCCCATACCACTGGTGTCGTCGCCGTCCAGCCCATTGCCAAGCAGGTGGCCGTTCCCGTTGCCGTAGCCCATGCTCCCATCTCTCTTGGACACGGATGGTAAACATCGCCAGTATCGATGAAGATCATTATTTATTATAAAATCATAATTTTGCTACAATAAATCATCATTTAAAATATTCAATCTATCATTTTTCGTAACAACCTCATCCACATTACCATCCATCTACTCATTCATGTTCACTCATTTAGTTTTAAATAATCTTGAGTTTCCTATTAATTAACATAGCAACACCTTACATGTGTGTTAATAGACTAAGTGCGCTGGACTGGGGGATTGAAGTATATAACATCTTAGATTACAAATTCACTAGGTGATCTATATCCGTGTTTGGTAAAAAGCATCATGCGGGATAATCGCGATATGATGCTGGATCACACCTAGATGGATCATATCTTGTTCATTCTCTTGGTCCAGATTTAAGATTCAGCTGACTCCAATAGCCTAAACCAGCAGTGGTCTAGCGATATATATATATATATTGTTTAAAAATGTCGGGGTCAAAAATAACTCTCTTTGATGTATATCACTTAATATATTAATTAGAAAAATATTTAGTTTTAAATATTTCGGAAAACGTCATTATATCTTTGAGGCTGTGCCCCCATCTATAACATGATCCATATCAACGTCTCAAAGATTTTGCTGACCCTCTAATACCTAAAACAGTAATCCAAGTCTGATAAAGTACAGGATGAGGCATAAAGATCTACCACATTTTGAAGAGGTATAAAAAATGGAAAAATTTAACAAGAAAAAAAATTGAATATATTTTTGAAAAGAACATAAAATATTTTTTTTGTTAATATATTTTAAACATTATATCAGACGAAAAAAGGAGGGGTCAAAAATGAAAGTTCTAGCCCTTTCGACCAAACTCAACCAAATTTTGAATACATATTCTGTTGGCCCCCTAAGGCTAGAAATGCAAAAAAACGCCCAAAATGTGTGTGGGCGGAAGGGGGTAAAAATGTAAATTCTAGTCCTTTCGACCAAACTATGTATACAAAATTTAGTTGAGTTTGGTCGAAAGAGCTAGAATTTTCCTTTTAGACCCTACCCTCAGTTTGAGTGGTTAGTTTTTGAATTTCTAGCCTTCTGGGGGTCCACAGAATATGTATACAAAATTTGGTTGAGTTTGGTCGAAAGGGCTAGATTTTCATTTTTGACTCCCCCTTTTTTTGTCTGATATAATGTTTAAAACACATTTAAGAAAAAAAAATTTTTTGTTCTTTTCAAAAATATATGCCATTTTTTTCATTTTTTATACCTCTTAAAAATGTGGTAGATCTTTATGCCCCACCCTGTATAATATATATTAGATTCGACATTAATTTTCTACTTCTGGAAATTCTCGATGTTGTAAGTCATGGCTTGATAACCAAAGATAAAATTAATTTCTTATATACAAGAAAAAATGTCATTTAATTCACAGACTACTTCGATTAAGAAATCAGCAATAAAACTAAAACAGCATCGATCATCTTGCTCTAGCTTAATTAGTCAATAAAATAGGTCGAATTTGAGACTTTATTAAAAAATGAAATCAAGGCAAATAAATATCTTGACTTTGCATCAACAAGCTCCTTGCGTATTTTTGAAATAACTAGCCAAAAAAACTTTTAGATGCATGAGAATATTCAGGGGGTTCGATGATAGGTTATCATTCAAAAATTCACTAAAAATATCAAAAAATTATAATGGTGCTTTCTGAATAAATCAGTGTTAAGGTGGCGAATATTATTTTTAATATAATTAGGTATCCCAGAAAATTTCGATATGCATGACTTTGAAAAACACCGTTCTATAAAATCCCTTCAATTCTAAGCACAACACTCAGGCCTATTTATACTCTAAGATCCCGACTTAGGTCGACCTTCACCTATCGAGTTTCCTAATGAAATTAATATTTTTATAATATAATGTATTAATAAACAAAACTTGATAGGGTCGACATCCAATTTGCTTGCATAGCTATTTTTATTAAAAAAAATAAAGTTGTTAATTTTATTACATAAATGTGGTTATCGAGTTTTCGGATAAATATATTACCAATTGAGAGTAAAATATGTATATAAAATGCGAAAGTTGGGTCGCCATTTTTTTTCAACATAAGTCCAGGTAGACAGGGTATCAACAGGTAACTTCGAATTAGTATTTTGTAGTTATAGAGTTTCCTTTATTGTTATATATGAAAATATAGATAATTTTATTGCGAATTAATTAATTAATTAATTTAATTTTTTTATTTTATTTTATTTTTTATCAAAAATAGCAGGGAAATTGGATGTCGACCCTATCAAGTTTTGTTTATTAATACATTATATTATCAAAATATTAATTCTATCAGGAAACTCGATAGCTGAAGATTGATCTAAGTCGGGATCTTGTACTATTATTATTTTTTTCAATATTTCTCAAGAGCGGGAGAATAGAAGAGATTTTTATTTAATTTTTTCAGTAATGCTTTTTAGTAGAATCGTCTGCATTTCTCACTATGAAGAAGACCTTTATAGAAAGATATATTCACTTAGCCTTATTAAATTAAGTTTCGTTAAAATAAAAATAATATTTAATAAAATATAAATCGTAAGATTTCACTAAAAAAATTGAAGGAAAGGGTGAGAAAGTTTTTGAAGACTTGGTAGGATTTTCGCAAATTGTGTGATTAGATAATTTTTTTTTCTTTTATCACCAAATGATTTGAAATAGAAAATTGCAAGTAGGTAATGAGATGTACTTTATTAATACAAACTTGAGTGCCAAATTTCAGCTCAAAAGCTTAATTAGGTCAGACGGCTAATTTCAGACAATTCGATTTTCTAAATTTTTAAGATACAGGTTTTGAAATTAGAAAGACTAAAATCATCTGATCAACTTGTTGTTTTAAAAATAAATAAATGAATAAGCACTTTAATACTAGATCGAACTTCCAAGACTTTTAGTTTTTTTGAGTTAACATCGTTTTTTAAATCCAACCAGAAACATAGATAAACAGAAATAATTTATGAATAAAAATTATGTTTCTCCACATTTCAGACATTTCTAAACAAGGATAAGCAAAAAATTTGAGAGATTTTAATTTAAAACTGTTCTAAATTAACAACATTTGAATTTGCTTATGACCCTCAATGTCTGATAGTTAAGCTTTTCTGATATTTATATAATTTTTTGTACTTAAATTAATCTAATAATTTACATTTATTTTAAAAAATGATAAGATTTTAATTATTCATTTCTAATTTCAAAATTTGATTCTTAAAATTTATTCCACAATAGCACCAATTAAAAGTATTGAAAATTAAATAATGTATTCAAAATATTGTGTAATTCAGTTTTGAAGAAATCCAAATAGGTATTACTTATTTCACAATTTTACTAGGAGCGGCAAAAGACTGATATTTTATTTTTTTATTAATTAAAGTCAAATAAAGAGAAAACGTTTTAAAAAATGGAAATTTGCCTCACGTCTGAAGAAATTTCTGCTTTGACAATGGATAAAATAGTTTTTTAGTAGCTCGATATTTTACTATTGGTTATTTACATAATTTTAAGACAAGGATCCTTTTTAATTAATCGCTTGATACAAATTATTCACTTGGAAATGAATATGTGAAGCAGAAATCGGAAATTCTTAAAAAAAAAAATTCCATAATTAATGGTTAATTAAGAAATTTGTTTGAATTTTCTAAAGAGTATAAGTTACCGAAAGAAGTAGATTCGATTTTTTAAGAAAATAAAAAAAATCACGAGATTATTCTATCAAACCCGAGTTGGGAGGAATAATTTGATTTACATATAAGGATATAAGAAGCGATATATTATACAGGGTGGGCCATAAAGATCTTCCACATTTTGAAGAGGTATAAAAAAATGAAAAAATTTAACTAGAAAAAAACTAAATATATTTTTGAAAAGAACATAAAATACATTTTTTAATGTATTTTAAACATTAAAGAAAATAAAAGGGGAGGAGTCAAAAATGAAAATTCTAGCCCTTTCGACCAAACTCAACCAAATTTTATATACATATTCTGTGGGCCCCAAAAAGCTAGAAATGCAAAAAATTTTCAAACCCAAAATGGGGGGGGGGGGTAAAGTGAAAATTCTAGCCCTTTCGACCAAGCTTTGTAAACAAAATTTAATTGAGTTTAGGTCGAAAGGGATAGAATTTTCATTTTTGACACTCCCACCATTTTGGGTGGTTAATTTTTGCATTTCTAGCCTTCTGGGGCTCCACAGAATACGTATACAGAATTTGATTGAATTTGGTCAAAAGGGCTAGAATTTTCATTTTTGACCCCCCATTTCTTTGTCTGATATAATGTTTAAAACACATTTAAAAAAAATATATTTTATGGTCTTTTAAAAATGTTTTCAGTTTTTTTCTAGTTAAATTTTTTCATTTTTTATACTCTTCAAAATGTAGAGAATCTTTATGCCCCACCCTGTATATTCACTCCCGTGGAATTAAACCCAGGAGCCAAAAGTAATCTAGATCAATAGCTGTCCTATGAGGTGGAACCAATCTAACATAGTTATGTATATTCTTTACTCAAAGATTAATTTTTCGCAGGTGGATGAACACAATGGCCTTCTAGCATGTAATAAAAATTATCTATCGCTACTCGGATTAGGTAGAAGATAATTTCGTGATTTTAATGCATTTAAGTTGTTCAATTTGTTCCCGACGTTTCTCTAATTTTAGAAGGTCCTTACAGACTTATACTTGGAATATGCAATGCATGCATTTAGAGCGAACGATAACTGTCTATTTTGATTAAAATTAAATATATTTTCATGACATTTAATATTTTTTTTTGAAATTCTCATATCAAATTTGTAAAGGGAAAGAAAGCATTCGATGAAATTAGAAAATTAATAATTTTTTAATCAATTAACGAATTTTTTTTAATTGAATTAAATCCTACATTAACTTAGTTTTTGTTCAATTTATATAAATAAAATAAAATAACTTTATTTCATAACGATTAGTTTTATAATTATATTGTATTGTTAATGAAAACAAACTCAATTTTTGGATGATACTAATTGCACAAGCAATTATGTATCTCTTAATATAAATATAATATTTTAATATATATTATGTAGATATAGATATCTATATAAATAAAAATGTACTGTTACGCTTAAGTGATACGTTGAAGGATCTCCGAAAGTTCTTCACCGATTTCTTTGAAATTTTCACACAACATTCCATTCAAATACACGAGTGTTTTTATATATATCACACCTGTGGCATGTAAAAAATATTTTTTCAAGGAAACAAAGGCAGCGCTTCTCTGGGGGTAAAAGCAAACAAACAAGATGGCCGATAATAGCTTTTTTGAAATCTTTCAACTGTCAATATTATTTTTGGTTAAGGGAACAATTTTGACAAGTAATATATAATTCATTTACTGTTTTAATACCTATTCTATAATTATTTGCATTTTCAATTTATTTTCAAAACTATTATTATTTTTTAAATATATTTAAATTTTTGATCAAATCAATTTTGACAGGTAAGCAATATATAATCATTTATCATTTTTTTAACAGGTGGTCGGGTCAGCTATTATCTATATAAATTTTAACCTTAAAACGAGACGCTCCCCGCCAGGGACTAGGTGACGCTGGGCCGAAGGCCCGGGAGTCAGCTAGTGAATTAATATATACAGACCCAACTCTTTTTTTACACGACAGATACGTTCCTCAGAAATCCGTGTAAAAAAAAGTGTAAAAATGTCTAATTATTAATTCATTAATTTTAAAAATCCCCTACAAAACACTGGAAAGCAAAAAAGGAGACTTATTTGAACCGTGTAACTTCAAATTCGTGAAAGACTTGTTTACATGAATATACATATTAATTAATTTTTAGAATTCAGCACACTCAAAATAAACGGGTCCCCCTCTCTTGGAGGACTGACTCTTTGAGAAGAGGTCTTTTTTCCCTCTCAGAGTGAGATTAACTTTTAACCAGCTAAATCGCCCAATTATACCCCAAATGCGACTCCAAAAAGTAATTAAAACCGAGCTGGTTATTGGCTGTTTTTGTTTATATTTCGGTAATCAGAAGCGACTAAATTTGGCCTAAGGGTCTAATTGTACTAAAAGCTAAATACTGTATGTTAAATTATGTTAAATATGTATTATTATTAGCCAACTTCATTATGCACCGAGAATGCCTTTAAGGGATTATTTTAAATTTTAAAATAATTTTCTGTTTATAAAGTGTATTATTATATTATTTTAAAAACTCTAGCTACTAATTAAATTAATTTGATTCGTAATTAATAAAAAATATAAATAATATGATTTGTTATAATATATTTAGAAATAAAAAAAAATTGAGAAACTTACCCGATTGTCAGAGGCGTTGGCTTATCCAAGTACTAGTAGCACCAAATGAACCTGGAATATAAAAAGCAAAACAAAAAGGAATTTATTATTCAATTTCAGTAAAGTAAATATTCTAGAGTTTCGGAATAACCTATCTGACCAAAAACATAAATTATTTATCGTAAAATATCTATTAAAAACCCGGTCGGGGTCGGTTTTTCATGAATTTCACCCCTTCATTTCGGACCCCGAAGAAGGGAAAGTTTCGGTTTTTCAATCTTCGCCTTTATTAATGTTCCAAAGTTTACCAGTATGCCAAATTTCAGCATTCTAGCTTGATTGTATTTTCACTATAAATGTTAATTAAGCCTATAATAAATTTCACCCCTTCATTTTAGGTCCTGAAAAAGGGAAAGTTTCACTTTTTCGATTTTTTTCCTTTAATTGTAGCCCAAACTCTACCAGTATGCCAAATTCGAGCATTCTTGGATCAGCGGAAGTATCATACTTTAGGTTTTTGATATGTAAGTCAGTGTTGAAAATGTCAATTTCCAGAGCTTACGGTAATAACTGAAGAACTATAATAGATTTATTTATGAAATTTGGGATTCTAGGTGTTCTAATGGTTCTTATTAGGCATGCAATATTTCAAGTGTGTAAGTCTAATAGTTTTTGAGTTATGGAGGGTCGAAAGTAGCTTGAAATGGTTTGTGTAAATATACACATGACCGGTGCGTCGCCCGTTTTTCCGAACTTGGCTGACACACTGCCGTGTGTCTAGATTAAAAATCACTTTAGTTTATTGTTTGTATTTTTATAATGTGTAAAGATCTTTTCATTCAGAATTTAGTCTCATATATAGGTATACTATTTATTAAAAAAGCAGGGATGTCATTGTGCGGGAATACCGTTCCCATACTGGTTTTGAGTTTTTTATTTTATCCATTTATTTTAGGGTTAAAAAAAGAAACTGGATAAGTGAAAATGACTAAGATTGATCCTAGAAACCCTTAATTTTTTTTTATGATAATGATGAGAGAATGAATAATTTATAACATATAATTCCAAAAATTTCCGGAACCTCCAGGTCACCCGGAATTTCAGCGTTCCCCGAGTGCTAAGTTTGCTATGACACCACTGTAAAAGAGATCTTTTTCCTAAGATATATAAAAAAATTGATTTTTTTATTTCCATTACACGATAAATAGAAACGAATATTTTTGTATGAAGTAATGGAAATTTTGTTTTCATGAAAAATAAGCTGACGTGTTCTGATGTGGCCATCCACTTGACTTTACCATGCAACCTGGCTTCTCATTTATATTTAATATTTAATAAAATTATTTATAATCATGTAGAGGGGGTTAGTTTTGCATTTTTAGATTACTGTGTGTCCACTGATTATGTATACAAAATTTGGTTGAGTTTGGAACAAGAGCCTATATTTTTATTTTTTAATCCCCCCCCCCAACCCATTTTCGGCTGTTAGTTTTTCCATTTTTATACTTCTGGGGTCGCACTGATTATGCATACAAAATATGGTTGAGTTTGTTACAAGAGGCTATATTTTCATTTTTTGACCCTACACGCCCCCTCCCCCCACCAATTTTGGGCGGTTAGTTTTTGCATTTTTAGACTTCTTTCATTTATTAGAGCTTTTTTGTAGAGCGAAATACCGTGGTTTCGCTCAATTTTTTTTAAACAAAATAGTTTCAGCCGTTTTTGAGATATTTCGAAAAAAAGGAAGGAAAAAACCCACTTTTTTCATGCACGATTACAATACTTGACCATCTGTATGGTAATGTAAAAACAACTGCAAATTATTTAATATAAAATTAATGTTTTCAAACTTTATTTTTAAAATAAATTTAATATTTTTTTTTATTTTTTTAGAATAATTTTTATAAAAAATATTATTTTAATTATTTCCTTAAATTTTCTCGATTTGTTTGACAGTGAGAGGGGGTGGGCGGGTCAAAAAAAGGTTTGAAACTTGTGGCCTACCCTCTCTGCCTCTAAAATTTTCTTCAATTATTTTTCTGATTTGCCAACAAAATAAGGACAAAAATCACACAAATATACAAAATATAGCTTAAATCGCTAAATATGCAAAATATGCACTTAAACTCCCAAATATGCATTTATATGCCAAATAAGATTTCTCTGGGTGGGTCCTGATACCCTAAAACGCCCAGATACAAAAGATTAGAGGGATAATTTTATAATTTTCTCATTAATATATCAAAGAATAATTAACATATTAACGAGAATTGTTTTGGATCGCGTTTTTAAACAAGATATATATCAGGTCACATATTTTTCATTCTCTCTTGGTCCAGACTTAAGATTCAGCAGACCCCAATAGCTTCAACCAGCAGTAGTCTCGCGATATATATCTTGTTTGAAAACGTGATCAAAAACAATTCTCGTTAATATGTTAATATATTTGATATATTAATGAGAAAATTATAAATTTATTTAACTTCATTATTTCAAGTTAGGAATATATAAATTCGGATATTATTTTCACTTAATATTTGACAAAAATCACCTGCATTCGATTCGCGATCGAATCAATAACAGGAAACTTATGGGTGATTAGAATGATATCACTCAAGGAAAAAAACATGCATTATATGCAAAATCCGAACTCTATATGATCAGCAATTACTATTAAAAAGTAATATTCTATAGTTTCTTTAGTTTAATTCACAAACTATTTTATGTTTTTTAATTAATGTCTAAATGCATTCCAAATACCGACAAATTAAGTCATACGATTGCAAACCAAATTCTTAATTATCCTTGACATAATTTGACACGAATTAATGTTATATATTTTATTTATTTGATTTTTTTTAAATTTTTCCCATGAATTGAAGTAAAAGTGAGCGGTCGGCTGCCTAAGTGTAGCTATAGAAATGATCTCGGTCACATCATTGACTGACCGAGGCGAATTTGCTCTCCTTTCTATCCGGCCTTGCTTGTCCTTCTTTCGCGCTTTCTGTCTCACTCTAGCCCTTCTGGGTAAGTCTTCAAATTAACTGAATTAGATGGTAAAATATATGAGCCAAGATTGCTTTAGATCAGCGATTCTTAAACTGTGCTTCCCTGGGGTTATTGAAATCTCAGCGGACCGCAAATTAAACTAACTTTTACTTAACTTAATTATTAAAGCTATTGTTACAAAACCGGCAAAACGCACATCACATCAAAGGGGTTCTGAAAATCATAAAGCTTAAAAACCGCTGCTATAAATTATTATTCAAAATAAAATTGGAAGAATAAGTAAAAACTTTTTATTTCAAGACTCAATTCCTTCTCCGCAAATTTTAAGCCTACGAATTAAAAGTAACTTCAGCTCACTAGCCACAGCCATTTAAGAGCTTCACGTATAACGATTCCATTTTTTCTGATTTCCTCCTAAGATTAAATGGATGGACAGTCAAAGAGAGGATCACAGATTTAGGAATTTGTACATTGAAAATGAACTGATGTGGCCATTGACATGACTTTACACACAGGCCATATTTATAGTTATAAATAATTTTTTAATGAATATTAAAAAGTGGTTACCCTTCTAGGGGATGAAGGATTGATAAGAAAAATTAATTCAGGCCATATTTATACTTAGTAATTTGGAATTTCTTTAGAATCTGGTAGATATAATTATTTAAATGAAACTCTATATTAGTGGAGATTATCCCCTATAGGGGATGAAGGATTGATAAGGACAATTAATTCAGGCCATATTTATACCTAGTAATTTTGAATAACCCTGGAATCTTATAGAAAACATTTTTAGTGAAATTCTATATTAAGGGTGGTTACCCTCATAGGGGATGAAGGGTTGATAGGAAAAATTCATTCGAGGCCATATTTATAATTAGTCATTTGGAGTTGCCCTGGAATCATGGTAGAAATCATTTTTTAAATGAAACTCTATATTAAGGGTGGTTACACCCTATAAGGCGATGAAATGATTGATAAGAAAAATCAATTCAGGCCATATTTATAACTTAGTAATTTGGAATCGCCCTAGAATCTTGTAAGAAATCATTTTTAGTGAAAATCTATATTAGAGGGTGGTTGTCCCCTATAGAGGACGAAGAGATTGATAAGGACAATTAATTCGAGGCATATTTATACCTAGTAATTTGGAATAACCCTGGAATCTTATAGAAAACATTTTTTGAGGGAAATTCTATATTAAGGGTGGTTACCCCCTAAAAGAGATGAAGGGTTGATAGGAAAAATTAATTCAGGGCATATTTATACTTAGTAATTTGGAATTGCCCTAGAATCATGTAGAAATTATTTTTTAATGAGAAACTCTATATTGAGGGTGGTTACCCCCTATAAGGCTTGAAATATTGATAAGAACAATTAATGCAAGCCATGCTTATAATAAGTAATTTGGAATCGCCCTAGAATCTTGTAGAAATCATTTTTTAATGAATCTCTATATTAAGGGTGGTTACCTCCTATAGGGGATGAAGGAATGATAAAAAGAATTAATTCAGGTCATATTTATACTTGGTAATTTCTAAGTGTCCAGAATCTTGTAGAAATCATTTTTTTAATGAATCTCTATATTAAAGGGTTTGGTTACCTCCTATAGGGGATGAGAAGGAATGATAAAAGAATTAATTCAGGTTATATTTATACTTGGTCATTTCTAAGTGTCCAGAATCTTGTAGAAATCATTTTTTAATGAATCTCTATAATGGGAAGGGTGGTCTACCTCCTATAGGGGATGAAGGAATGATAAAAGAATTAGCTAAGGGTCATATTTATGCTTGGTAATTTCTGAGGTGTCCAGAATCTTGTAGAAATCATTTTTTAATGAATCTCTATATTAAAGGGTTGGTTACCTCCTATAGGGGATGAAGGAATGATAAAAGAATTGAATTCAGGTCATATTTACTACTTGCGTTAATTTCTAAGTGTCCAGAATCTTGTAAAATCATTTTTTGGTGAAATTTCTATATTAAGGGGTGGAGGTACGCCTATAGGGGATGAAGGATTGAAGTAAGAGCAATTAATTAATGTCACCTTTATGATTGAGTAAGTTAAAATTGTTTCAGAATCGTCCTGAAAACCATTCCATTAAATAGAAAATATTTTGCTAAGGGTAGCTGCCCCATTTAGCTGTTTGAAGGGTATGTGCCGAAAATCGAGGGGGGGGGGGGGGGGGGGGGGGGGGGGGGGGGGGGGGGGGGGGGGGGGGGTCGAGATTCTATTGTTTATTAGCTATTATAATTTTTTTTCCTTTAGGGATTACCATCCAAGGAGTGGACAAGAATCATGTCGCTTAACTTGTCTGATCATTTAATTTTTCTACATACATTCGCTTATTAGAAGAATAAAAAGGAAAAAATAATGTTTTTTTTAATTCTATTATATTAGAAAACATAGAAATATACATTTATATTTTTTGCATTTGGTTTTCATTGCGTTGTAGCGATTCTCGGTTTCGGTTCGGTTCGGTTCCGGTTTAACTCTTAACCGATGTGAGACCGAGAAAATGAAAAATCCACTTTGTCTATTGATTCAAGCAAGCAGTGGATTGGGACTTAGATTTTTTTATCGTGAAAAATCTTTAAACCTCTCTATCTTGAAAACCATTAACCGGAGACATTTTATTCAAAGGGTCTTTTTTGTAGTGAATTAAATTTTCTAGATATTTTTTTGGGGTTTTTTGGATTAAGTTAATATTTTAGCCAATAAGAGAAAATTTGTTATGTTGATAAATATTTAAACCCCTTTATCTTAAAACCATTAATCGGAGAGACTTTATTTAGATAACCTTTTTTGTAGAGAATTAAATTTTCTACAAATTCGTTCTTTAGATTTATGCGATTATGTTAATATTTTAGACAATAAAAAAGAGATTATAAAATTGATTATCTAGCCATGCAATTTTGCAAATTTTCAAGCTGCACCAATTTCCTTAGATGCAGAAAACAATTTTTTTTTGAATATTTATTCAAATTTTAAGGAGATGTATTTATAATATAGGAATAAATTAACAATTTAATTTATATTTAAGTTTATTATTAATTATTTGAAAGGGCATCTCTAGCCAGCCGAAATAAGTTTCAAATTTTTACTTTAACATACAGGAAAATATTTCAAAAACAGTTGAAACTATTTTGAATAAAAAAATTGAGCAAAAACATGGCGTTTTGTTCTAAAAACCCCCTAAAGAGTGAATATCGAAAAATTATATATTTCGAGATATTAATTGTTTTGTTAAAATGTCCGTTAATTAGTTAATAAGTTACCAAATTTTGTGTACGTTTTAGCTCAAAAACTAGTATGAATATCAAAACGAAATTTAACATGTAGTTTTTGCATTGAAATTAAGAGTTGATTAGATTATAGTTGAAATTGAACACAAAATTAGGGGGAGTGTTAAAAATTAAAATTATAAGATTTTTGCTGATGTGGCCATCAATATGACTTTACCATACAGCATACGCCTGGTCCCTCTCGTATATTTAATACTAGAGGGGTGCACACAGGGGTTAAGACGCAGAGGGTGTGATTGAAATTTTGAAAATTGTTGCATTTTAGTATTAATGATAAAAATAAAAGCGCGGTCAAGTCTTATAATTATTATATATTATATTACCTTTATTTTTGGTTCGAATTCAACCAAATCTTATGAGTTCTTAATTTTAATGCCCCAAAACTACATGTTAAATTTCGTTTTAATATTCACACTAGTTTCTGAGCTAGAGCATACACAAAATTTGGTAATGTACTAACAGATATTTTGACAAAAAATATAATTTTTTCGATGTTCACTCATTATTAATTTTTTGTAGACCAAAACGCCATGGTTTTGCTCAATTTTTTCAATCAAAATAATTCGGCCGTTTTTAGATATTTCGATAAAAAGAAACAGAAAAAAAAATTTCATGCACGATTACAATACTTGACCATACCCTGTATGGTAAAGTAGAAATATTGTAAAAGCATTGAACTTAGATAGCAGTTGTAAATTGTTTTGTCACTAAACATATTAATAGAAAAATAGCGTTTTTTTAATTAATACTGTTCTATAACTAAATCATGTGTTTCGGTGTGTAATAAACTTTAAAATAAATATAATATTTTTTATCAAATTTTTCAATTTTAGTGTGAATTTCACAAATCCAGAGTATCTAATTTATTACTCAAAATAATGCACATTTTTGCTGACCGCCTTCGAAATTTTTCTGCCGGGTGTCGCCCAACCGAAAGAAAATGCTGGATTAAACGATCATAGACCTCCAAATATCCTGCCCAACTTACAAGATCTAAAAAGTTTGGATGTTTTCAACATGCCAAAACGCCAAAAGGCTATTGCGAATTGGCATTTTAATGATTAGAAAATTTCTAGATACGCGGGAAAGACAGTCTCTATCAAGTTTAATTTATTTAAAAGTCTGGCGCGTTAAAAGTGTGAACACTCTCGCTAAATTATAGGAAAAACTTTGAAATAAAATTCTTCTATGTATATTTTTTGTTTATTTTAATGGTTCACTACGTGCTTTATGTGAGAATAATTCTACTTTTTCTTAAAATTAATTAATATTTAGTAAAAATATTTAATAGAATCACTAACTTTTTTTCGTTGCTAGTTTCACTTCATATATTTGACATCTGAGTTGTCGGTTTATAGAATATTTATAATAGAAGTTTTCATATATCGAGCCCGGTTAAATTATTGATAATTAAGTTTTATTCTAATAGGGAATTTTCAAAAATCGTAAGAATAATCTTCTATGAAATTTAAACTACTATAATGATGTTTTTTTAAATTGTTCTTTTTGTTTATCAATAATCTTGAATTTTGTTTTCTCTTTCAGTTTGTCAAACAAACTCTAAAAAATGAGCCATTATACGAAGAGGCATAAGTCCGATACTTATCGAGTGAATAAAAAGAGGCGTGATTTTATTCTAGAGCCAGGCTTAAAAGGATTTATTTGTACCTGCAACTTCAGGGAGCATGATTGTATTCGTGAGGCGTATAATATTTTAAATGAATATGCCGATCGAATATTCGGAATGGAAAATTGGCGGAAATCTTCAAATGAAAAGAAAGATGAAGAGAAGAAAGAGATTGATGAAGAGTTGGCTGAAGAATTGGCAGCTTTGAAAAGGGAGGCGGCCAGGCCTTCGGAAGGGAGGCGATTCCAAGTAGTCGAATCACAAGCCAACAACTGTCTATTTATAAGATCGACAGTGAGTAATTCATTCATTCATAGGAATTAATCCAGGATAGATTGAGAGATAGATAGATTATACAATCTTTTAAATATATATAGGTATATCGTCACCCTAGCTAGGGGTGCCCACAGAGGGTGGGGGTTAAGACACTGAGTGCGCCATGAATGGGGAGGGGGGTTGAAATTGTATTTCTTTTCCCCCTTCCTGGCTTTTGGCTGAACCATTTAGCCAATCACTTTCTTTGTATTATTTTATATGAGTATATACAATTTTAAATATTTACACTAGTCCTTAGTACAAATCTCTGAAGAGCCATAACAACTTTTTCACTGCACTCACACAAGCACAAAAAGATAATCACTATTTATTGGGAATTTCACACTTTCGTTGATTTCACAGTATAGCATTTGTGTCCACTTTTTGTTTAGATCACATTCAAGAAGCACATGATTGAGCCCCTCACTGGTAAGTTCACACCTACACAATGGGGACTCCACCACTCCAATTCGATGCAGGTGTAACTTCAGTGATGAGTGTCCAGTCCTCATTCTTGAAATTGATGTAATAGCTTTGCGTGGAATGTTAATTGTTTTAAACCATGGTAACAGGGACACCGTAGGTTTAATCTTATATAAATGTCGACCTTTGTTATCCTTTTCCCACGTTTCTTGCCATAATTTCAATGTTTTACATTTTTGGTCTACTAGGAAGTCAGACCATATAATTTTTAATTGTAATTAATTGTATTTAGATATTAGTTAGAGAGTAAAAATTTGATGGTCAAAAATTTTGAGCTCTGGCCATGTTTATTTATATAATTGTAATTAATTTACTAATATCATTGATCATAGGATTCGGATCGATATTCACTAAAAACAGCAAAATATTCATTTAAAAAGGCCGAAATATGACCTAAAAATTTGCATTTTAAACGGAAATATGCACTTAAAATATGCTTAATAGCTTTAAACCGACTCAAGGAACGGGTTAAAGAAGAAATGCTCATTTTTTGCATTTCCAGTTTCAATAAAAAGAGTTTAAAATTAATGTTAACGAAAATAAATTTGGGTTTTTTTATATTTTTTTTAGCATAACAGAACAACTGCGTGATTTATTTCTATTTAAAAATTTAAGAAAATTTTAAGAAACAACTGCAAATTATTTAATTAATATAAAATTAATGTTTTCAAAGTTTATTTTTAAAAGAAATTTAATATTTATTTTTATTTTACCATACAGGGTATGGTCAAATATTCTAATCGTGCATGAAAAAGTGTACTTTTTGCTTCTTTTTTTCGAAATATCTCAAAAACCCCTGAAACTATTTTGATATAAAAAAATTGGACGAAACCATGGCATTTCGGTCTACTACAACAAGACCCTAATAAAGTGAACATCGAAAAAAATTACATTTTTTCGGGATAATAAATGTTTTGTCAAAATGTCTGTTCAAGTCTGTTATTCTGTTCGTTAGTCTGTTAGTTAGTACTTGCGTTACCAAATTTTTGTGGACGAGTTAGCTCAAAAACCAGGTGTGAATATCGAAACCAAATTTCACACGTACCTAGTTTTTATGCATTGAGATTAAGAGCTGATTAGATTTTGATGCATATCGACACGAATTTAAAATTATAATCTTTTCAAACTAAAAAAACAAGAAATAAGCTGACGTGTTCTGATGTGGCCATCCACTTGACTTTACCATACAACCTGGCCCTTAAAATTATTTATAATCATGTAGGGGGGTTAGTTTTTGCATTTTTATTACTTCTGGGATCCCACTGATTATGTATACAAGAATTTGGTTGAGTTTGCTCAAATGGCCTAGATTTTTAATTTTCTTAACCCCCCTCCACCCCCCTTAATTTTGAGTCGATATGCACCAAAAATCTAATCAGTTCTTAATCTCAATGGACCAAAACTACGTATGAAATTTGGTTTTGATATTCACACGTTTTTGAGCTTGCTCGTCCACAAAAATTTGGTAACGCCCAGACTAACTAACGGACAACCAGACAGACTAACAGACATTTTGACAAAACAATTATTATCTCGAAAAATATAATTTTTTCGATGTTCACTTATTAGAGCTTTTTTGTAGAGCGAAATGCGATGGTTTCGCTCAATTTTTTTAATCAAAATAGTTTTAGCCGTTTTTGACTCAACCATATTTTGTATAAAAAATCAGTGGGCCTCCAGAACAGTAAAAATGCAAAAACTAACCGCCCAAAATGGGGGGTCGGGGGATTGTAGGGTCAAAAATGAAAATTAGTTCCTTGTACCAAACTCAGCCAGAAGTGTATGGTAAAGTCAAGTGGATAGCCACATCAGAACGTGTCAATTTATTTTTGTTTTAAATTTGCATTATATTTAGTTATACCTAAGAGGTAATTAAAATATATACCGAGTGAGTTTTTATCTTGAGTTTTATAACTAGGGCTCGGATTTATAGGCACTAAAAATCTTTAAAATAGGCAGCCAACTAAGCACTAAAAATAACTAAAATAGGCACTTAAAAAGGCATTTTAAGAACAAAAAGGCACTTGAAAATAAAAGTAAAAAATATATATGTAAGCTCGAAACACCCACACATGAAGACGAGTGGAAGGGGAAGACAAGCACAAGCAAGGGACATAATAGATTGAGACATCAAGCAGTAGAGTTAAACTTTTAAGGAGTTCGTGCTGTTGGTTCTAGGTGAAACATTTTAATATAATAATAAAACTAAGATACGAGGTAGGTTTCACAAAAAAGAAATAAAACAAAATTGAGTTTTGAGTTCGATATATTTCGGGGGTTAGCCCATCATCAGGAGTCTAAGAAAACTGATTACATATTGGAAAAATAGTTTTACAAGTAAGAATTTTAAAATTTTTTTTAAAAATGTATATGGTGGGGGGAATGTAGGGGAAGAGGGGGGGGGTAGTTGTTGTTCTAAGGATTAATATTTTCTATTGAGATTTGAGCTGGGTGAAAGGGATCTATCTATACCTGATATTATAATAGCGAATGGACAGGTACCTGAGAAGGTACAACTTAAAAGGTATATAAGAGAGTGCAATTACCCTAATATAATGTGCAAACAATGAAAGGAATGTTTATTTAATTTATTATAACATATAATCAATAATTGTATTTTTATACACTTCCAATTGATTATTTAAAATATTTGAATTATTAGAGAGGGCTATTTTTATCTCGGTGGATTCCAGGAGGTCCAATTTAAGGCCTTTTCTTTCGAAATGAATGGGGATAGGGTTATTATTAGAGGGTGAATGGTTAGATTCATGTAAGTGAATTGCGAAGGCTGAGGTCGAATCTAAATTAATGTTATCGGATTTGTTGAGGTGGTTAAGGGCTCTTACATGCTCGGAGTAACGTATTTTGAAAGCGCGACCTGTCTGCCCAATATAAAAAGCGTCGCAATCTTGACAAGTTAATTTATACACTCCTGATTTGTCTAATTTATCTATTTTGTCTATTTTATTGTTAATTAATTGAGAGCCTAAATTGTTGTTGTTGTATAAAGCAGGAGTGATTCCATATGATCTAAGGGTATAAGCTAATGGAGATGTCAGATGATTAGAAATGAAGGGTATTCTTCTATATATTTTTTCGGTTCCAGATTCTAATGAGTGTAAGTGTGAGATAGTGAATTTACGTTTGATTTTATTATAAATTTTGTTGATAGTCGAAATGTTATATCCATTATTCAGGGCTATATTCTGAATGATGTTAAGCTCTTGATTGAAATTTATAGTATTCATAGGTATACTGAGGAGTCTATGAATCATTGAATAGAATGCTGCAAATTTTGTATTAATGGGGTGATTAGATGAGAAGGGAATGACTGTGTCCGTGAAAGTGGGTTTTCTATATATTTCATAGTGTAATTTTTGATGTGAAATAGTTATTTGAAGGTCCAAGAAAGCGAGAGTATTATTTGTACCTATTTCAGAAGTAAATTGTATATTTTGGGAAACCTACCTCGTATCTTAGTTTTATTATTATAGTAGAGTTAATTTAAAACGCTCACTTCAAACACAATTGTTAATATACAATGTTTGAGAACTGGATATTATATAAATTCATTTCAAATAGACATCATTGTTAAAACTAAATAAAGGACCTGAAATTTCGAGTTTCACATTTCAGATAAATAATATAAAACTCATTGTAAATATCTGTATATATTAATAAACATTTCACATTTCAGTGGAACACGATTTTTATCTACCTCGCTTCCATCCTACCTATACTCGAAATTTCAGGTCCTTTATTTAGTTTTAACAATGATGTTTATTTGAAATGAATTTATATAATATCTAGTTCTCAAATATTGTATATTAACAATTGTGTTTGAAGTGAGCGTTTTAAATTAACTCTCTACTGCTTGATGTCTCAATCTATTATGTCCCTTGCTTGTGCTTGTCTTCCCCTTCCAGCTCATCTTCCATGTGTGGGTGTTTCGAGCTTACATATATATAAATTTTGGTCTAAACAAACGTTAATTAGAAATATCACTTTTTTATGCTGTGGGGTCACGGAAGTAAACAAAACTATACTTACTCATTGGCATGATTCTTTATTAAAATATTTGGCATTATATCGGCCTTAGGGCCGGTTGTATGTCGCAAAGTAAATGCTTTTTACCTCTAACACAGGGCACTGAAAGTTCTTTGTCATCTGATTGGTCATCCCAGCCCCTCCATTTACCATCTACCCTGTGTTAGAGGTAAAAAGCATTTACTTTGCGACATACAACCGGCCCTTAGTATGCTCACTACTTAATATAGTTAAGTCTCAAAAGGGAATACAAATTTTAACAAAAATAGACTAACGATCTATCAAAGATCTATGACCCCTATGTAATTGACCAGACACAAAATATACTAACTTAAATTTAACAAATTTCTCTAATAATATAATTATCATTTAATAAAATACATTTTTTATTACAAACGGGGTGTCAAAGATGGTCAAATTAGCCATTTAAATGATACACTCAATATGCCGGCTAAATTTGGGCATCATCATTATTTAAAATGGATAAATAGGCATCAGCCCTATTCGATCTGTCTGGAAATTAAGAGCTCTTTGCCCATATAATAGGTTTTGATAAAGCATTTCTCACCCACCAGACGTTTGTATGTGCATATTATCAATTTTCATCAGAATTAGTCTGCCATTATTTTTGTTAAAATTTTTTATTCGCTTTTGAAACTTCACCATATTAACTAGTTAACATACTAAGTCCTATGTACAAATTTTATATGTTAGATATAATTAATAAGTTGTTGTAGGGAAATGAGGACAATAGCTTATGCAAATAATTTTTATTTTTTGCCAACGTTTTGTCAACTTTGTTGACTTCCTCAGGGCTCAAACAAATTAACTTCTTTGCATATTTGTCATTTCATCAATATTCATTCTTAGCAAACACATAAGGCCAGTCACACAGATTGAAAATATTTTCATATGTTTCAGGAGCTTTCACATACTAAGTCCTTTATAAATATGCCTTTAATGTTATTTATAAAATTATAATTATTTTTTGATTTCAGGTGCCTGATCCTGTAAAACTTGCTGTAGCTATTGTTGAAGATATAGAAGCTACTCAACAACAAAAAACTAAATTTCTTTTAAGGCTACTTCCAATAGAAAATACTTGTAAGGTAATTAAAATCTTCTTTGATTGTGATGTATTCGTTTAGGTTTGAGATTAATAATTAATTATTAAATCCATTTATTACAGGAATAGGGAGCCTTGTTTTCCCTTGTTTGCTTTAATTCCTACTCTTGCTATTTAAATAAATAAATAAATAAATCTTTATTTCTCGACCTGCTTAGAGGCACAAGTCCTCGGTGACTAGGTCCTCCAAACATCAATACAATCTAGTTACAATACATTAACAAACATCAATACAAATTAACTACAACTCTAGGACTTTAGGACTTGACAAAATTTATAATTGATTTAATCATAGTAAACAGAGGACTATAATCCCAAGTAGTAATACAAATCAATGCCAAATCCTACAAATGAATGCAAACCTACATATTAATATCTGAATAATACCATTCTTCCCTAAATCCTTATAATCTAAATAACCATCTGAATCATCCTCATTTTAAAAACCACCACTGGTTTCAATACCTATACTTCTAGTCCCATCCCTGGATTGACTACCCCTTTCAACTATATTATCTTAAATATATTATAAATAAACAAAATATTTACCTTAGCAACGCAGAGATTTCCTTATTCCAGCCTTATTTCAAAACCAACCCTTGCTTTTCCTATCTCTAAATTGAAAGAAGAGTTAACCCCCTCCCCAAAGGAGACAAAAAAACTAATAAAAACCTACCAAAAAGTTTCAAATTCGTAAGACAGCTTTTTGTTTACCCACCAGACTTCAAAGAGACCTAACCCTTATCCCTATTTTGCATTTGATTATTAAAGAATTTGCATGTCCCTACAATCTTATCTTAAATATTTTTGAAGTAATAAATTAATTATATCAAAATTAATTTTAGAGAAGAGAAACCATGCCCCCCCCCATGCTAAGAGAGGTGACTTAAGCAGATTGACTGGTTCTTGGAAGAATCAAATCTAAAACGTTTCAATAAAATAATAAAACTTGAGCAAGATGCGAGGTAGGTTTCACAAAAAAAGAAATAAAACAAAATTGAGTTTTGAATTCGATATATTTCGGGGGTGAGCCCATCATCAGGAGTCAAAAAAAACTCGAATTCAAAACTCATTTTTGTTTTATTTCTTTTTTTTGTGAAACCTACCTCGCATCTTGCTCAAGTTTTATTATTATATTAAAATGTTTCACCTAGAACCAACACCTAACTCCTTAAAAGTTACCAAAACGTTTCATTAAGCTACTAGGTTTTTGAAGGACTTAGAAACATTGCGGCTTTTAAATTTGATATTTCGTCTAAATTCTATCATTCCTAGTATAGGTATGCCTAAAAGAAAAATCCAGAGTTGTTGGTTAAAAATTCAATCATACTTATATTCTCCCTTGTTTTCCAAATTTAGGTTCAACTATGTAGCCCAAGAGCCCACGACGGCCAGACCTTGGTTATTTTATAAAAGCTGAAAGTTTTTCTGTGCATGTCCCCTATTCAGGTAAGAACGACCAGCGACTATAGAGTTTGGGAACTTTTAGAAACTCAAGCTTGAGTGGTTTTCCATAAAAGAATTTAGTCTTTTTGATTTTAAGTCGATTCTTCCACGTTTTCAGTAGAGGTTGCCATTAATAGTCAAAACAACAAAAATAGAATGCAATAAGGTTATTCCTCTAGTACTAGATAAGAATCGATGGTTATTTTTGATTTTAAGTTGATTCCTCCATGTCTTCACCAATGGTTATCAATAATAACCGAAATGTCAAAAATCTATGTAAAAACCATTAAAACTGTCCAACTATTGAGGTAACATTTTTTTATAGGTCGCCAAGTAACATATATAAAATTTATCTTTTATATTATAACGAAAGTATAATTATAATTTATTAAAGTTTAGGGGTGTCTGGCAGGGGGTAGCAACTGTCATAAGTGTCCGGCAATGGATGACGAGATTTCTAGAGTTATCCCGAAGAAAATATAAAAAAATTGAGCTTTATACTTTAACGAATTTAAAGTACTATTTTATACACCTTTATTACCTGTTACCTGCCAAAGTAACCACAACCCAAACTCTATAGTCGCTGGTCGTTCTTACCTGTATGGGGGACATGCCCAGAAAAACTTTCAGCTTTTATAAAATAACGAAGGTCTGGCCGTCGTGGGCTCTTGATCTAATAGGGTTCTCATTCTCCCTTATATTTAATGTCAATGTCTACTTAGAAAAATTAACAAACAAACATTGCTAATCCTTATTTATATTTTTCAGGCCAATTTCAATGATATAACTTCATGTATAAAGCCACTTTTGGATAAACATTTTACCAAAGAAGGAAGCACTTTTGCCATTGTCATTAAGTGGGTATTTTTTAATTATGTTTTGATTAATTATTTCAGTTAAGCTGAAACACTAGATTCCTTTAAATTATTTTCTAACTTTATCACGGATGGTCCAACCATAAATTTAATTCGACTAGAAGCTTACCATAATAGCATTATATTATGTGATTCGTCTCCGTATTTTTTAAAATTACAAAAATGGATTCGCAGTTATTTTGGGCTTCACTTCAATGAAAACAAAATGAATTTAATTGTAACGTTTCTTCTCATTTATTTTTTAAAGAATATAAATTCGTTGTTTCACATTAAAAGTTAAAAAAAAACTATCTCTAAAATTACAAATGTGAAATAATAAATTTAAGAGCTTGAAAAACTCAAATATCGGAGGCCCAAACGTCACAATTAATTCATTTTTTTTATTAATAACCTAAAGACCGAAATACCAAATCCATAACAATAATATGTTGGGAATGTGATGTTCTAGGTAAAACATTATATTGAAGGAGACAATAAAAGAGTATGTTTTCTACTGGAATTATAAATTTTTAATTTATTTATAACTAGACTATAGTTTCGAGAGCTTTGCCCTCTTCATCAGTCTATTACAATTGATTCACAGGAATTAATACATACATTATTTCCTGTCAGGGACCGTGGGGTCTGGAGGCTCACCTGACCCCCCTGGAAATTTGTCTACAGGGTCAAGGGGGTCAGCAGACCTAAAGAAAGAAATTTTACTATTACTTTACCCAAAAACAACTTTGTTGCCAAATTGTTTGTTGTAAAATTAATGTTAAACTAGTATCTGTTTCCGTTAACAAAACCTAAAATCCTTGAGCCGTAACTTTAGCCTAATAATTACTCATTTTACTTAAATAGGTAGGACTAGGCTATCGTCTAAGTATATATTGCCAATTAATTTTGTTTTATTTTATTACCTTTTGAGCCTAAACTCAAGCATTATAACTACAAACAAAAATTTGAACTCTATTTTTCTTTCAATTTTCAATAAAACCACACGTACAAACTGCTTAAAAATGGGTTAAATTGCTTCAAAATTTCTCCATACCCCCCAGACCCTCCGGTAGGCCTACACACTTTCTAAGTTTTGACCCCCCTGGCCTAAGGTGCTTGATTCCTGTGAATCAATTGTAATGGACTGATGAAGAGGGCAAGGATCTCGAAACTATAGTCTCGTTAAAATAAATTAAAAATTTATAATTCTTGCAGAAGACACGCTCTTTTTATTGTCTCCTTCAATTTATAAAACTTCTGCTAAGATAAAATGAGCTGTGATTTTTTGTTCTTTGCAACAAGAACAACAACATAATACTTGTTGTAAAAAATTAACCGTTCTTTGTCCTGATGAAGTTTAAATGGTTAATCGAAACTTAGAAAATAAAAAATTGAATTTTTATTTTCCTGACTGCCTCTCTAATTTGAACTTTGTTTTTTTTTTAACCATTTTACTATACTTTATACTACCTTGATCAAAAAGTTTCAGGAATTTATTCAGAAAATCAAAAATACAAATTTATTCATCAAAATCGATATTGCCCCATTCAAAGTACTCCCCATCGACTCAAGCGCACTTATGCCAGCGCTTGATCCGAGGGGTGAACCTCGACCTAATATCATGTACACCTACTTTCACTTGCACTTTCATTTCCAAGAAGAAGACAATAGATGAAGGGACATTATCTAATGAATTTCAAAATAATTCCACATAATTCCAAAGACGGTGTACACCTAATTCCAATCGCGGTTCACCCCTCGGCTTGATCCAATCCTCGAAACATTTTTTATACTCGGTTTTCGGTATGGACTATCAGAGCCGTTTGCGATTTTTAAAATTTAAAAATTGAAATCGTCTTTGGATCAACGAGTTTGCATTAAATTTTAAGTTAATAATGGTGGGAAAATGTGAAGGAAGTGTTACTCTATCGAAAACAAACTTTTCGTGAGTCTGTCGAGGATTACGAACTCAGTCGACATCAAAAACCGACCAAAACGTCGATAAAATCAAAGAAATGATGGCCGAAAACTGTAAATTTACCATTGGAGAGATGCTAGCGAACTTGAACATCTATTATGAATCCGTTCAAGACATTTTGTTTAATGATTTGGCTTTGAGACACCGAAAAAGACCGGATTTGTGGGAATCACGTAATGCGCGGTCGAACAATCCAATCGTTATCCGCAACTTTTTGACCAAGAACGGAACGAATACCATCCAACAATCACCGAATTCGACTGATTTTACTCCCTGCAACTTCCTGTTCAGTCGACTCAAAATATCGCTCCGGGGTACGCGTTTTAGCAGCCAAGTGGAGATAATGAAAAAATCGAAGGCGGCTCTGATGGCCAAACCGAAAACCGAATATAAAAAATGTTTTCAGGATTATATTAAGCCCTGGCATGAGTGCGTTACAGTCGATGAGGAGTACTTTGAATGGGACAATATCGATTTTGATTAATAAATTTGTATTTTTGATTTTCTGAATAAATTCCTGAAATTTTTGGGTATAATTAATTTTTTCTTAAATTTAACTTAGTTTTTATTAAAATAGACCTACAACCAGAGATATTCACAAAAATATTTTGTCTTTTTGACTATTTTGTTCTGTTTATTTAACTTTTAAGATTGCTATTTTATATTTTAATTCAAAATAATTTTTTCAGCTGTAGAAACAACAGTAAAATTGATAAAGTATCAATAACAGAGACTGTGGCTCAAATGGTCAAAGATCGAAATATCGATAACCGGGTAGATTTGAAGAATCCCGAAAAGGCTGTTCTAATCGAAATAATAAAAGGCAATTGTGGCATGGGTATACTTCCAAATTACTACAAATATAAAAAATATAATTTGCTTGAATTATGTGGCAAATCTGATACTTCTACAAGTAGTACTAGTAAAAATACAGACATTGGTGCCGATGGGGATTCACACGAGAATAAAGATCAAGAAGAAGTGAAGGAGACAACAAATAATGAAGCAGGTGAAAATGATACTAAGCCCGAGACAGAACAAGATATGGAGCAAAAGACAAGTTCAAATGAGACTCCTGAAGAAGATGTTGGAGCTGATAAAGAACAAGCCTGCGAAATTGAGACTGATCAAAGTCCAACTGATACTAAGGAGGAAAAAAATGATGTAGAATCTGCAGTTGCACCTGCAGCGGACACAGCACAAGACTCTGCAGCTGCACCGGACACAGCACAAGACTCTGCTTCTGCTAATGACATTGATTAAAGTCTAGATAAAAGAAATAAAGTTGTCGAGAAAGAACAACAATCTGAATAGATTTCCAAAAATCAAACTGTTCCTTTAAATTCGTTTTCACTAAAGGTGAAATTCTATTATTTTTTTCTTTTGTTTCTCATTTTTATAATTTTATATGTTGTATCTTATAGGAATTAATTTGAATAAATAAATAAATTCACTTCTCGTTAAATATTTTTTTTTTTTTTGAATCAGAATAAATATCCGTCTTTTTAAGAATAAATTAAATAATTGGAAGATTTTTATTCGATAGAGGTTTCCTTTACTGGCTGAATTTCTCTCTTTTTTAATTTACAAATAAAATTAATTTTATATATACTTATATATATATATGTTAACATTAGATGAACGCGAAAGCTAAAACTTTAATGGTGCATTTGGGATTAGATTCGTTTTTGATACTGAACCAAGAGTTGAAAAAAGATAAGGACTCAGCCGGGTACGATCCGACATCTTCTGCGTTAAGCCCGCAGATGCCTTTTAACCCGGCTGGGTCCTTATTTTTTTCAACTCGTATCAAAACGAGTATGGTCCTAATTGCAGCAAAATAGGTCAGTGGCCGGATAAAAGTTTTAACTTTCGCGTTCATCTAATGTTTATATATAAACATTCTAAATAAAATTTATTATTGAATATCCGAACAAAATTCATCTGTTTCGATTCCCCAAAGAACCATATAGATGGGCATTGTAGTAAATTTATATATACCGGGTGGTGACTTGGCCGACGCAGCATAGCGATTACAATGTTAATTTTTGAATGTGCATTTGTTTGCTCCCCTAATTATTTTAGAGTTAAAGTTCTTATAGGTTTTTTGTAGAGAAAAATACTGAATCCGAACATATTTTTGTTTAAAAATTTTGAAATTTCAGAACCGTAATAATCAACATTATAAATAATTGTATTTTTACAAAAATCACTGAGGCCATGGAATTATTAAAACAAACAAGGCATTTTCATTTGTTGTTTCTAAGTGACGTTTGTTATATTTGAACTTTTTAAAATCAGTTCTTATTAGAATTTATTGATTACCATAATGAGAAAATGTTAAATTTGAATGGGCTGAGTTTTGTATTCGTCAGTGATAAATAAAAATAGTAGATTCACGTAGATGAAGTTTAGAACGAGCTTTTAAATTTTCACAAGAATAATCAACGAAATTATAACAATATAAGTAATTTTTTTGCAACGAAATTTTCTCTGGAGAGAGACGGACTGGTAGAAATTTTAATTGAATGTAATTGGAAGGCAGCCCAGAGGTAGTGAGGAAAGAAAAAATTAACACATATAAAATAAAGTGTAATTTATTGGAATCCTTCCTCCTTTCCTTTCAAACCGACGTTTCGGAGGATTTTTCCCTCCTTCTTCAGGGTCTATAAACCAATATGACAAAATTATTAGATTCAAAAGCCATTTAGCCATCTAATTAGGAAAAGAAGGAAAAAAAAATTGTTTTTCTATGCCTTTGTTAAAAATGAAGAAAGTTTTTGAACACTACTGTGGAGAGAAGAAGGAAACATTTTATTTGTTTCAATCATTGACCCTTTGAAGTGAGTAAATTATATATTTTTTTCTATTGATAATATGGCTGTTTACGTTGTATTTATAATTATATTGTTTTATTGTTGAAATGTATGATGACCAACCCCATTTTTATAATTTTGTCATATTGGTTTATAGACCCTGAAGAAGGAGGGAAAAATCCTCCGAAACGTCGGTTTGAAAGGAAAGGAGGAAGGATTCCAATAAATTACACTTTATTTTATATGTGTTAATTTTTTCTTTCCTCACTACCTCTGGGCTGCCTTCCATTACATTCAATTATAAGTAATATTTTTAAACGTAATTAAAACAATAAAATTAGTAAGGTAAACAGAATTTAATTTTTTAACATAATTAACAAATGCATAAAGTTATAACAAAACATAACAATCATAGCAAATGTTCGAATAAACCACCATTTACCACTAAACAATGGCCCAACCTTTCGTAAAATTCTCGTCTGACATTTGCTAATTGGTATTGTGATATTTTATCACATTCGGCTTGTATACAATTTTTGAATTGATCTAAGTTTTGAAATGTTTGTCCAGAGTAAATCTTTGATTTTAAATGTCCCCAAAGAAAAAATCGTTGGGAGAAAGATCGGGGACCTTGCAGGCCAGCTAATCGTAAACCTCGAACCAATGATTTTATTCTCAAAATGATTATTTAAAAATTCACGGACATCGCGGCTGTTGTGTGTGGGGCAACCATCCACCTGGAACCAAATATCTTGGTTTTCTCGAGCATTTTCCGTTACAGCCGGAACTATATCCTCTTCCAATAACTGCAAAAAGCGCTGACAACAATAAAAGTTTTGAATTTAAATTTTTTAAATAAATATCTACATTTTTAAAATCGTTTTTTTGGACTTTTAAATTATGAATTAGACAAAATCTGATGTAATTATCTTTTAGAATTTTAATTCTGCTCAGTTTTTTGTATTCTAATTATGCTCTAAAATAATCACTAAAGACATCACTATTAAACGTCAAATAGAAACAACAAATGAAAATGCCTTGTTTGTTTTAATAATTCCATGGCCTCAGTGATTTTTGTAAAAATACAATTATTTATAATGTTGATTATTACGGCTCTGAAATTTCAAAATTTGAAAACAAAAATATGTTCGGATTCAGTATTTTTTTCTCTACAAAAAACCTATAAGAACTTTAACTCAAAATAATTAGGGGAGCAAATAAATGCACATTCAAAAATTAACATTGTAATCGCTATGCTGCGTCGGCCAAGTCACCACCCTGTATATATATAAATATATGGTGAAAACTTTCTAGTGTCCCCCCTGCTTTTCTCAAAAAATATTCAACCTAGAAAAAAAAATGATAACAGTGTTTTTTCACCATAAACTCTACTTTAAAAGGTACTTTATTAAGGAATTGAATTAAGCTATATTTTAGCTCGCTGACAGGAATGGAAGTGAATAAATTTTTAACATCAAATGAAATCAAATTTTTTTGATTCGATTAAGGGAATTTACTAGTTCATTTGAGATTTCAATGGAATGTCAGGGGAGAATGATTCTATCTATTCTATTTAAAATAAAATAAATAGTAAAATTCCTCTATATTCGATGTCAAGTGATTAATATTACATAAATAAAATATTAAAACCAAGAATCATTAGATGATAAATTTGCCCACCTTGCAGTTTTCCTTTTGTCCTGTTGATCCGAGTGTTAAGTTAAATTGGCTGTTGATCTTAGAGTCAATTCGAACGGCCTTGTTCATGATGCCTCCTCGATGTTGTCGTGTCGTGGGATAGAAATGTCGCAAGATGTTTTTCTGACCTGGAAGCAGTTAAAAGGACGTGAAGAGTCACTGGTCACGAAAATTCACCTCTAAACTCTCCCCCTATCAATGAGACTGACTTGAAAGTAAATCAATTTACAGAAATTTTGAAATTAAATTATTTTCAATTGTTAAAATATCAAAAAAAGAAATAGTCAAACCACAAGGAGAGCGAAAGAGTCATGAGATTTTTATATAATGGTTCAATTTAATGGCAATTCATTGACCAAATGGATTTTTTGAGATTAGAACACCCACCGAGCATGCACGGCGGAATGACCTTAGGCCAGTGGGGGTCAAAACTTGGGGAATTGATGTAGACCTACTGGGGGAGTCTGGGGGGTATGGAATACTATTTAAAATTTTGAAGCAAATTGGTACAATTTAACCAATTTTTAAGCAGTTTCTAGCTGTGGTTTTATTGAAAACTGAAAGACAAAAACAGTTCAAATTTTTTCGACAGCCTGTTCTTGACCTAGTCCTACCTATTTAAGTAAAATGAGTAATTATTAGGCTAACGTTTCTGCGCAAGGTTTTTAGCGAGGGGTGAACCGCGACCCAAAATCGTGTAAAACCTTAGAATTCACCTTGGGCCCGGCCGGATGGCCAATCAGATGACACGTACTTTAATCTGATTGCTCATCCTGCCGCACAAGGTGAATTCTAAGGTTTCACCCTTTGTCAACTTTTACAAAGACTTTACCAATCGACATACAACTGGCCCTAAATCTTTTACAGAAAAAAATCATGTTCGAAAATGATTTTTCTCAACCTTCCAGACATTATTCAACACAACGAGCCAAAAAAAGATCCAATTTTTTTCTTGAATTCAATGCTAGCCTTTGTGAATAATGCATAACACACACCTTCGATTCTTTATTTATTTATTTACTAGAGACAAGAAAATATTAAAAAAAATAATATTTCTTTATTAATTTTGCATTTTTTTTAACCGGAATATCTGTAGCTAGAAAGCCTTCGTCTGCCTGCCGGGTGTACCGAGTAAAATAGAAACAATAACTAGCAATAATCTATATTCTAATTTTATAATTGATATATTGATTAATCTTAATTAAATGTTGTTTAAAATTAATTAAATTTTGAAAGGTTTCACATATTTTAGAATATACTTATTATATGATAGTAATTTTTTTTAAATTTCATTTTTTATCAAAATCAAAAGAAATCTTTGTAAAATTTTCACTTTTGTGGGAGGGACATAAATAATACGATTTTAGAATTTTTTTTTATAAATAAATTATTCTTTTAAAAATAATTCCCCAGAAAAATAAAATTTTATTCTCCTGTCAAACTCAGAAATACTTTCATAAGCAATCATCCTTTGAAAAGTTATCTCTTGCATGAGGTTCGAAATACTAAAAAGTGAAATTTATCGAGATATTTTAACGGTATTAAATTTCAGGTTATCTTAATAAAATATTATATTAAAATAAGTATAGAGATATTAAATTTTATTAATTAAACAATTAATTATTCCAGCGCCTCCCATTCAATCGCAGACCCCAAAGATCGAAAATAATTTTCTCTTCACCTGGGGCGCGACCACAACGCTTAGTGGATATGGGAGGTAAACCTCTTATGACAAAGCATTGCAGTACATATGCAAAGATCCCGGGTTCGAGCCCCGGCTGATCCTTTTGTCTGTAATAAAAATAATCTTTTCTTCGTTCCCTAAATTTGAATTTGTTATTAATTGTCTTTACACGGCCTCGTTGTGGTCGCGCCGGGGGTGAAGAGAAAATTATTTTCGATCTTTGGGGTCTGCGATCGATTGGGAGGCGCTGGAATAATTAATTGTTTAATTAATGAATCAAGGCCTACGCTGCGAAAAATGAACGAGGAGAGGATTAAAAAAGAAATTCCATAATTCATATAGACAAAAGGTATTAGTTTGGGATCGGGGATCAGTAGCTTAGTGGATATAGGAGGTAAACCTCTTATGACAAAGCATTGCAGTACATATGCAAAGATCCAGGGTTCGAGCCCCGGCTGATCCTTTTGTCTGTAATAAAAATAATCTTTTCTTCGTTCCCTAAATTTGAATTTGTTATTAAATTTTATGTTACTATCAAAATCGGAAAACTATTCTTGAATGGGGTTCTCTTTATATACCTTGAGAGAGTGTGTAAAAGGTGAGGTATTTCGAGAAGTTTTCACGATATTTCAGGTGTTGTAAATAAAATATTCTATAGGGAAATGAAATTTTATTTCACTATCAAAATTGGAGAATCTTAAGGGAAAATGTTCTCTCATACGAGGGATTGCAAAAAGTGGATTTTGAATTACCATCAAAATTTTAGAAAATTTAAAATGAATTACTACTATATGAAGAATATATAAATAAAGAAAAATTTCGAAATAAAAATAGTTTTTTTAACCAAAATAATTTAGATTAGTCCTTTTGAAATTTCTTTTAGAGCAGTGTTTCCTAAGCTTTTCAGCTTCATTACCTCTGTGACCGAGGGGTGAACCGCGACCTCATATGCTGTACACCTACTTCCACTTGTACTTTCAAATATTTCCAAGTACTTCCAAATATTTCCAAGTACTTTCAAATATTCCCAAGTACTTCCAAATATTTCCAAGTACTTTCAATTATTCACAAGCACTTTCAAATATTTCCAAGTACTTCCAAATATTTTCAAGTACTTCCAAATATTCCCAAGTACTTTCAAATATTTCCAAGTACTTTCAATTATTTCCAAGTACTTTCAAATATTTCCAAGTACTTCCAAATATTTCCAAGTATTTCCAAAATACTTCCAAAGAGGTGTACACCTACTTCCAATCGCGGATCACCCCTCGCCTGTGACCAAGCAAGCCACATGTCTTTACCCCTTGTAAAAAAAAATGGAAAAATAAAACAAAAAAGTTATTAGGATTATTGATTATTTACCATTTGTTTCTCTGATAAAAATTACAAATGTTCTTTCTGTTTGAATTTGTAGAAATTTGATGGTATGATTACTATTTAAGTAAATATAAATAAATTGACAATTTCTGATATGGCCATCCACTTGACTTTACCATACACTTCTGGTTGAGTTTGGTACAAGGGCCTAGATTTTCATTTTTTGCTCCCCCCCTCCCCATTTTGGGCGGTTAGTTTTGCATTTTTAGTCTTCTGATTATGTATACAAAATTTGGTTGAGTTTGCTCAAATGGCCTAGATTTTTATTTTTTGACCCCCTCCCCCTAATTTTGGCGACAGAATTTTTTTCGTTATTATAGGTTCATTTTATAGTATATTTCATTTTTCTTGTTTTTTAGTTTGAAAATATTATAATTTTTACCCCTCCCCCCTTAATTTTGGGTCGTTATGCACCAAATTCTAATCAGCTCTTGATCTCAATGCACTAAAACTACATGAGAAATTTGGTTTTTGAGCTAGCTCGTCCACAATAATTTGATAATGCACAAACTAAAAGACAGACTAACAGACATTTTGACACAACAATTATTATCTCGAAAAAATAATTTTTTCGATGTTCACTTATTAGAGCTTTTTTGTAGACCGAAATGACATGGTTTCGCCCAATTTTTTTTATCAAAATAGTTTCAGTCGTTTTTTAGATATTACGAAAAAAAGATGCAAAAAAAACACTTTTTTCATGCACGATTACAAAACTTGACCATATCCTGTATGGTAAAGTAAAAATAGCTAATTCTATAACAATAAAATCAAATTGACTTTAAGAACTAGAAAATTTTCCGTTTTCTTAAACAAATTAGTTTTATAATATAAAGGTGAATTTTAAATGAAAAGTTAAATTTATTTCAAGAGTCTATCTATAATTTAGTCTACAAACTACACTGCTCTGACAGATGAATAGACAAACATTGTGGTGATAGTATTTGGGTCCTCTGTTTTTACGGACCCCTAAAAATACCACTAGTACAAAGTACGAAATTTGTTAGAAACAAGTAACCATAAGGCGAAGATTACCTTCCTGCTATAACCCCTTCTCGCATTCTTAACTTCAATAATATAATATCTATATTATATAAAGGTTGAAAAAACTAAATAAATACATATATTACTTGAATAATTAATACAGCGGAAATTTTTTTAAGAAAAACTTATGAAAGTCACTTCAGGCTAATTAGAATCCAGCGCCGCCTGGCTAGTAGGAGGATATGCATTCAAATAGAACGCTCTGTATATAAGTTGCATCGTCAGGGGCTGGATATTGAAATTTTGAATTTAAATCATTAATACAATTTACAAAATATCAAATAAATTTAATTGTAGCAATTTAATTCACAATTATTTCAATAATATCATAGGACAAATAAATCGTTATGATGAAAATAAATTATACTATAATATAAAAATAAATATTCTCAAATCGAAATTTTCCTTTATTTATGAAATAAAAACGTATATATTTACCATCTCGAAACTCGGTATCCGTAGCGTAGAGAAATCTTAATTAAGTTGGTAGCCATCCAAAATAGAGCAAGTTGAAGAGAGTTCTGAGATCTAAGACATAGCTCAAAAAATATTAGTTTACACTTCCATTTACAAAGAAAAATCCTTGTAAATAGAAGTAGACATCCAGAGGCACAAAAGTACATAAATAATATATTTTTGCCTCTACGCTGATCCAAATGGCATAATTGCTTTGAATCAAATATCTCATCATTTGATTACAAAGAAATATGGTTTGGATTTGTTCTCAAATAAAATTGCGAAATCCAAGGATCAATCGTTTCAAATGAAATTCTCATAATTTCAATTTAAAAACGAAAGATTTGGACTTTTAGAGTCGGAAACCGCGCACCGCGAGAACCGGCCAGTGAAGAAGAAGTTTGATTCTTTAGACCCCAGTAAATGAACCCAGGGCTCCTGAAAGAGATCCTACCTAGCCTGTACCTGTATAGGTATAAGAGACGAAAGGGGCATTTTAATTGTGAGGCGACCGAAACCAAGGCGGGTAACGCATCGCACAGTCCCTAGCAACAGGAGAGCCTCTTCGGGGAATACCCACAGTAGACGATCTTATGATCTTTTGTTGTTTGTCTGTCTGGATATTCCGTCCCTAGATCCGAAAGCGCAACAGCATTGACTGTCAGAGAGATGTACAAATGAATTTACAAAGGTAGAGGATCTTTCTGCCAGTCATCGCCCAAAAATTTTCTGAAGTCTACGCACGTGTTCCGGGCAGATCCGGAAATAAGAGGCACTCCTCCTGGAGTCAATCACCGGGCAAAATCTATCATCGAACCCTTTTTCACTGGCTATATTGTGTGAGATCTAATCGATCTCCCGAAATCGCATCGCATCTTAAGATTAGAGGAGACCTGGACCTCAACCGATCATTCCGGTCTGGCCGACTCCCCTCGTGGTTTTTTCGTGGCGAGAACAAGTCAATGAGTTCGATATTAGCTCTCTGCTGGACTCTACAGCTAACACATGCACAATTAAGGGCCCTACCAGAGCGAACTAGCTAAGATTAGAGAGCAACCTCACAACTAAACTTAAAATCTAGACAACAACAAATGTCCAGCAGAGGCCTAAGATGGAAAACACTGAGCATGATCTCCCCTCTAATGGACCCAAGAGGATAGCCTGCAGGCTCCGGGCGACAGACTCACATCCACTTGGTGATGAATCCTCAAAGCAACTTTTTTTTTTATAATTTTTATATAGAGATGTTTAATAATTATTATCTTTACTAAATATTTTTTTAAGAAAAATATACTTTGTATTAATTACATAAAGTAATAATATTTAATGTATTTTTAAATTTTAATTAAAAGTATAAAATATATATTAAATGTGTACTAGATTTTAAAAATAAGATGTTTGAATTAAATAAATTTTTGAAAAAAATATTAAGAATGATTTATTTAAGTATAGTAATTTGGTTTCTGTCTTTGTGAATCTCCACAACACAATATTTAATTTAATATTTGTGAATAGAAAAAAAAATGGGACAAATAATTTTTAAGTTGGAAATGAAAATTTTTCAAGATATTTGAATTTTATTAACCGAAAAAAAAAATAATAATAATAATCCGTAAGATTAGAGAAATTAAAAATTAGGTATGTTCAAATGTTTTTAATAAAAATTTAATGATAAATTTAATAAAATTTTATGTCAGCTAGTTTTTAAAAGATATATTTTTGTAAAATAATTTAGTATGTAGGTATTTTATTTTGAGAATTAATTTAGTTGAGATTTTTAAAGTAATTTGCAACAATAATAATAATAATAGTTTTATTTAAATTAAAAATCATATATGGTATATTTTATAATTGTATATGGAGATGTTTCATTTATTTGCTTTGAAAAATCAAAACGTTGGATCGGTCTGTCAATATATTTATATATAATAAATTTATTTGTATTTTGTTTTTGTTATATTTTTGTAATACATTTTGATTTTTTTTTTCTTATCATGTTAAATTTGTTGGCATTGGCGAGCTCCCCCCAAAATCTATTTTAAAATAATTTATTTAAATAATATGTAATTGATAATATTTTATTAGAAATCTAATCTATTGATAAAGAGATGTGCATTGATTTTGAAATATTTCTTGAAAGAATGAGTCAAAAGAGAGTCCCTTAAATCCGGGACAAAAAAAGCACATCTCAGCCCTAATCATCTGAATAGCTAAAGTACCAAGTTGATGATGAATCCCACGGTGGTCGTGGGCGGCGTCTCTGAAAGAGAATCTCTGCAGCACATTAAATGCAACACCTAAGTGACTGAATTCTATCAACGAGCCCTAATCACTCTTACTTTGTGAAGCGAAGACTAACCAACCCTCATTCTCGGAGAGCCTCGGAGGACCTAAATGATGACGGGACTCTGAAAATCCTAATTTGATCTCTAACTATTAAATTCTGAAAAGGAGAATTTAAAAAATTTTGAAAAGAGAATTGTATTTCATTTTAATATTTAAAGGAGGAAGGGTTGTATTTTTATTTAGAAGTAAGTAGGGGTGAATATTAAAATATAAATACATTCTATATAGATTTAGCCGAAATAAATTCAACTGACCTAAGATTCTAAATTTTCTATAAAATCTAAATTTTGATTACTTTATTTTTTCAATTGGAAAAATATAATTTTATTTCAATACTTGAATAAACAGAAAAGATATTTGAGTTTTTATAATTGTTTTATTATACATTTGATACCTGTGGAGAGAAAAATTACTAATCGAGTAATATTGAAATCAATTATATTTTATAAGTAGGTACTTTATGAAAATTATTTAAAGAATTATAAAATTTAAGAAAATTATTTAAAAATTAACTCTTTAACATATCTTTAAGAATTTTTTATTACACAATTATGTAATTATTAATAGTTAAATATCTTTAAATTTGTTTAACTCTGTTTTAGATGAAATCTAGTAAAAAGGTAGGGCAAAAAAGACAAAACCTGAAAGAGAAAATCCTATCCTATTCATCCTACGGAGCTAAACTACAATTGACTAAACTAAATAAAAAATCAAACAAGTCCGAAAAAGTTTGTTTTTAGCTAAATTTGGAAATTGACACCCCAGAATCTAGTGCGCCAATGCATAAGTAAATACCTTATTTATTTGGTCCAGATGGATGACTGATGAATGCTCAGGGGTAGAAGAGGTGCTCGATGCTTTGTAGATGCAGCAAGACGTTGCTGAAAAAATATATGATCTCATTGAAGTTCAGAATTGGTGATCTCGCCGGTGGATAGAGTCTGTATTGGGTAAAAAATCTACGGCTGAACGTCGACATTTATAATGAGATATTCTCATCAATAGACACAACATAAAAATGAATATGAATTCGATTTCAAATGAAAGAGAACATTTGAATTCAGATAGAGACTTGCATGAATTGACCACTTTTAAAACACTTAAAAATGATTAAAATTGGGAGTCAAAACGTTGTTCATTCCAATCAGAATATACCATACTATCAATTTCATTCGAAACATTTTAATGATATAAAATATAGATAATAGATTGAAACTTACATCGAAGATGTGCCGGACCATGCGATGATGATGATTACACTATGAGACGACTTCCCTGGTTCATTTGCTCACGAATCAGTTGATCGCTGAAAAATAAAACCACGATTAATGACTCAAATAAAAAAATAAATATATTTAATTGGAAGTAATGGAAGGCAGCTCAGGGGTAAAATTGATAATGCAATGAATAAATTTGGAAAAAACGAAAAAAAAAATATTTTATATATTTACTGTGTTCATCAAAAGATTTGAAAACAGTTTCGGAAGACCTGTTTTTGTCTTCTTCAGTTAAATAAAATCATTTCAAATAAAATTTATTGAAGCTTTAATCAAGAATTCAGATTAAACTGAAAATGAAGATAATCTTTTCGAAAATATTAGTCTCAAAAAAAATTACATCCATGTGTGCAAATTATTTTCAAAAATATTAATATTTGTAAAAAATAATTTATTTTGAAAATTTTTTAAAGAGAAGTAAATATTTGGTCTTTTGTTAAATACGGAGAGAATACCAACTAATGAAAAAGTTATAATTTTTTTCTTAAATTTCTTTGTTTTTCACTTGTAGCCATAGGAAAGACTTAATACAAACAAACAGTCAAGTTTTTCAATTAATACTTACATTTTAAATAGTTTTTGGTATTATTGTGTATTTAAATGTATTAGAGAGCGTACCTAGACTTCAAAAAGTTTTTTATTTTACCTCTAATAAATTATGTTTTTGAAATCTTAAGTAAAAATAATCCATACATGAGTAAATTATTATTTCATTTCATTACTTAACCCTTAAAATTAAATTAATTTTTTATAATTTTTCTAATTAATATAACAAAGATCAATTGCTATATCAATGAGAATTGTTTTTGACCTCGCTTATTTGAAAAAGATATTTATCGCGAGACTACTGCGGATTACGCTATTGAATTCTGCGGAGTCTTAAGTCTGGACCAAGAGAGAAAAAGATGTGATCCACTTAGCTACAATTATACAAATATTGAGTGAAAATAATATTTGAAATTATAAAAAATTTATTTAATATCATTATTTCAAGTTAGAAATAGATAAGTTCAAATATTATTTTCACTCAATATTTGACAAAAATTCTCTACAGTTGATTCGCGATTGAATCAAATGTAGAAAACATTCGGTTTCCTTAAAATTAATAAAAAACTTGATTTCTTAGTTAATTAAAATATTATAGCAATATATAGAAAGACATAGTCTTAATGAGACTATTTATTTACTTTATTTCTGCCTAGATGCCCTTGAAAATGCCGAATATTCACTTACAATAAACAAACTAGAACTCAGGAAGGCCCACTTGCAACTGAAAAGAAATTTGATAAATTGGCCGAGGTTTTTATCTTTATCGAATTCAAGGAAAAAATAATTGCAATTTTTTTTTTGATAGAATAAAGAAATTGAAAAGAAATGTAGAAATGGACTTTTAATTGAAAAAAAACAAATGCCTACCTCACAAATTAATGATTATCAATACAGTGTGTTTAATTTTAAATGTCTCTTATAAGCTGTCTAGAAAGTTTCGATTTATTTTGAGAAAAATATTAATTTTTGTCTTTTTTGTGAAAACATCAATATTATTTTCTTTTTGAATTATAATATGAATATCGGGTGCATTTAAGGTCTATTGAAGGGTGTTTAATAAGTTTTAATAAATTTTATATTAAATATTTAAATTTTTTCTTTTTAACAGTTGCGGTTGGTGACTCTTCAACCAGAGGATGATGTCCGCAAAAGTACCCTTCATTTTTTGAAATTTTACTTTATTTTTCGCTTTTTTTTCATCGAATACTGGCATTATTTTTGTTATTTTTCAAAAAATAAAAATCTAGGCCATTTGAACAAACTCAACCATATGTTGTATACATAATCAGTGGGCCCCCAGAACACTAAAAATCCAAAAACAAACTGCCCGAATGGGGGTTGGTTGGGGGGGATCAAAATTCAAAATCTAGGCCTTTGGACCAAATTCAACCAAATTTTGTATACTTAATCAGTGGGCTACCAAAAGATTAAAAATGCAAAAACTAACCGCCCAAAATGGAGGAGGGGGGTTGTATGGTCAAAAAATTAAAATATAGGCTCTTGTACCAAACTCAACCAGAACTGTATGCTAAAGTCAAATGGATGGTCACATCAGAACGTGTCAATTTATTTTTCTTAATTCTATAAAACCTAAGATATATTTACTCCCACTTGATTAAAAATTAGCAAAAAAAATTAAATTCAAATGTAGTAAGTTATGTTTTTATGTACAAAAAAAATAGGTTAATAGATGAAAAGCTTATCATGGAAAATAATTCCATTGACTGTGATTTGACAAAAGACATTTAATAGAGATCACTTGTGCAAGGGAAAGTAAAAATGAGATATTCAAATCGAAATATATAATTTTTCTTTCTAACTCACATTAAAAAATTGTTCCAAGATAAATTAGTTGAGTTATCGAAAGAGCATCATTTTATAGTTTGGGCGTAATTTGATTGTCGGAGGGTTGACTTGCCAAAGAGACTCGGGATTATGACGTCACAATTAATCAATTCAAATTCAAAAAAACTTTATAAAGGGGGGTCGGATAGGCTAGGCGGTAGCGTATCATCCTGCTAACCAAGTGGGCCCGGGTTCGAATCCGATTCGAGGCATCCGGCTAAAATCTGACCCCCGGGGTAGGGACAAATTTGAATAAAATAAATAGTATCGTAAATGGCTTATGGCTAGAAAGGCCTAAAAGCCAAAAAAAAATTTATAAAAAAATGTATTTAATATTTAAATCAATAGAACAAGTATTATTTCTATTTTTTTGAAAAAAATTTTAATTATTATTTATCATTTTGATTTGACTTATAGATCTATGCGGCTAGGGCTAAAGTTAATATAAACTTGTGCCCCAAATAGTCAGAGTTTGTTTTTTTAACTAAATTTGGAAATTGACACGCCAGAATCTATTGCGCCAATGCATAAGTAAATACCTTGTTTATTTGGTCCAGATGGATGACTAGATGCTCAGGAGTAGAAGCTGTAGACGATGCTTTGTGGATGCAGCAAGACGTTTCTGAAGAAATGTGTGATCTCATTGAATTTCAGAGCTGGTGATCTCGCCGGTGGATAGATGCTGTATTGAGAAATGATTTGAACAGAATTAAAAATATTATATATTTCTATTTATTAAGAATTTTATTTAAAATAAAGAAATTCTAAGAATAAAAATTGGGTCGATTAAAGAATCAATGTGACTCTTCCAAGGGAAGGTAAAATGTGTATAGCGTGTGAAGTAACTGATTGAGCGCTCTAATAAGAATTGCCAAAAAAGTTCAAATTTATTATCTTCTATTTAAAGATAATAAAAAATCTAAGATATATTAAATTAAATATTAAAACATGCAAAATCCCTATACATATTGTACAAATAGGCAAGCAAAAAAATAATTTTATATTAATAAAGCAAATATTCAGAGTATAATGAACAATTTCAAAATAGAAGTCAAAATATCATAAATTTATTATAAAGAAAATTTTGAAAAAGAAAAAGAGAAAATGTAAATATTAGTATTAGTATGAAAGATATTAATTTGCAGACGGTAATAGATTCAAATTTACTAGAAAATCATAAGATGGTGTCATCTATTAAATCCGATGGAATGGAATATTTTTAATTATATGTCAGAGGGGTTGTTTTTCACCCCCTTGGGAATCGATCTGACATATAATTAAAAATATTCCATTCCATCGGATTTAATAGATGACACCATCTTATGATTTTCTAGTAAATTTGAATCTATTACTATCGGCAAATTAATATCTTTCATATTAAATTAGGAAAAGTCATTCCATTGCCCTTCGAATTTTGAATTTCTTCAAAATTCGAAACACTCAACCACCTTTATTTAAATTATATGACATGGTTATATGTTTAAATTTAGAATCACTATATCGCGAAATTTTACAAATTAAGATAACAATCTTTGAGTAAAATATTTTACGCGTTTGCATATGTCAGAGAGGTTCGTATCCCGCAGGTGAGCCAGGTGGCCCGGATTGCTGTTACTGGCACTCGGGTTCGATTCCCGAGGGGGGTGAAAAATAACCCCTCTGACATATAATTAAAAATATTCCATTCCATCGGATTTAATAGATGACACCATCTTATGATTTTCTAGTATTAGTATTAGTATAGGGTAAATTTGAAGAGTGAAAAATTTGGTTTATCAGTAAAAAAGCTAAGGCTTAATGACGACATTTATAAGGAGATATTCTCACGAAAACACACAATGAACATGAATATGAATTCGTTTTCAAATGAGGGAGAATATTTGAATTCAGATAGAGACTTGCATGAGTTCAAGCCACTTTCATAACACTTGAAAACGATTAAAATTAGGTGTTTTTTATACCTCTTCAAAATGTGGGAAGTCTTTATGCCTCATCCTGTATATAAATAAATAAAAAATAATAATCTGAGAGAATCTAACTAAAAGGGTCTTCTTGTTACCGAAGTCATAAAAAAATGCATTTAAAAAAATTTAATCAAAATAACGAAATCTCTTAAAATATTAGGTTAAATTTTCTGATTTTGCTTGAAAATACACAAATATTTCGAAAATAAAAATTGAAAATATCATTATAAATATTTTTCTATTTATAATATAATAGATATATTCTAACTCACCTGTATTTGGGATTATAAATTTGATAAATCGTCGTTTGGATGCAAATATATCTTAATGTAATTAGACCGTGTAATTAGGGTGGAAACTGCCGAGCCTATACTGAACTGTAAGCAGGTTGGCTGGGGAAGAGGCCGGCGTTGACATGTCCAGACTGGTATTAGAATTGGTGACGTCACAGTCAGCCCTATCCACCTATTAGCTAATAAAATAATACATATAATATTAGAAATATACCTATTAACGCACACACACACACACACGCTTCTGTAGATATTTAATGAAAGCGAAAGAGAGCGAGATTGAAGATCTTACCCTCTCACTCCCACTTACACTCTCCATGAACAAATCATAATATAAATACATAGCAATTCAAAATCTCTATTACCTATTGTTTTACTTTTTTTTTTAATTCTATAAAACCTAACTCCCACTTGATTAAAAATTAGCCAAAAAAATTAAATTCAAATGTACTAAGTTATGTTATATGTACAAAAAAATAAATTAATAGATGAAAAGCTTACCATGGAAATTAATTCCATTGACTTGTGATTTCACAAAACACATTTAATAGAGATGCATGGGAAAGTAAAAATGAGATATTCAAATCGAAATATATAGTTTTTCTAACTCAAATTAAAAAATGGTTCCAAGATATCAGAAGAACATCATTTTGATAGTGTCGGCGTAATTTGATTGTCGGAGGGTTGACTTGCCAAAGAGACTCGTAATTATGACGTCACAATTAATTAATTCAAATTCAAAAAATTGGCCTGTTCTGATGTGGCCATCCACTTGACTTTACCATACACCCTGGTCCCTGTCTTATATTTAATATTTAATAAAATTATTTATAATCATGTAGGAGGGGGGTTAGTTTTTGCATTTTTAGACTACTGGGGGCCCACTGATTATGTATACAAAATTTGTTTGAGTTTTGTACAAGTGCCTAGATTGTCTTTTTTGACCCCCCTCAAATTTGGGCCCAGAAAAAAAATCTTTTCGTTATTATAGGTTCATTTTTTAATATATTTCATTTTTCTTGTTTTTTTTTTTAGTTTGAAAATATTAGAATTTTAATTTTTAACCCCCACCCCCTCCCCCTCTTAATTTTGGGTCGATGTCCACCAAAATCTAATTAGCTCTTCTTAATGCCCCAAAACTAAATGTGAAATTTGGTTTTGATATTTACACTAGTTTTTGGGCTAACTCGTCCACAATAATTTGCTAACGCACAGACTAACAGACATTTTAACAAAACATTTATTATCTCGAAAAATATAATTTTTTCAATTTTTACTTATTAGAGCTTTTTTGTAGACCGAAATGAGATGATTTCGCCCTATTTTTTGAATCAAAACAGTTTCAGCCGTTTTGGAGATATTTCGAAAAAAAGAAGCATAAAAACACTTTTTTCATGCACGATTACAATACTTGGCCATACCTTGTATAATAAAGTAAAAACTTTATAAAAAATTATTTAATATTTATCAATAGAACAAGTATTTTTTCTATTTTCTTGAAAAAAATTTTAACTATTAATTACGACTTTGATTTGACTTATATATCTATGCGGCTAGGGCTAAAGTTAAAATAAACCTGTTCCCCAAATAGTCGAAGCTGATAATTTGTTTTCTCATTATCTATTGTTCTTACAATATCAAATATGTAGAGTATAGATTTCTCTAAAGAAAATCTTATAATTATTCTATCAAAAGTCAACAGTTTGTATGTCCATGTCAAGTACCTATAATATATATTATATTCAAAAATGTCTCTAATAATTTCCGCGTTACCAGTGTTTTGTTTTAATATAAAATTAGTTGGCCCCCCTTCAGGTATTTTCAATCAAAAATTAAACATCAACATTAAAAAAACAACGATCCTTGGATCCAACAGAACAGTTATTTATTCTCAAGGACAAAAAATTTAAGAAAAAATTCCAATCGAATAAAAAACTGAAGAATATAGAAATAAACTATGAGTGTCTGAACCGAGAATGCCATCAACACCACTAAAAGAAATCTCTCACATTACAATATAGGAGAATTATTTTACTGATATGCAATGATGAAAATCACCAAATTCCCAAAATTCACAGACAGTGAACTGAGTTTTGATAAAGTTTATACTCACATAAACAAATATTTAAATGAAATATCGCTAACCACATAAATTATTAATATATTAAGTGTACTTGCATGGCCCCCACAATGGGGGGTCCAGGTGCACATGTTGTTCTCGGGCGTGAAGTTTTTTTTAAAGCGTATGTTAGAGAAAAAATCCCGTAGGGTGACCAACTTTTTCCACTTCATAAGCTCACACATACTTTTTTTTATCTAGGGAAAGTGGTGTAGGTTTTAGGTGAAACGTGATATTAATTAATAAAGTAAAGGGACTGTAGTTTTATAATGAATGAAATAAAACTCAAAGAGGTTTATACAATCTCAATATATTTCGGATTATTAGTTCATCATCAGGAGTTTTTTTTTATGATAATGATGAGAGAAGGAGTTACACCAAAAAGGTGCAACCCCTAAAGGCCTGGGTTGGCCCCTCCATCGTGAAAAGAAGAAGAAAGAATTTTATGGGTTGGGCGGGGGTCGAAGGTATCTGTGGATACGGGTCTTAAATAGCTGAAGGTTATAAGTCGCGGGAAAGATGGTGGCAGGGAGCGATTTCCAGTCTCTGGGGGTCATAGGGATAAAAGAGTTGGCGAAAGCGCTTGTTCGACTTTTATCCAATTTGACAGCGAAAGGGTGCTGAGCGTTAGAAAACCGCGTGTTTCTCTTAAAGAGGGCATTAGGGGGGATAATTGATTTCAGCTCGACTGAACAGACACCGTGATAGTATCTGTAGTACAGGGAAAGGGCAGAAACGGTTCTTCGGTGAGCCAGGGAGTCGAGTGAGTTGGTTAGAGCCGGGTCTCCTATTAGTTTAATTTCTCGCTTCTGAATTGCATCCAGTGTAGCAAGAGAATGCTTGGAGGCACCCCTCCACAGATGAGAGCCATATTCGAGACAGGGGCGAATTTGAGCCTTATACAGTATAAGAAGTTGACTGGGAGTATAACAGCGTCTAGACCTAAATAGGAGACCAAGCTTGCGCGCTGCAGCTTTAGCAGTGGTTGAGATATGGTCATTCCATGAAAGGTCAGACCCTAGAGTTACGCCTAGCATTGAAATTTTATCCCTGAATTCTAGTGAGTTTGAGCCGAATGATATGTTTGGGAGGTTTCTGTCGACGCGCCTAGAAATAAGGCAACAATGAGTTTTCCCTGCATTGAAGTTAACTAAGTTTTGGGATCCCCAGTTTTTAAGTTTGCATAAGTCTAAATTAATTGAAGAGGCAATGTCTGCAGTGGCGTTATGTAGGGTGCTGTCATCTGCGTAACAATGTACCGGATTAGAGGGCAAGTTTAGAAGGTCGTTGATATAGATAAGAAAAAGCGTAGGGGAGATAACCGATCCCTGAGGAACTCCAGAGTTGGTGTGGAAGGGGGAAGATGATATTCCATCGATGACAACCTTAATACTACGGTTTGAAAGAAAACTTTCGAGCAACTTACAGAGTTTCGGTGCAAGGCCGACTGAGGTCAATTTGGCAAGAAGATTTTTGTGCCAGACCATATCGAAGACTTTTGAAATGTCTAAAGCTACCGCGAGGGTCTCATTCAGATCTCTCTCATTTACAGATTAAAAACTATTAATATTTGAACATGTGATCGCAAAATATAACATCTAAATCATGCATACCAATATAACACTCCTGATGATGGACTAATAATCCGAAATATATTGAGTTTGTATAAACCTCTTTGAGTTTTATTTCATTCATTTTGAAACTAAACTCTCTTTATTTTATTAATTAACACATACTTTTTCTTAATAAGAGGCCCACTTCAGATTTTGAGTCCCGGGTCCGAAATTTCATGTGAGGGCCATGTGTACTTGTCTAATACATTTTAGACTGAATCATTTGATATCCCTCTTCTTTTTCCAAGACATAATTGTGTGCATTTGTGATCTCTGACCCGGGGCAGATGCTCCTGCTCAAAGCGCACTCTCAGAATTAACCAAAAGGAATGTCCTAGGTTAAGTGCGAGTGAGGTAAACCCAGTTTGGCCAAGCTCTTGACATTCAATGGCGCGGTCAAGGTTTCGGGGTTGACCGTCGCTCAAACTGCCTGTTCCCTCCAGGGCTAACATCTATACATTTCCACGAAAAACGAATTTCTTGATTGATCGGAGTAGCAGACAGTGTAGATGAAATTAAATAAATTTAAACTCCAGTACTAAGACAAAATTATTATCATCAACTTTCGAAGGCTTCTCAATTACTTCCGTAACTATTTTTTTTTCTTTTAACGAATTTATCTTCTTCTTTTTCTTAAAAAGCTTAAAACCTGTTCAATCGAAAATAGCTAAGATGGATAATTAAATTAATTGGGGGATAGCATTCGAATTTAAGGGAGTTGATACAGTCAGTGCCGGCTTAAGCGGGGGGCTATTTGGGGTCTATAGCACCGGTGGTAAATACGTAAAATAAATAAATAAAGGCGTAAAGACGGTAAACATAATTATTTGTATTTGTATTGGTGGATAGCATTCAAATTTAAGGGAGTTGATACCGTCAGTGCCGGCTTAACCGGGGGGCTTTGTAGTCTATAGCACCGGCGGTAAAAACGTAAAATAAATAAATAAATAAAGGGCGCAAAGGCGGTAAATATAATTATTTGTATTTTATTTTTTGAATAAAAATTTTATATGAAGAATGAAGTATATATATTTGATATACTATTGAATTTTTTTCTTCTCTTGAATAGATTTATCAACGTTTTGTCAAATAATGTTTTTGATTTGATAATATTTTTGAAATAAATGGTTTCCTTATTTTAGGTAGAATATCATAGACTTATCGACCCATAGACAATGGAGTTTCAAAGCCTTTCTCAAAGGATAAAATTCTTGTATAAATTGCCCAAAAGATATTTACCCTTCATTACTAATTAGACCTTTTCAAATTCAAAGACCTTTTTAATTCAATAAAATTTCCAAAAACTATTAGACCTTACTTAACAATATAATAAAATGTCTCAACTACCTAGAGATTAAAAACCTAAAAACCCTTTTTAATTATCCAAAGCTTAAAGGATATTCAAATATCCTAAAAAAACTGTTTAAACGTTAAATTTTCAAAAGCCTTTTTTCACAAAGGGTTGAAATTTCTTGATCATCTTAAATTAAAATTCAAGGAAAAGAAATAAGTTTAATTTTCAAAATATATATATCACATGCCAAATTAGGAGTGTAGTCAAAAATTTAGGACACTCACAATTATAAAATAACCAATAATATCATTTAGAATCCTACTAGTTGGATTTGCCAAAAAACTATTAGAAATGCAAATTAAAAAATGGTGTTTGTAGAAATAATAGTGTACGATATACGTGTTAAAAGTGATTTTATTTTGTTCGAAGGTTTGGAGCACTCCGCTTTGTGTCGTATTTAAAACTTCCTTCTCACAAAATAAAATATTACTTTTAACACATATCATAAATAACTATTATGTTGGAAAAAACGATTTTTTCTTTGTCAAGAATGGCGGTTTATAAAAGTTAGCCCCGGGAGTATAACTAGACTTAAGGAATAGAAAGTGCGCCTTTTATGCGGGTTTAGAAAGAAAAAAGAAGCAGGAGTATATTCTGCCAAGTACTTATGACTCAAAAGGGCTAAGTAATGGACTGATTAAAAAAACAATTATGCAACAATTTTTAATTACTCTTAACTGAACATAACATATTATTAAAAAGTTTATTAATATTAATCATTACGTGAACTTTTTTTTTAATTTTTGGTATTTTTAAAATCCACTACAATTTAGTTCACAATTCACAATTTTTAATTGTTTCCAAATAACCGGGACAAAATTACCAACTAGCCGGGACCCAGATCTTGAACCGGGAAGTATGATAAGCCTAAATATAGTAACGTGCCCTTTTAATTTGTAAAACAATCCTTTCACCCAAAAGAACCAATTTCACAAGTGAAAATATCCAAAAGTGTCAAAATATATTTTGTGGTAAATATCAATTTAGCGACGCAAAATTGTGTGTTCAATCTAGACATATTTTACACACTTTTGGAAACTGTGAAACTATTGATGCAAAAACCTGTAGGTATGTATAGAATTGTCAGTAAAGGGAGGGGGGCAAAAATCATAATCCTATGCCTTTTATTCGATCTGGGCCATTTTTTTAGTCAGATACTTTAGAACCCTGAAAAAGTATTGGTGCAAAAATCAACTACTAATAAATGTTTTTAAACGCTAAAATGTATAATATAAAAATATACTAAAAAACTTTTTAAAAAACATGTTTTTATTTCAAAATGCACTAAAAAGCAGAAAATAAATTTTTCTTTATTACTCTAAAAATGAGTTTATTTACTTGAATAAAAATAAAAGGGTTTGCGATTTTAATTTTAAATTTAATTAAACTAAACACCTTGTTATGTTTTTATTTTTAAACATATGAATGAGCAAATTTTTAGACTAAATAACAAAAATTTATTTTCTACTTTTTTTTAGTGTACTGTGTATGATTTTTAAAACTTAAATTAAAAAAAAAAATCGTGGCTTTTATTTCATTTATTATTTTTTAGAAGATCTATATACCAATCATTTTTATATTAATAGACAGCTCATTTGCTTAATAAGAAAATTCGTATTCGTTCTATATTATATATTCAATAAATTGAATTTTCGATGATAGTAAAAATTCTTTTAGAATTGATAAAAAAAAATAATAATGTAGGTATAAACCTAAATCAAATAGATAAAAAGAAATGTTAGTGTTTTATTTGCAAATTAATAAAAGAGAAACATTTTACAAGGTAATCCAATTAGCTCTCCACCATCATCATTTGAAGAACGGTTTGACGCCACCAATAGCCTCTATCTTTTACTAATTCAAGGTAAGTCTTTAATTAATTAATTCCTTATACCATTAATAAAACTAATTATTAGATTACTAAGTACATTTCACAAATAAAAGAATAATTTCCTCTGTGAACTCCTGAAGATGGTCTTATACCCCGAAATAGAGTATATTATAACAAGCATCTTGTCTTTTATTTTTGTGAAACCTACCTAGTATTTTATATTTTAAATTTTAAAAAAAGTTTCCTAAATTTTTCAAAATTTTCTTTACTTTAAAAGAGTAATTTTTACCGGCCCGAAGAGGGGGGGGGGGGCCGGGGGTAGTTACCCCCGGGCCCGAAGGGGCTCGGAACTACAACGGTTAAATAAATGTTTGTACTACTAAAATCGATTACTTATTATAAACAAAAATTATAAAATAGCGAAATTGGGTAACAAAGGATATTAAGTTGCGATTTATTATTTTTTTTTTGTTAAATAATAAAATTATTTACAAATTGAAAAATTGTACCTAGTACTTTTATTTGTTCCAGCAGTGAGGGGCCCACTGGCTTGATTTTGCCCCAGGGCCCGTATTAGCACTCCAAGGGCCTGATTGTTAATGAGGAAGAAGAGCAAAAATTTCCTCCATTTATTAATTCAATAAAACTTAATAAATATAAAGTAAAATAAATCGATTAAATTATTAAAGTTGTAGGGAAATATGGACTATATCTTTTATACAGATAATTTATATTTTATTTCAAAAGTTTCGTCAACTTTGTTGACTTTTTCAGGGATCAAATAATTAAATTCCCTGCATGTTTGTCTTTTTTTATAATTATTCTTTCTTAGTAAACATATCAATAATTAAGTTTTAAGTTTTAATTATTCTTTCTTAGTAAACATATCAACAGTTAAGTTTTAAGTTTTAAAAAAAGAAAAAATTTCAATCTAAATGATGTTGATGACTTGCCTTGATATGTTTACTAAGAAAGAATAATTATAAAAATGACAAATATGCAGGGAAGTTAACTATTTGAGCTCTGAAGAAGTCAACAAAGTTGAAAAAACGTTGGCAATAAGATATAAATTATCTGCATAAAAGATATAGTCCATATTACCCTACAACAACTTTAATAAAATAATCATTTGAATAAAATTAATAAAATTTCAATTTTAGATCGAATTGACTATGAAAACATTTCTTTCACAGATTCGTTTCTTTGATTTTCAATTTTCATTCTATGCATTAAAATAAGAAAAAGAATTAATTAACTATTCCCCTAAAAGGAAGGCAACCAGAAAATCTATTTTATTTTATTTTTTTTTACTAATAAACTTTTTTTAAAGGAAATTTTTAATTTTTCACTTGTGTATCACCCTAAGAAACAAGAAATCCAGCAATGACGGATCTTCCAGGACCAGGAGGACCTGCTGGCCCCCCTCTTGGAGCAAGGCCGTCGCACCACGCCCTGAGCCCTCGTCCGGTATAAAAATCGCCTCCCGGTCCAGGCCCAACTACATTCGTTCGAATCGCTCAACACAGACCACAAACATGTACAAGCTGGTAAGTAAGGGATGATTCGAGTGAATCATCGCACATTTTATTTATCTTTTTCACTGACAAATCGAATCTTTTTCAGGTGGTGTTGGCTGCCGTTCTGGCCGTGGCTTCTGCCCATGTTATCCCCGCTTCCACAGTTCAATTGGGAGCTCAAGTGCGCACTTCTGTTGCCGCAATTCACGCCCCAGGTGTTACTGCCGTCCACGCTGCCCCAGCCGTCCACGCCGTCCATGCCGCCCCCGCTGTAGCTACCTACTCTTCTGGACCCGCTGTAGCCACCTACGCTGCCGGCCCCGCTGTAGCCACCTATGCTGCTGCTCCCGCTGTAGCCACCTATGCTGCTGCCCCCGCTGTAGCCACCGTGGAAGCTGCCGTCCCAGCTGTCGCTGTGACCCGCACAGCCGTGGCTCAACCCGCTGTAGCTACCACCTACTCCAAGAACGTGCACTACGAATCTCGCCCCGTGGTCACCGGATACTCTTCTGAAATCTACAAGCCCAATCTTGGCCAGCTCGCCACCCCCTTGAACACCGTGACCCAAGCTCGTGTTGCTGCCCCTGCTCGCGCCGTCGCCACTATCCACCCCCAAGTAACCCAAGTTCAACCTGAAGTCCATGTTCAACGCGTGCCCGTCGATGTTCCTGTTGCTCAACCCGTTGTCTCCCAAGTCGAAGTACGTCAAGCTGCACCCGCTGTAGCTGTCCATGCTGCACCTGCTGTAGCTACCTATGCCGCTGGACCCGCTGTATCTCACTATGCTGCTGGTCCCGCTGTAGCTACCTATGCTGCTGGTCCCGCTGTAGCCTACTCTGCCGGTCATGGAGTAGCCTACAATGCCGGTCACGGAGTAGCCTACAATGCCGGACACGGAGTAGCCTACAATGCCGGTCACGGAGTAGCTCACTATGCTGCCGGTCCCGCTGTAGCCTACTCTTCTGGTCACGGATTAGCTCATGGAGTAACCACCTATGCTTCCGGCCCTGTCACCGCCGTCCATTCCGCCCCAGGAGTGGCTGTCCATCATTCTGGAGTTCATTCCGTCCAATCCGTCCAAGCTTGGTAATTTAATAAAACTTCACCCACCCTGTTCCTTTCCCACATTCTCCGGCTATTCTAAATTGTACCATGTGTGTTTTTAATAAATAAAATAATTTATTGAAAAAATATATTTTTTTTATTTCTATATAAACATCACCTGATCCAAGTAGTGGTTAAGATTAATGCCTTCTGAGTGTAAAAAAAACTGGTTGGATAAAAAAACAAAACTATATAAAATAAATACCTAACTATATTATTTCTTTAAAAATATAATGATTATTCTTATAAGAAAGCAGAAATTCGTTTAATCCAGTATAAAACGTTTCGTGAACAATGTTCTCTTTATCAATTAAAAAATTTCAGTGTAATATAATAGATCTAATTTTTTTTTGAAAATCTTGAAAATTTTACAGATTGTTTTGGAGATAAAAATTACCTTTATTAGGCACATTATTTCCTTAAAAAAATATACCAATTTTTAATTTAAACTTTTATACAATTTTTGGATTAGAAAAATCAAAATTTATATTTTAAATTTATTGAGTGACTAAATAACAAGTTACGAACCAATTTTCTTTGGTTCCAAATAGAATTTGAGTACAACAATTTGTAATGGAGTCTCTGAACATATATTTAGGACATAATCTTTGAGTTTTTAAGTTCTAAAATTCTTAAAAAAATAAATAAATAAAAATCTAGATCAAATATTAATCGCTGATTGAAATTTTATATAATTAAATAAACTCTAGTAAAAAAATATAAGATTAAGACTGCTGCTTTTTAAAAATGTATCAAGATTTTTTTGTATAGAGATTATTATTCTTAATTATTATTATTATAATTAATTAAAGGTAATGTTCAATTTCAAGTAAATTTTTAGCACTGTCAAGATATCTAATAAGTATATTTATATTTATTATAACTAAAAGTTTTCTCGTTGATAAAGAGAACATGGTTTTTGAACCGACTGAAGTTACATTAATCAGACTCTGATTGTTTTGTTTTTTTAATTGTATTTTTTTCTTTTAGTAAAACATTAATAAAATCAAGAACATTTAGATTGGATAAGTATATAGCTCTAAAAGACAGTAATGCTATATTTTTAAGATTATGATCTATAGTGGAGTATTAAAGTCTCCATAATGCATAACAATAAAGTCTCTTTCGAGTAGGGCAATAACATTGCATGTTGCAATAAAAGTAGCGTTATTGTGTGTATGGCATAATATATCATGAAGGCCAACCAACCATTGATGAACCACGTGTAATTGGATCTGAAATAGCCATCGCCTCGGGGAAGGTCAAGAGTGGGCCGGGTACCAAAAAAAAATAAAAAATAATAAAAATCGAGAATATAAGCTTGATCACCTCCTACGAGCTTCCTTAAAAAAAAACTAGTTTGGTAAGATCAGTTCGGAATTAATACAAGTAATTTTTCATTTATTTTCTTGGATAAATAAATAATGGTAATAACATTTTCTTAGCCAGTCTTAAATATGTTTGAGCCTTAAATGGGTGTTATTACCTCATAATTAATTCCAGTTGTAGCTAAACAGTGGGGTAGCCAGAAAATTTTCATGGGTGGGTCAATTCACAAAGAAAAATATTTATTTGTAATTTTTTTTATTAAAACAAATAGTCCAGTTAAATTGGGTGGCAAAAAATCGAAAAAAGTGCGAGTTTTTGGGATTTGTGGAAACAGGAAAAAATACCCCAATTTTCAACTGGTGCTTGAAACCGAACCGTTGGTCTGAGTAAAAAACCTAAATAATAAAATTTGTAGGAAATTTTATGAAGTTTCATTTTGAATAGAAAGGTTATTTAGGAAAAGTTGATAGTTTTTGAGTTATAAGCAAAAAACCGTCAAAAAATGAGAATTTTTACCTTTTTTGCATTTTTGACAATTTTGTTAGCAAACCTCAGATTCGGATTCAGCACACCCAAAAACATAGAGGGTCGAAGAAATTACAACTACCCCAAAACATTCCCGCGATGGGCCCTTTAGAGAACAATTTAACTGGACTAAAAAAGGTACTTCAAGAAATTAAAAAAAAAAACATAATTCTTGATTAAACATATAAAATATAATTAATTAAGGTTGTTTGCCATAAGAAACAGTTTGTAGTTGACGTTACTCATCCCATGAGCCCTGCCCTTTGGGGGG